>VZRW01007331.1:6361-72413 GCA_013398125.1 Aegotheles bennettii
CTGCGGGAACCGCGGGCTGTTGGTCCGGTGCGGGGCTCGGGGCTTGGCGGGGCTTTGGGAAACGGGTTCCTTCCCATGTGATGGTGGTGCTGGTGTAGCACATCTCGGGGCAGCCCAGCGGTGTTTGGCCGTTGCTGTCCAGTGCAGGGGCTGCTCATGGGCAGGAGGTGAGGTACCAGGGGCTGGGCAGGACCTGGGCTGGCACAAACACACGTTTGCCTTGCAACGCTGGATTAGAAGCTTCCTGCTATGATAAAACAGGCCAGTGTGTGTGGCCACCTGCAATGAGATGTGTGAGATTGTTCCTGGGATAGACCCTGTGAGTGCTGACACAATGTAGTAACCACACACACCTTGACTCCAGCAGAGTGCCGTGGAAGAACTTCACATGCTGGAAATCAGTGACTCAGTAGCTCTTTGTATGCACAGAGTTTCTGCTGAGTGCGTGGTTGAATGCTTTTCTGTATTTATTTCTGGCGTGTGTAAGTTCTACCTCAAGTAAGTTTAAAATTACAGGCTCTCTGCGTATCTTAAACCAGACTTGAAATGATTTTGATAGTGCATTTTCTTCATGAGCTAAAACAATGTTGATATATGTTGCACAGCATTAATGTAAGCCCACCTGTGATTGTATTCATACATATAAAGGTGCTGTGTATGGAGGGGGTAAGTTGGTGGAAAATCACGTGCAGCTTAGAGGGTGATTTCTTTCTCCCCATGCCATGCATCTGATTTCTAGTAGAGATTTATGTTTCTGTTGTGTTTTAATAGATCAACATGAAAAAACTTTTTTTGGGGGGATAGCTTTTGTGTTGCTGGCACGCAAGATGTTTCTTAAAATAGAAAACACAAAGCTGGCTTTGAACAGCTGGTTCATTTTGTGTTGTAGGTTCATGTTTAATAGTGCTGGGTGGGTGGGTGTTTGTGGGTGTGTTTGTGGGGAAGTGTTTTCCCCTCAAAGTAAAACTGCAAACCAGATCTCAAAACCTGTGCAGAACAGCTTTGGTTTTTATCCTCCAATTTAACTTTTACGTGAAGTTTTAAAGTGCAAAGTTTACGAGCAATCTACTTCCACCCTTTATTTCCTAGGTGTCAAGAACATTTATCATGGAGTATAAATTGCCTGCTTCCTTTGAGGTCCTTTTCCACATGCACGTGTCAGCTGGTCTGCACAGAGGCTTGTTTCCTCCTACAGTGCCCCAGTCCTAACAAAATAAATGTGTTTTATTGAATACTCAGTTCACTCAAAACTCAGAGAATTTGAGTTAATTTTCTGGAAGTAAATATGATTGCTTTCAAGCAGCTAACTCCTAGTGATGGTGATTCACTCTTGTCTCTGGTTACTACCTGAGATATTTGATACAAGAATCAAGCTTATTTTTTGTCCATACATAATAAAGACCAAAACACGAACATCTGAATGTGTGGTGGCGTTCCTGCAAGTTACCAGAAGCGCACACTATTAAATTTTCAAGTTGAGAAACATACAGGCTGTTTGGAAAAGGAAGTTGTTTGGGATCTTTGTTATACTTAACATGTGAGGTAGATACACAAAATGGTAATTGTGTATATGAAGAAAACGGTAACTTTTTTAGTCCCTTAAGCAGTGATTAGGCTAGTCATAGCAGTCCAAGTGTTTTCATATTCAATTGAAATACCTGCTGTAATTTAGAAGGTAGAGATAGCAAAGGTTGCCTGGTGGTTCACATCCATTTCATCTTGGCTGCGTGGCCTTTTGAGGGGTTAGTTTGTCTGTTTTTCTCCAGAGCTTATCCATTTGAACTATTTTTCCCCCCTTCTATTGCTTGTCTCTGCCTTGGACAGATGTTTAGAAGTCCTTGTGGTTGGGGCAGCAAGGAGCAAATAAATCCCAACCACAAAAACTTAGTCTTTTTCAGTAAAGATATTGGGGGAAAATGTTTGCAACTTTTTTTTTTTTATTTTTCCTTATTTTTTGAGAAGTTTTGGACCTCTGGGAACTCTTTCCTTCTGGCAAGAGCAAATGACTTCTGCCTTTGTGTCAGAGATGTGCCATTTGCTCTGCTGAGAACTTCTGCGTGTATTGCCAAGTGCTGTTTGTTAAGCGAATTATCTGAAGAGTTGAGGCAATATCAGAACAAAGAGCACTTTGAAATGTCAAGCAAAGCAAGGAGTCCTGTTATTGCAAAGCATTTTATGAAAAAGATTTAAGGTGTTGTAGCTCCCGTGTCTATAAGGCCTAAATTACAGACACACAGGCAGCTTTGATTTGATACATTCTAATCATGCTCGATTTGATTGTACTGATCACCTCTAAGTTTCTAATGTGGAGAACTATTACAAAAAAGGGTTTCTCATGAGACTTAATTAGTTTCTTGGATGGTATTTGAATAATTTTAACCTGGTTTTCCTTTTTTCCAGAATGGTGAACACTCATAGAAGATCATCAGAGCTGTAGAATTTGCACTGGACTCGAGAGCTTTTAAGAGTGTTCATCATGGAGAAACAGCAGATTGTCTTGGGTAGCCGGGATGGTGGGACTGTGTCTGGTGCAGCGCCTGCTTTTTTTGTCATCTTGAAACAGCAGCAGGGAAATGGCAAAGCTGACCAAGGAATCCTAGTGGCAAACCGTGATGCTTGTGCTCTCGCCAGCAGCGTGTCAACTCGGATAAATCCCAAAGTCAAGACCTGCCTCCCAGCTGACTGTGTCTCAGGGGGCATTACCGTCACCCTCGATAACAACAGTATGTGGAACAAATTCTACCATCGCAACACGGAGATGATTCTGACAAAGCAGGGGAGGCGCATGTTCCCGTACTGCCGATACTGGATTACAGGTCTGGATGCCTTTCAGAGGTACATACTAGTCATGGACATATCCCCCGTGGACAACTACAGATACAAATGGAATGGCCGTTGGTGGGAGCCCAGTGGGAAGGCAGAGCCGCATGTTCTTGGGCGAGTGTTTATTCATCCGGAATCACCTTGCACTGGCCAGTACTGGATGCACAAGCCGGTATCCTTCTACAAACTCAAACTTACCAACAATACCCTAGACCAGGAGGGTCATATAATCTTGCACTCTATGCACCGCTATCTGCCACGGCTTCACTTGGTGCCTGCAGATAAAGCCACAGAAGTCATTCAGCTCAATGGCCCTGATGTCCATACGTTTACCTTTCCACAAACAGAGTTCTTTGCAGTTACAGCCTACCAGAACATTCAGATCACCCAGCTGAAAATAGATTACAATCCCTTTGCTAAAGGATTCAGAGATGATGGGTTGAATAGTCGACCTCAGCGTGATGTGAAACAAAATAGTAAGTTAGAATTGGAAGGAGGTGATGTGTTTGGCGCTGCTAGCATTCATGGTTGTCGTGCTGAAGTCGATGCATTAGATTCGCATCAGAGAAGTTTAGATTCTTCATTCAGTGGTCAAAACTCATCAGACATTGATGTGGAAAAAGAGTCCTTTAATGCAGAAAGGGACTTCCTGCGTTTCCTGGACACTGACCTGTCTTCAGGTGACATGCCAAAGATAAAACAAGAAATCTCCGAAAGGTGGGTTGACATTCTATTTTTAGCACAAAGACTGGTTGAATGGGGTGTTTGGTAAAATATTAAATAATAGGATGCTCAGTACACAGATTTACATCTGAAGTTTGCCTGATCTGAAATAGCAGAACACTTAGTATTAAAAACTTTTCTTTGCTTAAACAGTCATGTATCAGTCTGGGCTTTCTGATACGTCTGAGGAGAGTAAGAGTTCAGTATTTTTTCCTGTATTACTTTAACTCCCTTTATAAGAAGTGTTGAGGGATTTCTCTTAATCCTCTTAGCGTTTTAGAAGACTAAATTTTTCAGAGTTTTAAATGGGGAACGGTGCAGTTATCACAACATTGCCTTTCTTTTTAGGGTTGCTTGCCACAGTGATGTGCTGTCTCTGTCTTCAGTTTTCATTAGCGGATGGGTGAGAATATGTGGTGTGTATGGGTGTTTAGGTTGGGTGTGTGTAGGGATTGCTACAAGGCAGTTGTAATTGGCAGCACGCCACTGTTTTGTCAGTAACTGCTTGTGTGAATATTTGTATTCCACGAAGTAGTATGAGGTGGTTGTCAGTTGCCTTGTGTTTGCTGTGTGGTAAGAGGATCTGCACCTAGGAAAGTACTTCAGAACAGCTGTTACTCTGTTCAGACCTGGATTTACTCTGTGGCAATTCTGTGTCCATGTACTTATCCGGTACTGACTTTTTGAACCTTTCGATGGGGATCACACAAAGAGTAGTAAAGTGACCTATATTGAGAGCCTACCTGTAGTAGGGAAGCAGTAAGTGTTCGTGTTGGTGAGGCAAGCCTGGCATAACCTATTATTCTACTACTCTTTCATGTAGTTTCTAAAATCTAAGCAATAGAGTAGAGCAGATTTAGTGAATAGTTCGTCTGTGACAAGAGATGCTAGAAATACTTTGAACCACAATAAGTGATTTTTTTTTAAAAAAGAGGTTTCTCTCTTGGTGTGTTTCTTTGTGTCTGTCTGTGAATACCAGGCTTGATCTGTCAAAGACTTATCAATTAAAGCAGCCTTACATAGATCAGTACACCAAGAAGTTATTTAACTGCAGTATATCGGGATGATCTTAACGGTGTAATTAAAAACCGGTTTTTAGAAGAAAAAGAGTTGTATTTATGATGTAATTATACGGTTTATTTCAAAGGCTGTATTACTATCCTACTTCAGTGCATTTTAGAGAGCACAGAGGTTTGCTCAATTGTTTTGCTTTTTTTTTTCTTGCAGAAAGCATCTCCTTGCCTTTTGGGTAACTGAAAAACTTCAAATTACGAAGTTCTCCGTTCTTTGAGACTTTGAGTTTAGTTTTAACAATTCTTAAGAATCCTAAAATTGCTTTGGGATCTGGAGTGTCCTAACCTTTCTTTTGCAACATTTTTCAGTGTCAGTGTATCAGGAAGAAGAATATCTTCTAGAATTTTTATGTCACAAACTAAGAGTCAAATTGAATTGATTTACTGCTAGAAAGCGATTTTATATTGTTTGAAAAGTTGGTAATTGCATCTGGATTAAAAACTCTAGAAAAATGCTGCTCAGCGTTTTGTGCAAATACTTGATCGTCTCATACGTAGATGGGTGATACCTCACTCTTGTCACCATCTGGCTTACGGTTGCAATATGCAGAGTAAAATAACATTTGTGTCTAGAAATTTCATTTTTACAGCAGGGCTTCTTTGTTGTGGATACTGTCCAGATCCCTAATAGAAAGGTAATCATTAGCTTGAAGGTACATCTTGTAGTGGATGAAGGAAAATGGGTAGTGAAATCCAGGCTTCACTGAGCTTTCAACTGGAAGTAGTAGAACTCAGATGAGAAATTTATTGCTGGCCAGGAAATTTATTAGGGTTTTTTGTCTCTTTATTTTAGAGAAATTTAAGGTTGAGGAGCAGATGACTCAGATCTTGATAGTATTCACTGTAATTGTGGATCTGCCACACTGAATCAACCTCTGGCTGTAATGTGACAGGATTTTGGGTTGCCCATAATCTGTAAGTCGATTGTCTTAGAATTTCTTTCACAGGAACCTCACTCTCACAAAGGCTTTTAAATCTTGCATTCTTAAATTTGGCATTCTTAATTAAGAGAAAGCTAGAAATTTTCTAGTAGGAAACTCATTGGCCAGAAGACAGCAGACAAAACAGGGCTTGGTATGCCATTCTACTACTGCCTGCTGTTCCATCACAAGGCAGGTTTGTTCTTCAAGCTTAGTTCTGGTTACTTGGTGTCCTGAATTGCAGCAGGTTTTCTGGATAAGTTTGGTCTTGTTCTGAGGAATTTTGTGTGTAAATACATAAATCTGTGTCTTGATGGTCTGCTCTTTGTGTTAGCACTGCAGTCTTTCTTCAGGAGGTGGAGACTCCCAGCTCTGTTGTGACTCTCGTGTGTCTCAGCTTTTCTCCTTTAAGTATGTCTTCAGTCTACACGAGGCAGAAGCAGCCTCTTCCTCCACATCTTCCCCTTCCTTAGTCCCAGTGGGGGGTTCAGCTGAACACAGTCGTTCTTTAAAGGGGGAGGGGCTAGGTAATAATAAAAAAATACACGCACAGATATAAGTACATCATATATAAAGCAATATTCCCTTTATATATATAATACATTGTTATTAATTTTAAGTTATATTTGAAATTGCTACATTAACAGTAACAAATATTGTTATTCTTAACCTTTTAAGAACATAAAGTTACCAAAATTTGAATAATAATTTAACATAATTAAAATTATATATAGTATCTTATATAAATGGAATATTGAAATGCTACTGGATCTGTTTAGTAAATAAGTTATGACTGTTATTTTCTGAGGTTCATTGTGGATATGAGTTTCTGGTTTCATACCTTAGCTGTTTCCTCTTATGATGAGGAGCCAATATCTGATGTGCTTAACAAAACTGTTGACTGCTGGTTTTGGACTGGTGTCTGTGCCTCAAAGAAACCCATCATTGGAGTGTAACTGACGGTACCATTAGTCTTTACTATCTAATGCATGGTATGTCAGATTCTGGTTAGGTTAATACCCAGATTTAGTGGAAGATGAAGCATAATTCAATAGTACATTAACATTCTGTAAGCACTGGAACAAGAGCTGAATTTAGGAATTGTCTGTGTGTGGCTTCAGGATGAGTTTTCTAATAGACTTTCTAATTAAAGTCTTAGTTAGACTACGTAAATTGAAGTGCATTAAGCACTTGGCTTCTTAATTGCAAAAGTCATGGCTTTAGTAAGGTGACTTAATGAGGTACACAGCAAACTAAGGCCACTTCTGAGGATCTAAAATATGACAGCTTAGCATGAGTTCATGCTAAGTCACAAATAGGAAGAAGTGCAAGCGTCACCCTGATATTACTAGAGAAGGAAATCGTGCTGCTGCCTTCAGATAAGAAGTTGGATTTTTTTTTTTAATGATGGCAATTTTTTTTGAGTGCTTACTTCTAAAAATGTAAGCTTGTATATGACAGCTTATAGGACTCGTGTCTCGGAGCATTTTGGAAATTTTTTATAATATTTAACCAAAGATTGTGGGAGATGATGGAATTTTGATGAAGACATTTAATAAGGATCTTGTGTTGTGTTTTGTTTTTGTCCCTTCCCTCCCACCCCAGTCCCATTCCTAGCAGTTACGAGAGCAGTTCCCGTGTGGCATCCCCATCAGACCCAAATGGACACTTTAATGTAGTCATTAAAGAGGAACCAGCAGATGACTATGACTACGAGTCAAGTATTTGCACACAAGGAGTAAGTGTGAAACAGGAAGACACAGATGAAGAAACTGATGAGTATTCCAACACTGATGATGATGATCCCATCCTACAAAAACACCTGATGAGACGCAGTGAAACAGATGGAATTGATGGAGAATTCAGGTCTAGGAAGCGTGTGCTAACCAGTCCTTCAGGTGTTGCCAAAGCAAAAATGTTAAAACTGGATAGTGGGAAGATGCCTGTGGTCTATTTGGAACCTTGTGCAGTCACAAAGAGCACAGTGAAGATATCTGAGCTGCCGCAGACCATGCTCTCTTGTAAGAAGGATAAATCTCCTTTGAGTGCAATACAAGAGTCCTTGCCTGTGTGTTTTGAAAATCACAAAGGCTCTTGCTCAGGCACAGCCACTGTAACTGAGGAGTTAGTTATCAAAAAACAATCTTCTGGCAGTAAAATGTCACAGAAATACTCTTCAATCAAAGAGGCCCAGTGGGCTCTATCTAAGTCACCTAATTTTAATCTCAGGGGCTCAGTAAGTTGTCAATTTTCGGCTAAAGAGATCTGTGGAAGAAAAAGGTCTGGTATACTGAAGAATCCGATGTCCCTGAAAGGCTCTGGTGGCAATCAAAACACCCTGTCATCGGTTACAACTAAAAGAGGAAGGCCACGGAAACTGAAAATTTCCAAGGCTGGTCGACCACCTAAAGGCATAGGGAAAACTGTAATAACAAGCAAGAACTCCTCTCTGGGGCCTGGGAGTATCCTTCCAGATGTTAAGCCAGACCTTGAAGATGTTGATGGAGTCCTCTTCGTGTCCTTTGCATCAAAGGTAAAACCTAACTGTTTTTCAAAGCCTTTTCTAACGTCTCATTTTTAAGCTCTTTGCATTTATAAGCTGAAGGTGTATTTTAGTGTAAACTGAGTTTTGAGATTTATGGCCTCTTTCCAAATCTGTTGTTATCTTGTCCCTATCTTAATCATAACATTTTCTTACTTCTTAGCAACTTGGGGAGAAATAGTGGATCTAGAGTTCTGTATAAAAGGATGCGTACTTGTTCAGTAAACAATCTTACATTTTGAATATTTAGGTGATATCTTCATGTGGCCTAGTTTGCATCTAAGTCAGTGCTTTAAGGTGTCTTACGCTTACTCAAGGCTCTTTATGTATGTAGGAAGCTCTTGATATTCACACTGTTGATAGACCTGGAGGAGAAGAGTCACAAAATCTTCAGGCTCCCATGTTGACTACAAATGACCCAGGTACATTTTTGTGGTTATTTTAAGTGATTATTCTCTGTGATAAGGAAAATTAATCACACTGGAAAATTAGTAATTTACTTGGATTTTTTCCTTTATGGTAGGTGTTTTCTATATATCTTCTCTTTTTTGTTTTTTTCTTTTTTTTGAGTAGATTGTGAAGCAAGAATACAAGTACTTGAAAAAGAATTGATGGAAGAGCTGAAGACCTTGAGGCATAAGCAAGTAATACATCCTAGCCTTCAGGAAGGTAAGCAGGTAGCGTACATATTGTTGCACTTGGTTGTATAGTATACTTAATCATACTGCATTGATAATTTTCCTACTGGATGTAGTTCTGTGTATGCCAAATACAGTTGGAGTCTGATTTTGTTTTATTTTTTTTTTTAAACACAAGGAATCACATGAGTGTGTATGTACAAATGCGAGATTTGTGTGAAACTGTCAGTTTTCCTCTTGCCACTTGTGGCAGTGAGGGAGAATCTGTAGCATCTGATCCAGTTTTTTTCTCAAAGGCTTTAAAAGTGGTTTCAGCCAGCCAGTAAAGGTGTCTGTTTTCACACATCCATGTTGCAAACTTGAAGAGGTGGAAGAGGCAGAAGATGAATCCTGAATCTCCAACAGCAGAGCAAGATGCTGCATGGCATTGTATGCCTCTTGCAGAAAAGATGCTTAGCCTTCAGGTTTCCTGCTTCGTAATGTGCTAATCCTTGTAGAGAGCAGATGGAGTCGATTTTGCTCTTCCATAGAAAATAGCTATTTCCTGGTAGCATAGAAACCTAGAGATCCGGAAACACTTAACTACATTTGCTATGTTTGAGTCCACATTTCTTTGAGTCACTGTAGATCCAGGTTCACCAGCCACATAAGAGGGCCAAGCAAGGTACTTCTAGCTTGTGATTTTTCAATTATATACAATATTATCCTGAGGTCAGGTAGAAGAAAGTCAAGGATCAGCACAGCAGAACTGAAAGTTCTCTCTACTGATGATGTTGAGTCTTCAGCAATAGCAGTCTTGAGAGCGGTGGTGTCAACATAGGCATGGGGCAGATGATAAAGAAATTGATCTGAATGGAAGCATCATACCTTATGCCGTTGAGGTTCTGGCCCTGAATTTTTCAAACATATGACTGTAATTGCTGTAGGGATTGAGACTTCAAATACTGATCTTGACTCTGATATTAGTTATTTTGTATCTTAACAGATCTTCCACTGTGAAGAACCCTGGGTTATCTTGAATGGTTTATACTCATGGTATGATGAAAACTAGCCTGGCATTTTCTGCAGCCGTTTGTAGGGATGCCTTTGCATCTTGGTAGTGTTAAGCTGACATTCCTGTCTTCCACCTTTGCAAAGTGATCTTGAGAGGGGTAGGAGAGAGCTCGTAAAGCTGTCCTAGATGTGGTGGGAACGAAACAAGAGTAACCTATCTTGAGCCAAGTTGTACCTCAGTGGTGTAGCATCAACATTGACAGCTGTGTCATGGGTGTCTAAATACAGTTTTCCTCTCCTGTGATTCCAGAATTAGGCAACTGTTTTCTAATGACCCCACTGGCCAACCTGCCCTCACTGGTCTGTGTATTGCCATCTTTCAAGAATGGTGGTAAAATCCCTTTTGTAATCAGCTGCTGGCGATGCTAGATACAGTGCTAAGAGAATGTTCCAGCAATGTTAAGGCTTTTTAGGATCGTATTGTGGGCCTCCTGGATGTTATCTTTACCCAAGAAAAGTATAATAAAATTATGATATGTTGGCAACTGTGTGGTTTGTTGGCAACCATGACAGTAGTGAGCGATATTTTATTCATGAGATGATCCTGAAACTGGGAATATGTAAAACCCATATGCTTTTCCTCCAGCTTCTAAATGAACGGTGAAGTGTGTGGTACCTTCTGAATTGTGTTGAGCAGTTCACAGATAATAGAAAATGGACAACAGAAGTCAAGCATCAGGCTAAGAAAAACCTAAAGAATTTTGACTTTCTTGAATGCTTGTGACGGTCATTTGCAGTGTTGGATGGTAATCTGCTGTGCCTGTTAAATGGTGAAATTGTAATTCAGCAAGGAAGAGAATGACCTTTCCTTGTCTAATTTTTAGAGGGAAAAGAAGTTATGTGAAGACTATTTGCAGCACGAGCATTACAGACAGATGTAACTTGATGAGGCTGTGAAGTGACTTACAGTGTATATCCTTCTGTTGTTCGACTTCAGCCGCTGCATATGAAGCGGAGTCAATCTTTATTCAGATTACCTTCACCTTCCAAAAAGTTATAAATCTGTTGCCTTCCATTGCAGACTTGACCTCAGGAAAGGAACGCAATGATTTCAATGGAGAGAGGGATTGTTGGGGTTTTGTCCTTCTTTTCTGTCTCCACAATATCATCAGTAAGGCATGAGAGAGTGGCTGAGGAGTGCCTCTGGGCCAGACTTAAGGGCTGTATCTTTTCCCAGACATACTGATTCTAAGTAGCATACTGGAGCTCAGTGCAGCTTCTCAATTCTGATACTTGTTCTCCAAAATTTCTTGGCCACATATCATGACTTAATACCTCCTTGTCATCTACTACAGAACAGGTAAAGACACATGGTTCCCTTCTTTCTGGAAGATGTGAAGTGCATGTTTCTAAATGTGCTTTCGGACATTTTGTAGAAGCTTACTGGCTTTCTTGTCCTCTCTGCAGTATGGGATATGGACATAACTATTTTGATGTTTACTCTGCTTTTGTTTTAAACAATGTAGTTGAGAAGCTTAAGTTTCTTTCTGAGATTCACTGATGATGTATTGGAGCTGTACCTGATTGCTTTTGATTTGTGAAGTTAAGAAAATGCTGGTTCAGGCTGTCGAGATCTTAGAGACACCAGGACTGCAAAAAGGAGATGCTTCAGAAAGAAGGGAATTCAGCTTAAGCGTGTTAGAAGGAAAGCTCCTGCTGGAATACTAGAATGCTATGGGATGCCTCTTCTATCTGAGCTAATTTGAACCTCTTATTATATTCCTGAAAATCAAAGGCACTGTTGTTAAGCATCATTTCAGATTTAGCAGCTGCATCTGATGGAGAGGGGAAAGTTTTGAAGGAGATGGCTCTTAGTTTGCTACTATTTGACTGCAGAAACTGAAATTTAGCAATACTAGGGATGATAGAAATTAAGAAAAATGATAGTTCATGTGTCATGTCCAGTGGCATGTATATACTTTTACCATTTGTTCTTTTTAGGCTGTCTGTGTTCATTCCACGTTGCACTTGTTGGAATCATCCTCTCCTTTTTTGTCTGGGAATTTTTTACTTCATGGTCTTAAACTGAAATAATCTATTTTGTACATAGGTGATGTTCTTATTTTTGTTGGAGTGTTGAACAAAGCTAGGCTTGTTTTTGAAGATGACAGAATCATTCAAATGGAGTGTCAAGGAAAAGTACTCTTTCAATTTTATTTTAAATTGAGTTTGAAAAGAAATGGATGGCATCTTGACATTTGGCAGTTGACATGTTTTTATACAAAATGCTGGATTGACTTGCTTGCTGCTCATTTTCCCTATGTAGATTTGAAACTTATATCTCACCAGGCTGTCTTTAACGGTATCTGTTTAACTGTGTTGAGATTTGTTCCACGTCAATTGTTTTTGGGCTGCCAGCAATCAGATGTTGCTGCTTATGAACATAAACGTGTATCACCAGCACAAGGCTTCTACTGTATGTGTAAATTCTACTTTTCTTGTCCTGAGCCTTGTCAAGTCATACATTTTCAATTTCAAAACTCACATATTTAATGTATGAATTTCAGACTTGCTGGCAACAGAAGCAACATTTGTAGGGTTCTATAGCTAAAAAAACAAAATAGATGTTCTCAACTCCAGACTGCAGGCTGAATTTGATTGACAAGTCATTTCTTGAATTCAGTGTAACAGTATTTTCTGAAAAAGGTACTAAGTCAAATTTACTAGCTTCTTTCTTAGCATTTCTGTATCTATATTTGTTTTGCCATAAAGATACATTTTGTGACCAAATCAAGTCTTTCAGTCTGAGTATTTCGGGGGAGCTGATGAAGGAAGGTGTTAGACAGTTAAGCATTTGTGGTGGCATCAACAACGTGGGTTGTTTAGTTTCTTAGTTTTCCAATTGCTTCAAAAAAAGTAAAAAAAAAAGTTTTATTGCAAACTGCCAAGCCTAGAAAAAAAGCAAAACAGAGATCGGGATTGTTTGAACTAGTCGTGAGAGCACTGTTTGAATACAACTTTGTTCATATCATGATTTCCAAACACACATACACACTCCTTCCGAACTAAAATGTGGTTTGCTCTTATCTCTTATTGCTGGTTGAAACTGAAGTGTGTGTGGAATATGTTCGTGCTCAAGAACAGGTTTCAGTAGAGAAGGGAATGTGTAAGTACCACTGGCAGGATTGGTAACTTACATAGTGATATGAAATGTCAGATAGTCATCTGGGTTGGTTCAGGCAGTAACTCTAGCCTTCCAGGGTGTAAACAGTGCTAACTTCTTCAAAAAATGAATAAACAAAAATTTGGCACTAAGCAACAACACTGGCACTTTGGTTAATGAATTTCTGTGGAAACTTCAGTAGTAATTAAGAAAACTATGAAAAGTAATTAGTATTTATTATTGATTTCACATTCCCTAAAAATACTCCTTAATTCATACCTGCTGCAAATCCAGTATAAGTAACAGTTATAGTTGTTAATGCCCTTTCATGTCTCTTAAAATGGTGGGTGAATGCTAGAAGAGCCTGTATATAACTTACCTAGTTTATTTTAAAATAAACATCTTGACTTTCTTTTTCCTAACACCTTGCTGCGTTGAGACATTTATTGATACTTGATTCTTGCAGTGGGACTGAAGTTGAATTCTGTGGACCCAACAATGAGCATTGACTTGAAATACTTGGGTGTGCAGCTTCCTCTTTCCTACTCAAATTATTCTTTGTGGAGCTATCCAGGAACCAATCCCAATTCTCCAGGTGGGTAGAATATGAATTTGCTGAAATCTCAAGTATTATCTTTTTATTACCAATGATCAGAAGTAGGGAATGGCCATTTAGTTGAACTTGATATCTTAAAGGGATTGCAGCGGTATTAAAATGACAGAAGGCGAGAAATTCCTTAAATCATTATGCAATTACTGGCCAAGGAGTGCTGAGTAATTCTGGCCAGATTGACTTAGCCTACATTTTTGTGGTGGTTGTGATACAGTAATAGTATCTGTCTAGCTTATTTTATACAAGCATGTTTTGTCTATTGGAGCTGGATTTTCTACACATAAACTACTCTGAAATGGCTCAGAAAAAGCCTGAGCAATCTACATTTCTGTGATGTTGCTCTCATGCAAAACAAAGTCATCTTTCACGGAGCTGAGTATCAGAACTTTCCATAAGAAGAGCTTGAAGTGCCACTTGGGGGCTAACCTAGAAGTACACGATGCTTTTTAAAAATTTATTTGGTATCCAAACAAGTGCATTTCTCATTATAATTTGACTATGATTCAAATGCTGTAGGTAGATACTTTTTATTACTAAATAAACATTCATTATTAAAAAATGTATAGGGGTGCTTGTTTTTCTCCTACTTACCTCTTTCTCCTACTTCAGTATTCAGAGTACTGTGTCTTTCTTCATCTACTGCTTTTGGGAGCTGGTGAAGAGAGACAGACACTGTATCTCAGCTGTGATTAAGCTGCAAGAGACAGATTCAGTTCAGAAGACTTCAGTCAGCTCATTGTGAAATGCAATTGTTTCTAGCATGGCAACATGTGAAACAGCCACACAGATCCCTATTATTATTTTTACATTCCAGTTGAGGTCCCAGAGCTGACAGATATCCTTGACAGAGATATTGCTGTTTGCCTTTTGTGATTATTCCCCGTCTCTGCCTCTAATTGATACTCAACTGAATTTGACAGAAGAGCAAATGTTAAATAAAGTTTCTACAGGTCTTATAAAAGTCATTTGCTCAATTGAGGGGACACACTCAAATTACTTTCCTTGCTGAGAGAGGTTGTGGTTATCACCTCAAAACCTGCCTGTTCCATTTTAGCCTGCTAGCCTGCTGATTTGACTGTTCCGATTTTTGGATCAACTGCTTGCAACATTGCTAAGGAGACTAAAACTGAAAAAACAGGAGAAGACATCTTTTGTACTGGATAGCAGATGCATGGCCATGCAGCAAAACTACACAAAGCTTGGCTTTATTAAGTATCCTGTTCATTAAAAAAAAAAAAAAACAACCAAAAAAGACCCAACACCTAAAAATCAAGCCTCTCTATTCTGCCTGTTGATCTATCCCTGAAAAGGAGTAAGTGGAGTTTGCTAGGACAGTGATACAATCAAGCTTGATTCATAGACTAAGACTAGCTTTATTCTTTTCCAGATACAGGATTTCCTTTTGTTTCCAGGACAGGAAAGACGAATGATTTCACAAAAATAAAAGGCTGGCGAGGGAAGCTTCATGGTGCTTCTAGAAATGAAGGTAAAAAAAAATAAAAATAAAAATCAGTGTACATATTTTCCACACATGGCCTTTTTCTTGACCTTCCATAGATGTTGCAATTTGCTTATTGCATGTGTCTTAATGAGAGATTTATTTTTTTATATTGAAACTGTTATGAATGAAGGATGTTTTTGGTACTGCTTCTGTGGTCAGAATGGAGGTTTATGAGGGAAGAGAGGAAACGTGCTCTGAGTAAGGTAAAAATACATGTATTCTGTTCTACACAGAAAGTTTGAGTGAAGATCAAAGCTGTAATAGTTTCGATTTTGTTTGTCAGTTTTGAGTTTACTTGGAAGCATGGTAATCTCAGAATTCTGTTGCCCCAGGGACCCTAGTGAACTAGAGTAATTTTTTGTTTATATTGGTGTATTTATTAACTCCAGTTAGAATAGGTACTCCTTCTGTATTTAATTATTTTGTTCTGCCTTAGGGAGAAATGGATATTTGGCAATTTACTAAATTTTACTTTAGATTAAATATTTGTATTGAACCTTCTGCACTTTTTATACAGTGTTGTATTGGGGTATTTCAGTTGTATTGTGGTGTACCAGGTAGGCTAGATGTTCAGGACAAAGGAAGTAAGCTTTCAATGTGCAGTGCTTCCATGCAACTTACTTTGTGTGTTTGTGAACAAATACACGTGTAAAATCTCCAAAAAAAAAATGGTTCAGACAGCTGCTTTTGTTTGAGGGATATATTTGGTGTGGATATATTTTTAGGGAGGTATTTACCTCTTTTGTATTGTTTAATTATTGTAAGATTTGTCAGTATGCTTTCCCATGAGCTAGGTAAAGTGCTCTTTATTTGTTTAGGTGGCAGTTCAGAAGGTTCCTTGAAGAATCGCTCAGCATTCTGTAGTGACAAGCTGGATGAATACCTGGAAAATGAAGGAAAGTTGATGGAAACAAGTATGGGTTTCTCTTCTAACACTCCCACTTCTCCTGTGGTGTATCAGCTTCCCACTAAGAGCACTAGCTATGTGCGAACACTCGACAGTGTTTTAAAGAAGCAGTCCACCATAATTCCATCAACATCTTACATGTTCAAGCCCGTTCCCCTGTCATCTACCTCTAGGAAGACAAAGACTCAAAACAAACAGACATCTACGAACAGTAGAGTAAAATCATCTTACAAACCTATACTGCCTTCACCTTTTTCTGCAAAGCAGAAACAGAACTCTTCAGCATCAGGGGAAAAGGCTGCTAAGTCTGTCTCAAATAGCAGCTTGACTAACCAAGCAGATAGTTTTGTGGTTCCAGCTCTGGATGAAAACATAATTCCAAAACAGATTAGTTTGCGCCAAGCACCGCAACAGCAACAAGCAGCTCGTCTGCCAGGTTTGTCTAAATCTCAAGTGAAGTTAATGGACTTGGAAGACTGTGCTCTCTGGGATGGCAGACCACGGACCTATATTACAGAAGAACGAGCAGACATCTCTCTGGCAACCCTTCTTACAGCTCAGGTAGATCTGTAATAGTTTCCTTCCTTTCTGTAGTGTTGCTTTTTCAAATCTGTGCACTTAGTGATGTTGCCATAGGGATGCAGAAAATGAGATTGAAGCTGCTAAGGATCGTGACAAATCATGATGTTCCTTTGTGGTGTGGTCTTTGTAGTGAAATTTGAGAAGTGCTGATTTAGCAGTATGTGGGAAAATTTAATTGTGATAATAGCACGTTGATATGAATCATTAATAATTTGAGTTACTTCAAACTTTCACCATTGAAAATTCTGGTTAATACAAGTCCTATTCAGTAACTGCGTTTCCTTACTATTTGTCACCTTTTTTTTTTTGGTTGAACTAACTGCAAAAAAATCCTGGTCATGTTACTTGGTTGTCACGTGATAACCTCTTTTGCTTTCCCCACATCCTACTTATTACCAAGATTTCTTCATACTAAAATTTGTGGTGTCTTCTTCTTTTTTAGGCTTCTCTCAAAAACAAACCCATCCACAAAATCATAAGACGACGAGCACCTCCTTGCAATAATGACTTCTGTCGATTGGGTTGCGTGTGTGCCAGTCTGTTACTGGAGAAACGTCAGCCTACCCACTGTCGCAGGCCGGACTGTATGTTTGGTTGTACTTGCTTGAAGAGAAGAGTGGTGCTGGTGAAGGGAGGATCAAAACATAAGAAAATAATGAAAAAGGCTGTACGTGGGAATCTTGTGTTCTATGGAACACAAGAGGACCAGCAAGAGGATGAAGATGTGGAAGAAGAGGTTGATGGGGAGGAAGGTGAGCTGAAGCAGAAAGATAAGAAGAAGAGAAAAAGGGTGGAATACAGTGAGTATTGCTGGGCAAAAGTGATTACTTGCAGCTTTGCAGAAACCACCTGGCTTGGGGGACGTTTTGATTAGGATGTAGTAGCGATGCCCTTTCTAAATCCGGAAATTGGGAGTGAATTTCAAGAGATGTCTGCAACATCTGCTTTTATATAGCTGACTAGAAGAAAATAACACCTTTTCCCTGTTTTAAAAAAAAATTTATCTGATCAGCATTTTGGGCACCATTTAGTTATTTATTGTGATTAAATAGCTGGAGTTTCTTTCTGATAATTTAAACTCTTGCTCAGCTCTCCAAATATCTTTAAATACTAAGGATATGAGATAATTTCTGCTTTCACTGTTGGTGATCTTCACTGTCACAGTGCTGTTTTCTTTCCCGCTTATCAAGTGAGTATCTAGAGCTGTATTTTCAGTTGCTCTATATATAGCTGTATAGTTCATTGATTTCAGTGGAAATACAGTGATTTACACTAACTGCAGATCTGGCCTAAGGTATGCTCAGAAAACCAAATTGGTAGAAATTTCTTGCTAAATACTTTTAAGACATTTTTATTGGGGAAAATTTCTGTTACCACTGTGTTAGATGGTGTTTTATTTATAAGTAAGTTGGTTTGGGTTTCTCCCTCTTTTTTTCAGCTATCTGTGACTCGGAGCCAGAACAGCCTATTAGGAATTGTCCGTTGTGGGTGAAAGTAGAAGGTGAAATAGATCCAGAGCCAATTTACATCCCAACACCATCTGTTATTGAACCAGTTAAATCTGCAGTACTGCCCAGCCCTGAAGTCTTGCCTTCTAGTAAGCATAGATCTTCCAGTGGCGTGAAACCAGGCAGAGTGTATACTCCTAAACCCAATCCAGTGGTAAGAAAGGAAGAGAGATGCATTTCTTTTTCTTTGTATTGAAAATTAAACTGCCAAATGCCTCTGTGCTAGGCCATTTTAGGGTTGATTGGTGTGTAGATTTTCAACTATGTCCATCTTCTGTTGAGAATTTACTGTAGAAATATGTAGGTGGTGAAAAGAGATTATGATTCACTAATAGCCTCATTTAAAAATGCAGTAATACATGCTATTTCTGACAAAATGATTGCTGGTCCTGTAATGCTTGTGTAAGTTATTAGCCGCATATGTAGCCTCTCCGGTTAATGAATTACTTGCAAAAAACTGGGACACAGACGCACAGTGTTCAGTGTAGTTCTGGAGTCTCTTTTCTTGTTCTTGTTTGAGGTTTCATTGCCAATGTTGGAATAATCTGCATTTGCTTCTCCCCTCACTTTAGTATCTAAAAAAAGCAACAACAGCAGTAAAGGAAGAACAGCAATAGAGTTGAGTCTGGTTATGTCTGAAGAACAAACGAACCACAGTTGCTATTTAATGTATACCAGATAATATTAAATGATGCATGACACTTAGGACTCGTTTCTCTACTTAGAAGAGTATCTTAACTGGGTTTGGGGTTTTGGGGGTGATGGTGTTCTGTTCCCCCCTTCCTTGAACATGCAATTTGGAAGCAAGATGTAGACTGGGCTGTGTGATGCTAAGAGGGCAGGTTCAGCTTTAAATACTATTTATATAGTATTTAATATATATATTAGTATGTGTATATATATATAGTGTACTATTTATATACTATAAATACTTTAAATTTCTTTTGACATTTACTATTGAAACATTGATGTTGAAGTGTTTTCAGAAAGCGAAACTGTTTCATGAATCTAATGTGCATCTGGAATGGAGAGGTTTTCTTTTCTTTTGGTAGATTCGAGAGGAGGACAAAGATCCTGTCTACTTGTACTTTGAAAGTATGATGACTTGTGCACGGGTTCGAGCATATGAATGCAAGAGAGAGGAGAAAAAGCAACAAAAAGACAAAAGTGATTCACAGAGCTCCAGTGTAAAGGTAAGAAGTCACACTGTAACTAGCATGGATCATAGAACTGGTAGAAATACTGAAAATGTTGAAGCAGTTTTTTCCCCCAGAGGCTCCTGTGCGATGTGAGGGCTTGACTTAGATTTGATGGTGATAGGGCTGTGAAGCCTGGAGCCTAAATCACCTGGCAGTGCTTGTAGGCTTTTCTTGTTACTGATAGAAATTGACTTGCCTGTGGAAATTCCTGGCTGCCAAGTGCATTATCCTATAAGGCTTAAATGTTCATTGTTTAAGAGAACTGTTCTAAAATGAAAATTGTAACATTGTCAAAGTTAGTGTATGTTTTATGATTCAAGGTACCAGTATGATGGACTATTTTTTTGTGATTTTTTTTTTTTTTTAGTGTGAAAGAGAGATATGCAGGATGAACATTTTTCTTGTATTTCTTTTCTCCTGTAGGAGCACGAACCAGAGCTTCAGTCTCCTGAGAAACCAGCCAGTGAGACAGACAAAGACACTGATAAATTGGGAGGTAAGAGCTGAGTCTTGAGTATAATTTGACGTTGGTAGTTCCACATTTTTGTGGGTTTTTTTGTGTTGGCTTTATTTTTTTGAAAAGGTGCATCTATTGATGAAACAAAGGTCCATTTGCCGGGGGAGTTATTACAGTTGTCAATAAAAATCTTATGATGTGCTTACAGTTTCCTGTTTTCTTAAGCAGTTGTGTGTGTGTCATGTGGGAGATATAGCAGGATAAATATCCAGTACCTGCTGGAGCCCTAAGGTTAAAATGACTATTATTACAGTAACTTTTTTAGCAATAAAGTCAACAAGGGCAAGTGTAGAGTCCTGCACCTGGGGAGGAATAACTCCAGGCACCAGTACAGGTTAGGGGTTGACCTGCTGGAAAGCAGCTCTGGGGAGAAGGACCTGGGAGTTCTTGTGGACAACAAGTTGACCATAAGCCAACAATGTGCCCTTGTGGCCAAGAAGGCCAGTGGTATCCTGGAGTGCATTAAGTGGCTAGCAGGTTGAGGGAGGTTGTCTTCCCCCTCTACTCTGCCCTGGTGAAGCCACATCTGGAGTACTGTGTCCAGTTCTGGGCCCCCAGTATAGGAAGGACAAAGAACTACTGGAAAGAGTCCAGCAGAGGGCTACAAGGATGATTAGGGAACTGGAGCATCTCTCTTAGGAGAGGCTGAGAGACCTGGATGTATTTAGCCTAGAGAAGAGAAGACTGAGAGGGCATGTTATCAACGCTTACAAGTATCTAAAGGGCGAGTGTCAAGAGGATGGGGCCAGAGTCTTTTTCAGTAGTGCCCAGTGACAGGACAAGGGGCGACGGACATAAACTGGAACACAGGAAGTTCCATCTGAACATGAGGAAAAACCTCTTTACCTAGAGGGTGACCGATCACTGGGACAGGCTGCCCAGAAGGGTTATGGGGTCTCCTTCTCTGGAGACAATCAAAACTCACCTGGACGCAATCCTGTGCCACCTGCTCTAGGTGAACCTGCTTTAGCGGAGGGGTTGGACTGGGTGATCTCCAGAGGTCCCTTCCAACCCCTGCCATTCTGTGATTCTGTGAGTAAAAGATAATACCGCACAGCAGACTTGTCTGGAAGAGTGATAATTAGATACTTGGGAAGGAATGGAGATCACGGTTCATGGTTTGTCTGGGGTTTTTTCCTCCTCTTTTTTGCTTTACTATTACTTTGTTGTTACTGAAGAATTAATAACTATCCAAGTGGTACTGTGAGGGTGGGATTGTGTTCTCCAATTAGAACCATATGGGATAAGGAAGCACCTGTACTTTATTTGGAGTTGTTTGATGTTGAATTCTTTCAGTTCAAGTTGAAAGGTTGAAGTTTTGTTATGTTATATATGCTGGGTTTGAGTTTCTAGTTCATAAGGCTAGACATCTGTGTTTTCCTTCAGTCTGAAGAGACCCGAATCACATTATGAACTTTAAAATGAGACATATACTAGGGGCATTGTATCCTCCATTAATGAAATATAGTGGCCTTTTTGAGCTGACTTTTTTCACTGCTTAATGTATACAACACCACACTCTACATTTAAGGATGGAAATGGAAAAATAATACAACTAGTTGAAAATGCTCATGAATTGGTAGGTGAAATTCAAATGGCCAGGACACAGGGCTCAACATCCTTACAGTTTTGCAAAAAATGGCATTGGATCTCTAATGACAAGAAAAGGTCACGCTTCTGTTATACATCTTCTGCAAAAGACATTTCTGCTGGCGGCATGTTTGCCCCTCGTGCCATTATAGGACGTTGGTCCTTTTCTGACTCCAAGAGAAAAGTGCCATCTCTTGAATAACCAGTGATGCTTTCTACTGGATGTTGGTGTTCTTGGAGATCTTTCATCCATGTACTGAAACAACCCGGCTTTGTTTAGCTTGTGATGCAATGGAATGCAACCTGAGATGGTTTGGCTGCAGGGAATGAACTGTAAGAAATAGTTACTGTAGTTTTGCAGTGAATTGTTGCTTGTGAAGCTCCACAAGGGGAACTGATACTTTGAACAGTTATTTTACTTGTTGTTGCCCTGCAGCTGAGACAAGGGTGGAGTTGTGGGCAGAATAAAACTGTTTGAATATCCAGGTGATTAAAATGCCATAGTATTGCAGAAACCTATTTCAATTCTTCCTCAGAGAAAAGCTGGTGGTCTTCCCGTAGTGAGGGGGACTCTTCCTCTGCCTCCTATGTTCATCACACCACTCCAGGTGAACCAACCAAACTTATCGAGATTATCCCTGACTGCAGCTGGGAGGAAGATCACAATAAGATCTTGACCATCTTATCACAGCATATCAACAGTAACGTGCCACAGTGCCTCAAAGTGGGTAGCTTCGTTATTGAATTGGCTTCGGAACACAAGGCTCAGGATGAGAACCACCCTCCTGTCTACTCCTCCAGAGTGAAAATTTCAGTGCCGTCCTACCAGGACAAGGACGAGAAGCCTGAGATACCTGTCTTGGAGACTCCTGATAGTGGAGTGCCTTCACACAAAAGCCCAGAAAAGTTCTCGTGGGCAGACAGATTGGACAAACTGCAGGAGAAGTTGCATGGGGGCAAAGGCTTGCCTTTTTATGCAGGGGTTTCTCCTGCAGGAAAGCTGGTCGTCTACAAACGCAAAGCTAATATGAGCCACTCAGGCTTGATTCAGGTGGGTTCCTCTGCCTTTACTGTGGAGATTAGACTCACTTTCATCCAGTATCCTAGAATTCCTTGAAGGGGAGAATGCTCTTTTAATCTCTCTACCTAGTCTTTTGCCTTTCCAGGCAAGGATTCGTCATATCTGGGGGCATTCCTGCTTCTCCATAAGCTTGTCCCTTTCAAGATTAACTCAGTAACAAGAAATCTGATTGAAAGTCTGAAATCTGATGGTTTAGCTTGTCTTTTTGGCCATTTGGGTCTTGGTGGCCCAGGTACAGAATCTCTCTCAAGATCTTTTTGGTGCTTTGGAAAGCTCCCTGCAGATGCATTTGACAGATAATACTTCTAAATGAATGGCTTTTAGGGGCCACAAAAAGAACATTTTCTGAGGAAGTGTATACTGGGACAAAACTTTAAAATTAAACTGTAAACATTAAATTTCTTTTTGCTACAGCTTGCTGTTAATCTTCATTAACAGCCTGCGTCCTCTTTGCAGAATATATGTTGCTCGTCAAGAGACTTCATAGTCCGATGTTCAAAGTGAGTCCTCTCCCTGCAGATTCATGCTGCCAATGTGGTATTATGAATTTGTGGTAGGAACTGTAGGGCTAGGATGAAGATGTTTTTTAAAAGTGTGGTTATAGTAACACCACTTTCACAGAAGGCATATGAATTAGAAAATAAGATTTAATTTCATGACACTTTGCTTATATGGCATCTTCACAAAGAAGTTAGTGGAGAGAAAAAATGTAGGGGGAGATATCTTATTTTTAATAAAAGTTGATCAATAAAAAGAGGCAAGACCTTATTTAGTAGTGGGTTAAATAGATTTGGCTTTTAGAAGGTGTTATCAAACAACCTGAAAGTAAACAGCAACACTACCAAAGCTTCCCATTGACCACTAGAGGCATAAAGCCTGACACTGAGAAGGATGTTCTGTTTCTTCTCTCTCACGTAATCAGTTACCACTACAATTCTGAATTTGAAGTTTAGTCAATGTATCATACCTTAATTACAGTATCAGATGACAATATGGATAATAAAAAAAGCTGATAAAGCTTTTACAAGCTCCTTGGAGTTTTGTCCCAATGTATACAATAGAAGTATTCTTTCTTCTGTGATGCTAGGTGTTAATTAGGTTTGAGAAATTTATATAAAATTGTCCTCGAATTTGGGAACCCAGTTTTATTCAGAACTGTAGCATAAGTAAGGGACAGAAAAAACAAGTGCTAGTTTCACTCCGATTATCTAATTTCAGTGATTTCACGTGCTCCTTTGGACTCTGTAGTTCTATGTGAGTCTGAGTAGCATCTAAAATCTGTATTATAAAGATATAACAGAGTTGTTTGAAGTTCTCCTGGGCAATAAGGAAATTAGGAATTCCCATTCTGAATTGCAATGTTTTTTTGAAAAGGACACTTGGAAGTCCCATGGAATTAAACACCTCTCCAGAGGTGGTGAATTAGCATTCTTTTCACAAAATTTCCCTTTTCCACTTTTTTCAGGTTAATGATAAAAGGTATCCTCAGGCCAAACTGCTTTTGGGACAGATGGGGGCATTACATCCTGCCAATCGGCTAGCAGCTTATATCACAGGCAGGCTGCGGCCCACAGTACTTCATATCTCAACCCTCAGTACTGTGATCTCCAAGGTAGCATCCAGTGCTAAAGCAACTGCTGCTGGGACACCATCAGTCCAGGTGCCCACAACATCAACTCCCAAAACTACATCTTCCACCAGCACTACTTCAACCCCCACTGTGACGACTCTGAAAACCCATGTCCCAGCACAGAGACAGATAGGTAGGTTGGAACTTATTACTGTGTTTTAAATTGCGTGAAGCTGAAGTAAAAAGTGAGTGTACAGCATTGCTGTTGATTTCTGTGCAACAGTGCATGCTGCCTTTGGGTGCATTGCCTACCTAAACTGCCTCTGCAATAAATAGCCTCTTTAAAACGGAAAGTTTTATTTTTACTTCAGAATAAGATTACAGATGTTGAGTATTAGTTACTTTATTAATACTGCTAGAGCATATTTTCAAGAGACAGGAAAGAGTGGATGGAGTCACGCTGAATGATAAGCTTGGATTTTTGTTTGGAGAGTTTCCTTGCTATGATTTTTAATTGCTTTTCGTCAAACATCGATTTAATTGAAAATGAGTAAAGGATGACTTTAATCTGTGGTTCTTCGGTGTCAGTTTTTCTGATGATGTTGCACTTATAATTGGAATTCCTGTGACCACCAAAGATGCGTGAATCAGCGGTGAAAAACAAGATGGTCCAAATCTGGATTAGCAAAGCTAAAGGTGTGCAGCCAACCACCACACCGGCCTGTAATCTCATTGGATTTCACAAGCTAAACAGGGTTGGACTTAGACAGCACTTTGAGTAGAAAAAAAAAAAAAGAGTATTGGAAGAAGCATGTGGTACTTGTGTCTGAGTTGGTACTGAAATGGTTATCCCAGCATGGCAAGAGAGGAAATTGCCTTTAACTATTGCATTTACAAAAGATAAAAATTAAAATATCTAGTGCCCATCCACATATTCCCACAGATTAATTAAAAATCTGAAGACGCTTTCCAAGAGAAAAGGATGTTACCTGTGTCCTGGCAAAACTTTAATTTCTGATTGGTTGTTTTGTTTCTTTCTGCTTAAATTTTCATTGCTGTGTAAATGGGTGTGTTGTTTATCTTGTCCTGTAATAAAACTTCTTGTTTTGTGTGTTTGTGCAATATTAAAGAGCTGGCTGCATTTCATTGATGGGTGAAGCAATTGTTGCATACATGATTTAAGTGTTCTGGCATATTCTGGGTTAAAAATGCTATATGCATAAATAACCACAATATTCAAGTTGGGCTTGCTCTACAGTCTGTGCTGTTGTACTCATCTGTAGGCATCTGGAGTGTTGTAGATGCAGTATTCTGATCCATTGGAGAGCAAAGGGTGAGGGAAAGGATCTTCCCAATAGTGGTTATTTCCCATTGGTTAAATTTGTCCCATCCAGTCCTCAGTTGCACAAATGTCACTGCAACGAGAAGGAGATATGGCAGACTCTTATGCCCCTCCCACCTCCTTCCCCTGTGACTGTAAGATGTGGATACAGTAGAAGTGGGATGAAAACCAAGAAGCAGTGAAAAGAGATTGCACAAGCTGTTACAGGAAGAATCTGAGGTATGGAAAGTAGTTTGAGTGCATTATTTCACTTGGGTGTTTGATAGGTGTACTGTAATTAGAGTAGTCTGTTCATAGCTTCACGATAAAGAACCCCGCAAGACCTGATCCTTTTGTGTGGCCAGGAAGAAATGCAGCAAAAAGCTATAGAAGTGGAATAAAGCAGACATATTTCTAATATGTACAGGCATGCTCAGGACTGCCATAAAGGTTTCAGTTCAATTACAAAGAAAATGGAGGCTTGAATTCATGCTGAAATGACAATTGTAGCACCTCAAGAAAGGCAAAGAGGAAATCTATTAAAATTTTGACCTGCAGGTTTTTATTTACAGCTCCCCGACCCTCACCTGGTGGCATGTTCGCACAGTTTGTGATGAACAAAGCTGGAGCTCTGCAGCAGAAGATCCCTGGAGTGAGCACACGTCAGCCTCTGTCGGGGCCACAGAAGTTCAGTATCAAGCCTAGTCCTATAATGGTTGTTGCTCCTGTGGTTCCCTCGAAGCCATCTCCAGCTCAATGCACAGTCTCTCCTGGGGTCACTACAGCCACCACCACTTCTCCAGATACTGTAGAAAGTACCAGTGTGGCAGCATCTACTGTGAGCACTGCTAGTGAAACAAGAGCTAATGAACCTGCCTGCTCTCCTGCAATTACAGTCACAGCTGCCCCTGCAACGCCTGGAGTCAGCACCTGTACTGCTTCGTCCACCACTCCTACTGCCACTGTGAACATAACAAAAGCAACTGGGATTGTTGCACCAGTAGCAACCACGTCATTCCCTAAAACTGTAGTAACAACACCAACTGTTACTTGTCCTGTTGTCACAACATCCACTTCTACAGTTGTACTAACAACAACTGCAACGGATACATCTGTGGTGACCACACCAACTTCCTCTGCTGGCTCTGTTCCAGTTATACTCTCGGGAGCTAATTCAAGTCCTTCATTGAATCCAAAAAGAGGTAAGGCTTAGGTGCTTTGGGCTATTACTGCAAACACCTTTTTTTTATTCTGCCTCCTTCACTGCTGGGAATCGGGCTGCCACTGTACAACCCAGTTTAAATACAGATTCACTTGCTCGCCCTGCTTTCCAAAATAGGACAAGAAATGTAATCTCTTATATTGCCTGTAAAAAATGTAGCTATCTGGTCAGTGACTGCTGTGAAATGAGCTGGAAGTCTCATCTTTTCTAGCTCCATAGAAGTGTCTAGCACATAACAAGTAGTTACGACTGCTAGAATTTCACGGTTGGTGTAGAGTCTCAGAGGCAGGTATGAAATTACTCTCTTGTTGTTAACATGGAAGTCTTCTGAGGCATGGTGGAGAAATGTCGATGCAACTACATGAAAAAGACTGTTCTGACTGGGTTAGTTCTATGTATGTTCTGTAAATAAAAAGAGAGAAAAAAAATGGTTTCAAGCAAATTTAAAGAGATCTAGTTGTTTCCAAAACATTTGTGCTTGATTTCATTAAGAATAATGCTTGGTTTGTAGGCTGTTCTTTTAAGCTGATTTTTCTTTAACTTTTAAAATCTTTCAGAAGATGCTACTCCACAAGCTATAAGTAACAGTCCCCAGAAGATGTCTCCTGGAACAGAGAAACGCATAGGACCTCGATTGCTGCTGATTCCAGTGCATCAGACATCTCCTGCTTTGCGGCCGCTAAACAGCACGCAGCATGCTCAGAGGCAGAGGATGATCCTTCAGCCTCTCAGGAGCCCTGGTGGCGTGAACCTGTTCAGACATCCCAATGGGCAGATAATTCAGCTTGTCCCTCTGCAACAGTTTCGAGCTGCAGGTGCCCAGCCCAGTGTGCAGCCAGTGATGTTCCGCAATCCAGGTACAAAGTCCAGTCTTTCTTTCTTGACTAACCAGTGCGTTACTTAGAAACTAACAATGTAAGAAGTGTCTCTGTGGTGCTCCTTTCCTCTGCTGTCAGTAAATGAAGAGTCTAATTTGGTTCTGCATGAGTAGTTGAAGAACACAGTGTAATTATTCGGATGTCATGCAATTTAAATACCAGGTGTCTAAAATACAGAAAGTGCATTTAATAGCTAAGCAACCAAAGTTTGGGAGTTCTATGCAGCAAGTAAAAGAGCCTCTGTGTGTCTGGCAGTGGAGCTGTGTTCATTGCACTGTCAGAACTTAGAAATTCTGTTGGTCTGGTGAGTCAAAAAAAATTCTTGTTGGAGATTCTCTTTAAAAGAATGAGCTGTTACCTAAGTCTCACTGGATGTGCTGCTCTGTTTTTGTTGGGTTTGCAGGTTTCTTAGAGCTTTTACAGCAGATACTCAGTTCAAATGGTTGGAAGAGTTAGAAATCATAGGTATCTGACAGAGAATAGGTAGGATGCTTGTTGAGCATACTGTTGTACATATATGTAAATAAACCATGTTTATAAGCAAAATATACTTTAAATGCATATTTACATTCCAGTAGAGTTTTTCTTCTGTTATCCCTTTATAAGGAAGCACCTTGAGGAGAGGGAGACAGAGTGGTGTTGAAAGGAGAGAGGTGAGAACAAGCACTGTAGCTGACAAAACTGTGGGAAGGGGGGAAAATAATTCCCGTGCCTTAGCTGAGATTTGAGCACAAGGTGTGTCGTGGGTTTGGCTAAAAACTGGGTGGCAGATGCTCTCTGCTATTCCCCCCCACACCCTCCCAGGGGAAGATAATGGGGAATAAGGGAGAGAGACTGAGGCTGGAAAGAAACTAGAACAGCTTTAATGAAACAGAAAATAATGGCAATAATAATAAAGTCAATTATATACAAAGTAAATTATATACAAAGATGTAAATATATTCAGATATATAAATGCATATGCAAATATGGAGTCTGCACTTCCCAGATAGTGGTTATGTCTGGACCTGAGAAGTGCCAAACTGGACTCTGCAGGTCCCAGACTGGTGCCTGGGCCCAGTGTCCTGCCAGCAGGTCCCAAAAGCCTTGGAGCAGCTGCGCCGGTCCTGCTGGAGGAGGCAGGGGAAGGAGACCTGTCTCTGGGCACGATGTTCTCCAGTGAGAACACCGGCTGCAGGCACACAGCAGTGGGCAATGGTTGCAAACTGGAGCATAGGAGGTTCCATGTGAATATCAGGAAGAACTTTTTCACTGTGCGAGTGACAGAGCACTGGAACAGGCTGCCCAGAGAGGTTGTGGAGTCTCCTTCGCTGGAGACATTCAAACCCCGCCTGGATGCGTTCCTGTGTGATGTACTCTAGGTGACCCTGCTCTGGCAGGGGGGTTGGACTAGATGATCTTTCGAGGTCCCTTCCAACCCCTAGAATTCTGTGATTCTGTGTGCAGGGAGGGGTGACAAGAGGCAACCCCAGCCCTGCAGCACAGCAGCCCTGGGAGCCGGGGGGCGGCGGCGGGCAGGCTCAGGGTAGGGCAGAAAATCTTTATCCTGGTGCTCTCAAGCTGGGACAATCCACCCTTTATTCTTTCCCATGTGCTTCCATAAATTATATACAACATAGTTATACACAAAAAATTTACATTATACAATTTGAACTGAAGTTTTTTTGGCCAGAGTCAGATTCCCCTGTGGCACACACTGGACCTCACCATCCTCCTGCATCACTCACCAGGTGTGTCCAGGGCTTGGAGTAGCGACAGCCCCACAGGTGGGTTTGCCTTTGCCCGGGGGGGAAGAAACCCACACGGCTTTTCCCAACAAGTTCCTTTCACACACAACAGGAACTTTATCCCCTTCCACTGTGTGTAAAAGGTCTGATTGGGCAGGGCTGGCTCAATTGATTGATCTCCTGTTATTAACTAGCCAGGTGGCTCATGCCAAATGTTTATCCCAATTTTTGAGAGTTCCACCACCCATTCCTTTCAGGGTGGTTTTTAGCAAGCCACTGTTATGCTCAATCTTTTTGGAGGCTGGTGCACAATAGGGAATATGATAGATCCACTCTATACCATTCTCTTTGGCCCAATTAGCCATTAGGTTATTTTTGAAATGAGTTCCATTGTCTGACTCTGTCTTCTCTGCAGTCCCATGCAGCCATAGAATTTGCCTTCCAAGGCCCAGAATAATACAGGCAGTGGCATGAGGCACAGGGTATGTTTCTAGCCACCTGGTGCTTGCTTCTACCATTGTAAGCACATAGTGATTACCCTGGTGAGTTTAAGGGAGTGTGATATGATCAATCTGCCAGGTCTCTCCATGTTTATATTTAAGCCAGCGTCCCTCACACCACAAAGTTTTTAACCATCTGGCCTGCTGAATGGCAGCACAAGTATTATACTTGTGGATAACCTGGATGAAAATGTCCATGGTTAAATCCAATTCTTGGTCCCAGGCCCATCTGTATGCTCCATCTTTTCCTTGATGACTGGGAGCATCATGGGCCCACTGAGCTAAGAAAAGTTTGCTTTTGTGTTCCCAGTGTAAATCTCTTTGGAACACCTTAGACACCTGGTCCACCTGATGGTTGTTTCTGTGCTCCTCAGTAGCCTGTTTTTTAGGCATGTGTGCATATAGATGCTCTTTATCCAGCTGAGCAGCAATACCATGCCACAAGTCAGCTGCCCAAACTGGTTTCTCTTTCCTCTGCCAGTTATCCTGTTTCCACTTTTTCAGCCACCCCCATAAAGCAGTAGCTACCATCCAGGTATTGTTGTAGAGGTACTGGCCACTTCTCCTGCTGAGCAACATCTAGGGCCAGCTGTATGGCTTTGACCTCTGCAAATTGGCTTGATTCACCTTCTCCCTCCTTTGCACCTGTAACCTGTTGAGCAGGCTCCACACTGCGGCTTTCCATCTCCACTGGTTCCCTACAAGATGGCAGGATCCATTGGTGGAAAGAGCACAGTGTTTATCCTGATCTGAGAAGTCTTTATGCAGGGAGGCTTCCTCCACAGGTCACTACCTCATCCGTGGCATTCCAAGCGCTGTATCCTCTGGCCAGTTTGTGATCACCTCCACAATACCCGAGCAGTTGGTGCTCCTTGCTCATGCTCTCTGTGTTATTAGGGCAATCCAGTCACTCCAGGTAGCATCAGTGGTGTGGTGGGTAGATGCTACCTTCCCCTTGTACATCCAGGTCAGGACCGGCAGTCGTGGTGCCAGGAGGGACTGTGCCTCAGTGCCAGTTACTTCTGAAGCAGCTTGAACTTCTTCATAGGCAGCCAATATCTCCTTTTTTGTGGGGGTGTAATTGGCCTCTGTGCCTCTATAACCCCGACTCCAGAATCTTAGGGGATGACCTCAAGTTTTCCCTGGCACTTTTTCCAGAGGCTCCAGGTAAGACCATTATCCCCTGCTGCAGTGTAGAGCACGTTCTCTATCTCTGGTCCTTTTTTGACAGAATCATGACATGTATAATTTCTTGTTTTATTTGCTCGAATGCGCCTATACTTGTTTGGGGCCCCACTCAGAACTGTTTCTTTTCCAAGTTACTTTATAGAGAGGCTTCACAATTGAACTGTATGATGGAATATGCATCCTCCAGGAACCTGCAACACCCAAGGAGGCCTGTGTCTCTTTCTTACTGGTAGGTGGAGACATGGCCATTATCTTACTCACCACATCCACAGAGATGTGGCGGTGCCCATCTTGCCATTTGATTCCCAAGAACTGTATCTCTTGGGCAGGTCCCTTGACCTTCTTTTAATGGCAAACCCGGCTTCCAACAGAAGGTGGATTATCTTCTTACCTTCTTCAAAGTCTTCCTCTGCTGTATTACCCCATACAGTGATGTCATTAATGTACTGAAGATGTCCTGGAGCTCCGCCCTTCTCCAGTGCAGTCTGAATCGGCCCATGGCAGATAGGCTGTGCTTCCACTCCTGGGGCAGTTGATTCCAGGTATATTGGGTGCCCCTCCATGTGAAAGCAAACTGCACTCTGCTGCTAAAGGAGTGGAGAGAAATGTGTTAGCAATGTCAGTCTCGGCATACACTTTTGCTGCCTTGGAGTCCAGTTCATACTGAAGTTCCAACATGTCAGGCACAGCAGCACTCATTGGTGGTGTTACTTCGTTCAGGCCACGATAGCCAACAGTTAATCTCCATTCTCCATCAGGCTTCCGCACTGGCCATACTGGGCTGTTGAAAGGTGAGCAAGCCTTGCTGATGACTCCTCAGTGCTCTAATCGACAAATCAAGTTCTGTATGGGGAGCAAGGAGTCTCTGTGTCGTAATCAGTCAAAAATTCACTGAATTCCTTCCTGGCTGGGGACTTTTGCTGTGCAAGAGAAACTAATTGCCAGTGGTGGTATTTTTCCTCCTTGCTTAGGGAGTCCTGAAATGCTAAGAAGAGTTCATTAAGGTGAAAAAGATTGTAGTATAATCTTGTCATAGTTTTTCCCCTTGGAAGTTTTTTTCTGAGGATAAAAAAAAAGGTTTTTAAAACTATTTTTATTTTTATTTGAAAACCTTTATTTTCCTGTTTTCTGATAAATAGGATAGTAAAATGCAGAGAACTTCAAATACATGCAATGCCTGTTTTGATTAAAAAGCTTAAGGCTAGAACATACCATTACATCTGTTAGTTTTAGAGTAGCCACCTGATGTATTCTATTAGGGTGTTCCATATAAAAAATTCAACAGTTTATGTGTCTTTAAGCAGTACCAGCTCTTTCACTGAGAACTGGTGGTCAAATATGTGATGACATTGTGATCCTGGAGAATGCTGTCTACTTCTAATAAAGCATAAAATACTAAAACTGAAAGAAAAAAATTGCTTTGTAGAAGTGTTAGTTGATGTTTTGTTTTCCCTACAGGATCTGTTGTAGGAATTCGGTTGCCTACACCTTCTAAGCCTCCTGAGTCACCTGTGTCTCCTACTTCTTCCGTGTCTTCCACTTCTCCTGCCACAAACTCATCTGGGCAAACTGCAGTACAGAAGTTATCCCCTACATCTAACCTAGCCACTCAACCATCTTCTCTTCTTCCTTCAGTAACAAGTTTTGTGTCACAGGCTGGCACTCTGACTCTGAGGATCTCTTCTCCTGCTGCTAGCAGTGTGACAAATCAAACAGTCTCTGAGTCTAAAGTAACCTGCACCTCAGGTGGTCTGACAGGTACCACTGCTAATCTTATACCTTTACAGTCCGGTAGTTTTGCTTTACTTCAGCTCCCAGGACAGAAGACTGTGCCAAATTCCATTCTTCACCATTTTGCGTCTCTTCAGATGAAGAAGGATTATAGGAAGATATGCAAGAAAGAGGACTCGGATGCTGCTCAGCAGAAGGAGGATGGGAAGGCTTCATGCTCAGAGAACGCTGAAGTTATAGAGTCTGAGGTCACAGTGTCAGATATGAAACAAGAAGAAAATGAGCTGCCAGTTAACCTGTCAAATAATGTTGAAGAGTCAGCATCTGGCACAATTGCACCTGATAAAAGTTCCACTACGTTAGAGATGGTGGAGAAGGACTCAAAGGTGCTGGAGAGTTCTTGTGATGATAGTTCTTCTTCTCAGCATGATGTTTCTGCAGACGTCGTATCATCTGACCATTCGTACATCAGTGAGAAGCCAAATGATGATCTAAAAGAAGAGGTGCCTGAGGAGAAAGAGGATTCTGTCAGTTCTGAAACTATAGTGGAGGCTGTTTCAACTAACTCTGGAACTGTTTGTGAGTCATCAGATCAGGCTCTAATTGCTCCTCTGGATAATGCACATCCACAGTGTCTTGAGAATCAAGAGACTGCAGAGTTGAAAGACCATGGGAAGGAACAAATACAAGCTGAACAGGAAGAGACACCTGCAAAAGAGGAGGAAGGAGATGCACAGACACAGATGAAGGAGGACAACAAGGCAATTTCTGGGCAGTCACCGAGTCGACAAGAGCAAGATACACAGCTGGAAAACAAGAAGGAACAGAGAGAGACTGAACTGTCTCAGATCAAACAAGAATGCCAGGATGATGCTGTGCAGCCAGATATGGAAAGGAAGGAGTACCAGGACTCTGCAGAAAGCATGAGAGAGAAAAAAGAAATTAAGTCTGAAATCAGTCCTGCAAAAGAGCAGTGTAATGCTTCGGGAGAAGAACTTGCAGTCAATACCGAGGAATGCAAAGCAAACATAGGTAGACAGGAAGGCAGTAACAACAAAGAACAAGATGCTTTTGATTCTCAAGAAGAATTGAAAACAGGTCATGATATTGTAACACATGTCAACAGTTCTTGGAGCAAAATATCTAGCATTGTACCTGCTTTAGAAAATAAAAGTGAGGCGGATAACAAAGCTAATACATCTGAGAAAAGTGACTTCCGGATACCAGAACAGAAGGCACAGGAAGTCAAACATCACAAAAAGGGTTACATGCCCACTATTGATATAACTGCTGATGATATGGAAGAGGAAGAAGAGGAAGATGAGGAGGAGGAGGATGAAGAGGATGAAAAAACTGATGATTCTGCAGATGAGTTGCTGGATGGTGCTTCTGACTTCCTAAGTGAAGAGGAAATAGATGTTGAAAAAGTGGTAAGCATTTCACTATTTATGAAGGGATTATTTTTTTTTTTAATTGATCAACTAAGGTGTCACAACCCATGGATTTAAAAGACATAGTTGGTGTTTGTGTTCTGGACTTCAGTTTCTTTAGAAAGTCTAAACTGGGGTTCCAAATGGAAATGTCTTTTATTTCGTAGTTGCATGCTTTTTGTAGATAACATTGTTTTGGTCTTTTAGAAGTTGTCTCTTTTTCAGATAATGGGAGTTATATTGAGCAAGATAGAACCATTGCATGTTGTCTTCCTCAAGTATTTACTCAAGCAATTTGGTTCCTTGTAGTATGACCTACTATCCTAAAATGTAGTAGCTGATCTAGTATTTCTGTTATTATAAGCTATTTCCTTCTGCTTAATTTTTATAGCCCTTAGTTAACATTTATTTCTGGAAGGATTGCTTGAATCTCTCCTTAAATTCCTCTTGAAATGTAGTAGCATGTTTGTCATGTGTGAAAGCTGTCATTCCATGTTTGATAGAAACCAAATTGCTCTGGAAGTCACAGAATAAGGGTAAAATATTGTGGTTAGTATAGTAGATATCAATGCTCATAGAATTTCCATCAAATTTCACCAAAATTTAAAACAATCCTGCACGTAAATCCTTGATGTACTTTTTGTATATATCAGTATGTGACTTAAGAAAACAATGCACTGCTGCGTAAAATTTATGAAGTTGTGGTTTTGTGAGTCAGTCAAATGGACATAAGAAATAAGGTAGCCATTTTTTAGGATGAGATACAAGTGGAAAGAGGAAGGTTAAACTGGAGAAGAATTGAAGAAGAAACAAATTAACAATAGGAGAGGTTATGTTAGTGTCTTCAGGAATTTGAAAGTATATAGTTCCTTTAGCCCTTTTGTAGTGACGTAGTCCTCACAGTTGAAAACCAAATTAGACTTCTAACTGTATACAGAGTAACTCAAATCTCAGCAACTCTGGCTTATAGAGAATCTATTTAACTTCCAGAAAAAATGACGAATCGGTTCATATTCCAGCCCGCTATTCTTAGGCAAGATGATAGCATCTCAGCTGCAGGAAGGTGAGGAAACTGAAAGCAGATGTAATTTTTGGAAGTTCCCTTGAGCTGAAAACTGAGCAGTTGCTGTCCTGTCTCGAGTTGGACAGTGACAGTTCGATAACTCCTGTATCCTTCAATAACTTAGCAGAGTTATCATCAAGTTTTGAGAACCACAGTTAATTTGTGCCTGATGCCCGATAAACTTTCCAAACAAGATAGTCTTAGGAATCTACTGGTAAGTCAGCAGGTAATAATACAATGTCTAGGTCACAGCCTGTTATCAGGGTTGATGTTTTAAAGATATATTTTCTCTTATCCTGCAAAAGGATGATGAAATGAAAGAATAATTACTGGAGACCGTAAGAAATGTTTGTTTTGGAAGGAATTTACTATGCAAGTTTTGACTAATGTGGTTTGGTAAACCATGTAAGGGCATGTCTTCACTGTGAGCTCAAACACGAGGAAGCCAGTTTTGGTTCTAGAACAGTAAAGCTGAGGAATGAGATCCCAAGGACTGTAAAAACCTGTCTGGAATTCTTGGTTTGTTGTCTGTGCTGCTTGCAAGTGAAGTTAGCATATAGCATACTATAGCATAGTCTCCCTAATGGAGAATTGAGTTTTAAATCTAAATATGTATGTGTGTGTTACTTTTCACTGGGATGTACTCTTCTGTCAGTGTAGTGCTTGCAAGACAGGCTGCACTGGTAGTGTTTGTCTGACTGGATGCAGTCAGGTCATATAAACAAACTACTAGAGGATGTTTATCTGTTCCATTAAGCTAGTGGAAACATAGTAGCAAAGTGTACACACATGTCCTCTAATACTTTTGTTTAGTGGAATTGCTAATGACAGCTCTTTCACTACTGTTTTGGAATATGGACTGATTTCAGTTACTCAGGAAATAGCCATTAAAACCCCCAGAAAACACCTGTGAGAGTCAGGATGATCACTACTTACCTGTAGTAGCTTTTACTGTTTCTTTTTGGGTACGTTTCCCCACATTGGTTCTCACTGCAATAATGACTTCATTGTTCTAATTTTGTATAGCGTACTCTTCAGAATATCATAAATATTTAAAATAATTATTGGCTAGAGTTTTGGCAAGAGCCAAAATGGTACTCTTCATCATGTAAGCAGTTTACTGTATGACCCAAAGAAGCCCGGCTGTATGATGTTCTGCCTGTTGCTGTCTTAGGTATGAGAGACCATCACCAAGGTGATAACTATCTCAGCTTGTGTTAAAAAAAATGTTAGTTAGCAAGAGTCTGCAGTAGTAGGTTGTGAAGGCAGTTTAATCTTACTTGAAAATGGAGGCAGGAAAGTTCTGCCTTGTGAAAGCTTTTTATCTTGCCCATAGGAAAAGTGCAAATGACAGAGATGGGTTTTGCCCTTACCAAAATTTGTTTTGCAGAGTTGCTAGTGGAGGGAATTCCTGGAGGTGACAGTTAAAATGCTTAGTGCTGTTTATTGGCCAGTGTAGCTGGAGATGTTGATTCTTCAATGGTTCTTAATGTTCTAATGTAATCTCTTTTGAGACTGAAGTGAAACTGTTTTGGCCTGAGCTCTGTTGCTGAGTAGATACTCATTTTCAAAAACAAAACAAAACAAAAACTGTTCCAGGATGTGTGTGAATACAGTGATGATGACGAGCAGGTGGACGTTGAGACCGTGGAGGAGCTTTCAGAGAAGATTAACATTGCCCGTCTGAAGGCCACAGCTGCTAATATCCGACCTTCCAAACAGAAGTAAGCATCCATGAAGAGCACTACAGTTTTGTATTTTATTGATGAGCTGGTGTTGAATGAATCCATTAAACAACAGGTTTAAAGTGATGGTAAGATAAAGCAAGGCTTGTGTCAGGTCTTCCTGAGCACTGGTGCTTCCCAGTGTCTGTGAGGACGGGGCTGTCAGAACTAAGAGCAGATGCAAGGTGTTTTAGCCCTTTTTTTCCCCCTCTCACCTCTAATTAATTTGTTCATGGGATGGGATCTTGTACTGTAAAATAATTGAGTGAATTGACTCCCTTCCTGCAAACTGAATGTGAGCGAGGTCATCTTGTTTTTAAATGTGATTTTGCAAACTTTGTTTATTCTTGTTGGTGAACTTGTTATTTTTAGACAGGAGTACTCATTGGCTTAATCCCTAATCCTGTAAATAAAAGTTTTGTCTTTGGGACCATTGCTCTAGGAAGGAAAATATTTTCTTATTTACATATAGTCTGCCATGGTTGGATAGCTTGGCTTTTTTTGTTGTTCTGTTTTTGTTTGCTTGTTTTTGTTATTGTTGCTGCACTTGTACTTATAATGACAAGATGCAAAGTAAAAACATGGCTTACTTGAGGTATGTGAATATGGTCGTGGCTATTTCTCAGTTGCACCAAACAAGAGAATGGAAAACATTGCATCCTTAGTTCTTTTTGTTTGGAGAATTTTTTTGTAGAAACTTAGAAAAATCTGTTTGGTGATATTATATACCTTCCGATAGTACCTGTTTTTTGCCTTCAAGGATACAGCTCAGCTTTTATCCTTAGGTGGTGACTTTGCTGTAAATTGTGAAGATGTTTCAGTGAGAGAGAAAATGTTATAGAATCATAGAATGGTTTGAGTTGGAAGGGACCTTAAAGATCATCTAGTTCCAACCTCCCTGCAATGGGCAGGGACACCTCCCGCTAGACCAGGTTGCTCAAAGCCCCATCCAACCTGGCCTTGAACACTGCCAGGGAGGGAAGTGCTTTGTAAAAAATAACTCTTTCAGGTGTCTATTGTTCTTTGTTTTCTTGAAGCTCCTGAGATACGAGGAAGCTGTTATATATTAGGGTAGCAATAAAAGTGAGGATTTTGGTTGGTTGCTCTTGGTGGGGGAGGGATTGCTCTGCCATTGTTATTGAATCTGTGTTTTTTAAGAAAAGAACCAAAAAGTAATTTATATAAAAAAAAATACTTTCTGCAGCTAACAACCATGGGCTGAATTTATTCTCTTTGGCATATAGTGAAATAGTTTGCCTTTTGCACTATGGGATAATTTTACAGCTTTCAGAACAGCTGATTTTTTCCCAGGATTATAACATTGGAGATAAGAGTTCCCTTTCTTGAGAAAGCTCAATAGTATCCTGCTTTCATGTAGTTCTACGAGAGAGTTAATTTCAAGGGATAAGAATAAGCAATTCTAGGCTGTTGGAATGTGGTTAATGAGGGTAGAGTGCATGAGATGAGTAGTATTGGGAAAAACTTTTTACCTTTCTTCCAGATACCATGCTCGTAATTCTTCGGATGAAAAATTTTCAGAAAAATCTGCGAAGGTATATGTTTGCTCTCCTCTTTCCTTTTGGTATCACACCTCCATTTTAAAGATAAACTTTCAAGTGCAACTCTTAACATGATTTATCTACCCTCCATACTTCTATGATTAAATGCAAGAAACCAAGTGTGTATATGAGGGGTAGGGGCTCGATCCAAATCTCATTGAAGAAAAAGGACAGCTACTGGCATCAATGGGTTTCAGATTCAGCTTTAAGTGTGGGAAGAATATCTGCCTTTTATTTATTAGTATGTTTGCTTAGATTTTGTGTTCTTGGCATAAATTTTTACAGCACACATAAAATAATAAACAACTAAGAAATGTTTTCGTGTTTTGAAGAGAGCAGAATGTAGGATTATATAGACAGCACTGGGTGAAGGATTTCTGAAAACAGTAGTTGAAATAAATAGTATGTACTTAAGCAAGTTAAAGACAACACAGAATCCTTTCAAACCAAAGCCAACTGCAATCCTTCTGAAGGTTATGCTGTATTTTAGGATGGCTTTGAAGCCAGTTTCACTGACTGTCCGTCATAACTATCTGTGATGTACTTGATGTCAGGTCTAGAGCTACCTGGTGGGGTGGGCTTTGAGGTGAGGTGTATGAGGCCTGGTGTATGTCTTATACGTTGGAGCAGACTGGTATGTATGGCATGCTTTTGCCTGAGATGAAAATGGATTCCAGGATGCTCTGTCTGCCTCGCCTTCTCCATGTATTCTTCTCTCTGCCACTGAAGTTCCTGCATGAGGCACTTCCTTGAAAGGAACCTAATGCCCAGCACGAGAGCAGATGCAGTTTACGGCCTTACCGTGCTCAGTCTGCCTATGAGGGCAAAATGGATGTCAAGAGCCAGGTTGCAGGAGACAGTCTTCAGATTCTTCCGGAGGCCAGCAGGCTCAGAAATAGTATCACTGGACCTGAGGAGTCTTTCTACTGATTCACTGGGCTTTGGAGCAGGCCTAAAATGATGTAAAAAACCATGTTAATACTACTTTTGAAGTATTACTTCATCATTAAATAAATAGCATAGTTATACAAAACCTGTAACAGTAATGATGAAATAACAAACCTTCAAATCCGTAGAGATTAGGAGTTATGCTTATTGCCTGTCAGCCTTTTTGGAAACTTAAGCAAATTCAAAATCAGAGCCTTGCTTCAATACTTTCTGTTTCTTGGTAGATGTCTGCGGTGTTAAGTTTCAATGCTGCCTTTCACATTCTTGCCTACAATGTCTTTTAGCCCCAACCTGTATGTATTCATGACATGAAATAGAAATCAAACTAGTTTAACTTCAGGGAAAAATTAAAGTGTCCTATATTTGATGTGAGTTTCATTCATTAGCAGACTTTTTTGACAAGCAAACAACAACGAAAAAACTTGGCTCAACTGTGTGGTTTTGCTGTAATCTGATGGTTTACTTAAGTAGCCTTGAATTGCAAAAAATAAGAGCTTATGAATAGAAGGGACTGCTCATAATCTTTTCCTTTAGGGTTGATGTGATTATGTTGGTCATTTCTTATTGGTCAGCATTTCATGCCTTAATGCTTGTACTTCTGACACTGACCTTTCATGAAGACATAATAGCAGAAAATAGCATGACATGAAATCTGCAGGTGTCAGTAGAAACCTTGTAAATCAGGCATGCCTATGAACATTGTTTGCCATTACATTACCTTTTGATTTAAACTCGTCAATATGGTTACTTCTCCAGCATAAACGTCGATTCAGGGGCAGAAAGGTGAAGACTGAGGCAGAAGCCTTTGCTCATTACCGCCAGACACACACAGCAAATGAACGTCGGCGACGTAATCAGATGAGAGGTCTCTTTGAAAAGTTGAAGAGAGCTCTGGGGTTACACAACCTTCCTAAGGTCTCCAAAAGCTACATTCTCAAGCAAGTAAGTATTTTGAAGCTTAAGTGACAGGGAGAATCATTGATCTGGACAGAGTCATGAAGCCAGTATGAACTCTTTGAGTGATACTGTGAATTGAGAACTTCTGTCACCTTTACAAGACTCTCTAGAATAAAACAGTATCTGAAAAACTCTATATACCTAAAAGCTTAGTTTTGATGACACGGATGCATGTTTTCAGATTAGCCCTCTCCTTGTTACACTCTTTGTGAATTTAACCATGGAAGGTTATGCCTTGATTCCTTAGTGGTTTTACTGTATACATCAGGCAATTTTGAAATACATTGAAGACTTACTTTTCTAATGCAGGGGAAGATAGCATTTCATTAAGTATTATACTGACATTAAAAAGCTTAATTGTAAAAATGTAAATGGCAGGAAACAAAACATAAGATGCACAATTGTGCTTATCAGCTGTACCATGAAATCGTGGGATAAAAGTTTGGGTTTTTTTATTTAAAATAGCTGAACTTTGACAGAGGAATGAATGAGATGTTGTCTCACTTTCCAGTGTGTATTTAGGGAAAGCTGGCATTACATGGTACTTCACATGCTTTCTATGAGTCCTAGTTTCTCAAGATTATGAAAACGTCTAAATTTTGTAAAGGTTTCTGGGGAGGAAAAATATTGTATTATTTTTTGTATTGTTGGTTTTTAAATCAGTTCCCTGACACTTTTCTAGGCATATGAAGAAATCCAAGGATTGACTGATCAGGCAGATAAACTCATGGGACAGAAGAACTTATTGACACGCAAACAAGATGGTTTGATTCGAAAGGTATCCACGCTTTCAGGTGAGTATTATTATTATTATTAATTTGGATACAGACTAGCTGGAATAATGAAATAAAAGGCTTTTAAGAGGGGAGTGAATGGAGTAATCCTCTGTGGATCCAGATGAGTCGTCAGTTCACATAAAATTTAGACTCTTGGTGCCAAACAAAGACCTGCTAAGCTCTGACTCAGTGATACACTCATCATGCTGATAAGAACTGCTTTGGTTTTCCTTTATGCCTAAAGGAAGTGCACAATGATCTCTGTGCTGCAAGCCACAGGCTTGGGTTCCCGTGGATTGGGTACACTTTAGTGGAGGGGGAAAAAAGATCTCTTTATTCTGTCAGTGATCGGTTCCTAAAATAGCTCTTCTGCTCAGTGCTTCACAAGTACACACAGCTGTCTTTGGTCAGTACCAAAACCTCTGACTTCTTTCATCAGCTTCGCAAATAACTATCCTTGTACTGCTTTTCTGAGAACTAGTGCTAGTAGTGTCTAGAAGAAGGCAGCTCTGTACATGGAACAGAATTGCAGTATGTTCTGAGCTGCTATTCATCTAGACATCTCAAGATAAAACCTTGTTGTAGTTATTGTGTCTTTGTCTCATTTGGAGGTGTAGGAAAGCTGTGACACATATTCAGCCAGTGTCAAAATGTGTGTGAACAAACAAAACATCAAGTTGTTCTTGTAATCTTCTTACTGTCTGGGAATAAAACCAGGAGACTACCTGTAAAGTAGATGTGAAAGATACTTAAATCTTGTATATTTATGTGAATACTTGGTTAAATAAATAAATAAATAATTTAAGTGTTTTAGTGAACCCTCATCTTTTTCCAGAAATCCATGATAGACCTTTTGGGCAGGGGATGAAAGCAAATAACTAAGTAGTTTTCTGATCCCTTTCCTTTTCATTCATAGTGAAGTACCTCAAAACTGATGAGGAAAACATCCTCTCTCAAAAGAGTTAGTTGTATATAGACTTAATTAAAGATAGTCCACGATGTTAGAACATAAATACCAAGCAGGAAGCACACCAGTATAGTTATTTTAACTTTGATCATATTAAATTGGATGCATCTGCAAAAAGCAAATACTTATTAAGTCTTTGTTGCTGTTCAAGGTTACAATTTTCAAGTCAATGATAAACTGTCTAGAGTTTACCTATAAATGTTTTTTAAGTAACGGGGTCCATTAGTCCAAGAAATTTCATGCCAAGTAGAGGTAACATTTTGTCTGATAGTCATACATTTGTCATCAGCAGAGATGTGATGTTTTTCACCGCTGTGGGTATTTTCAAATGGTACTTGTTCAGCAAGAGCTAGTGCTTGTCCAAGCTGATTCCTCCTCATCAAAGTTGCAGATAAATTCCAAAATGTATGGATGTTTCTGAAGGGAAAAAAGTAAATCTTGAAACAAATGGGTAATTACTTCCCTCTGTTATTAAAGCATGCTGTTTACTTGGTGGGGGTGGTAGTGATCTGTTGTATAGTAGTTGAATCATGTCAACAGATTCTTAGTTCTGTCTTCAGCTCTTTAGTTTTGGGAAGCAAGTTTGAAGATGGGTTGACTCTGGTAATTTTTCTGTAGGGAAGACAGAAGAGGTTGTCCTTAAGAAGCTAGAATATATTTATGCCAAACAAAAAGCAGTAGAAGAACAAAAGAAGAAGAAACAAGCTGAGCCAGAGGAACCTGCTGTAACCTCAGCTGCTAGTACACAGCAAGAAGGATCTTCTGCTCCCTTCGCAGAGCCAATCCAAGTGGCTATGACCAACAGAAGAGGCAAGCCATTGATACTTGCCAGAAAAGGTGTCCGTACCACAGGTAGGGTAAAAGTGATGCACATTTTGCATAAAGGGGAGACAGACAATGAAGCAGCACCCCATGGGACAGCAAAATGCCAACCTGCTTGTGCAGGCAACTTCATTCTTGAAGCAGAATTATGTACAGGACCAGGAAGTGTCCACGCAATAGGTGTGGAAACCATTTGTTTTCAGTAAAGATGAGACCAGCGCTACTGAGGTGTACAGATAAACATGATTTTTGAGTTTAAGAATGATGGAAAGTAAATTCCTTTTAAGTTGTCCTTTTGTCTCATCAAGTTTCACTGCAATCCTGCAGTAATTTCTGAGAGTCAAAGGTAGTTCTTCTACTGACTCTAAACCTGAAGATCAGTCCCCAAAATACTGAATTTGCTAGAACAGATTCAGTTTTTAAAGCATCCCTCCCCAAACAAGCTAGCTCTGAAGGTAGTGGAAGACTTGCTCTTAAATTAAATGAAAGAATTGTCAGGACCTGGAGAATTTTTTTTGGAGCTGGGAACTTGTGGAGAAGTATTCAGCTTTGAGGGAGACTTCTCACCATAAGCGTAGAAAGGAACAAAAGAATGGCAGAAATCCAAACTTTCATGGTGGTACCACTATAATACTCTGTAAGGATCTGGTGATGTTTCTTACTTTGGTAATAATAAATAGACCTTACTTGAAGTGGTCCTGGGCTTTTACAAACAACGAATCATTCTGATTTCCCAAGCTTTATTTTTGTCCAGGCCTGAGAAAATTTGGCATCAGAATTTGGATGTGGTGAGAGAATGTCCTCTCTTTCTTTGGACTGAACAAATCCCCTTTGTAATTTCAGCAAGACTGTTCTAATATTTGATCAGGATACCACTCTGGAAAGTTAGGATTGTTACACTGCACAAACAGTTAGTACAGACTGGCTCTAGCTGTGTAGGTGAGGTTCCTGGAGCCTGCATAGTTCTGTAGCATCATTCTAATCTAGTGCTTGTAAACCTTCTAGCTGGAGTTCCTTCCACAACTGTACTTAACATTGGATTGCGGGATATGATTTGCCATCAAGGGTGCTATGCCAGAATAAGTTACTGATTTACATACTCCTTTTTTACAGAGGACACTTCATCTTCTCTTACACTAACTGCTGCAAACCTAGTGATGACTTCACAGGGACAGGTACTTACACTGAAGAGCCCGCTGGTACAAGGGCAGGTAGCAGCTGTTCCATCCACACTACTGCAAACTGAATTGAAGCCTCAAGCTGTCAGTACTACCATGACAGCACAGCCAGGTATGATCATGTGAGAACACACTAATGAAAATCAGTATAATGCTGTTCAGAGATGTGCATGGCAGTTTACAAAGTAACATATTATTTCACTTTTGCTTTGAATTTTTTTTTAAATATGACAGAGGTAGAATCTGACTCTGATGTGAGTAATTTTATATAATTAACTCAAATGATCAATTTAGCAACAGGTAGATAAAAACTGTTAAACTTTCACTATTCCCAAATTAGGGAAACACAGGGAAGATTTCTTAATCGCCTAACCAATCTATATTTCTATTTTTTTTTACCACTTTCAGATGGTATTACAGTATAAAGTCTTGCCTAGAAGTGCAAGGCTCTTATTTTCCAGGCTTAACTGAGTATCTGAAAGGCTCTTGTTTCCACCTCCCCCTTCCCCTTTTCTTGGATAAGGTATCGCTTCTGTGATGATTCAGCTGCCAGGATCAACAGTTCCTGTCCAAGTAAAAGGAATCCTTACTAACTCTAGCATCCCCATTACGCTGTCAATTGTTCCTGGAAACCCTGTGCCCTCAACAGTAGTATCCTCTGCAGAGCCCCATTCAGGTAGGCTCTTTGTTTTTTATGGATCTTTTTGCTTGCATGCAGGAAACATTATTCTTGCAAAAGTGAAGATCAGTTGTTTTCTCACCAGGAAGTTATGATAGTTATTATTGTCTGGGTATTAAAAGAAAATCACTATTAAATGTTTTGAATAGTTTAGAGGAACCTCTAGGGCATTATAGACAAGAACTTTGTAACTTTCCTTCACTACACTCAGCCTCCTTGCCCTCAGCAAAATCAGAATAAGTGGGGACTGGAATGTGTCTGTGGTGTAATGCATTCTACTGGGGAAGCTGCAGTGGAAAGTGGTGGTAGGGCTGTTGAAAACCTGTGCCTGTTACACCCACACTCTTATTCTGGCATAGCCTTTTCCCATACCCTGCCAGCTCTGCTGCCTGTTGGAGAAATGTCTTTCAAGACCAAGTACCGTACATTGGGTCTAGGTGCGGGGTGGTTCCTGCCAGTAGTGTGGTGCTTGCCCTCTGCTGTGATGAAAGCAGGCCACTCACTTTCTGCTTAATTGTAGTCATTTGGTCATAATGAGAGAGGAAAGTTCACTTCAGATTTGAGGCTGGGAAAAATCTGAGTGCTATAAATAGGAAACTTCTTGGAGGCAAAAAGCAAGTAATCACATAGTCCTTGAAACGCCTCTGTAGTATTGTGCACAAAACCAGTGTTGCAAAATGTGAGTATAAAAGTAAAGCTTGAGAAAACATTAAGGGAGAAAACTTGTTTTCCTTATGCATCAGCATCAGAATTGTGTTACAGTTACTTGGCATTTGTGCCAGCCTGCTGAAGAAAGGGACTGAGCAAGTGGTTCTGGGATAACAGATGTGGAGCTTGCTCTTGTTCTGCAAGTTGAAAGTTGAGCTATTAGTGTTTTAAGGCTTCGCTTGACCGAAACAGTTTAAATTATGAATAGCAGCTTACTTGAGTAAGACCTGAAAGTGAGCAAAGTATACTTAATTAGGAATTAACTTGCAGTTAGTGTGGATCCTGATGGATGCTGCTTTGTTTGGTTTTGCAGAAAGTGAAGATTCATTCATGATGCCGAAGATCGTTAATGTAACGTCACTGGCTGCTGAGGGAAGCACAAGTCTAAACTTGAATAGAAACAAAAATTCTAATACAACAGCAGCTGCGGGTGCTCCAACTTCTGAGAAATCCTTGGTTGTAGCACCCCTTGAAAGTAGAACGAGTGAGAGCATCCTTTCAGAAGAAAAAGCCAAACCGTGTCCTGGAGACAGTGGCGGAGATGGAAGAAATACTACAGGTCCCACAAAAGTTTTCTTGGAAAATAAAGATGGTGTTCCACAGCTCCGGAACGTATTGTGTACAAAGGAACCTTCAGAGTCCCTTAGCAAAAAACTCTGCATTGGTGAGTTTGTAGGAAGCCAAGCCAGGAGGAAAGATGGTGATCCTGGAGGGGAAAGATTAAAATCTAAAGAATTGCCATTCCACAAACTGCAGATCAAAGATTCCAGGCTAGAAATGGAACTGAGGAAAGTAGCATCTGCAATGGAGGAAGCAGACCTGGATGCAAGTGAGTTACTAAGCAGCATTGAGGAGAGCGATGACACTGATGAAACCCTCACTTCGCTGCTCAATGAGATTGCCTTCCTCAATCAGCAGTTGAATGATGATGCTTCAGCTATGTCGGAACTCCCCAGCACTCTAAACTCTGATTTCTCTCATGAGGATGCAGAAGCTCGTCGGGGAACAACCAGTGATCTCACTGCTGCAGATGGGTCTTCCTTCCAGTTTGGCCATTTAGGAAGCAGTTTTAAGGACATTTCTGAAGTTCCAGAGGGTGGTGGCTCTATAAGCCCTCTCCTGCTGCACCTGGAAGATGATGACCTTACTGATGGGGACAAGAACTCTGGGGAGCCTTCATCTGAAGCAGATGTTTTAAAGATAGTAATAGGTGCTGAAATGAAAGATACACTTCCCAATCTGTCCGTAACCAGTGGTGGGAATGGCAAAACCTTAACAACCTTGGCCGAGACCACTAATGCGACTCCACCAGTTTTGCAGATGAAAACCAATCCAGACGCTAATAATGGTGACACTTTGTGGAGGCCCATGCCCAAGCTGGCACCGCTTGGCTTAAAAGTGGCGAGTCTGCCGGTGGACTCAGAAGGACAAAGTAATAAAGTGATGCCCTTATTGGCACCTGTAGTTGCAAAACTGGCACCCAGTGGGGGAAAAACTTCATTACCTGCAACTGTTCAAGAAGGACAGGATAATAAAGTGATGCCCACATTAGCACCTGTGGTTACAAAATTGAGTAGCACTGGGAGCTTGCCTTCAAATTCAGCAGGCAAATAAATGCGTATGTTTTTTTATCAGAGACTGGGATGGGAATCTGGAGTAGAGTGAACCAGTGTTGGAGTTCAGCAGCCTCCCTTGTCTCCAGCACTCACTTTCTGTATGGCATCAGCACTCTGTTCATCTGAGGGCAGGCCCCAAACCGAGAAATAAGTGCTATGAAACTTTAAGCATGTTGACAGATTTTTACCTCACTGTTGTATTCTGGTGTTCTTCTTCCCCTTCACTGAACAAGGAAGATGGTCTATAACCATTGCTGGGCACATGGTATCCTTCCAAAATCAAGTCCTTCACAGAAATAGTTTGTCTGAGGACTGAGAGACATAGGCTATTGAAAGAGAATATTCCTTCCCCCCCGCCCCCTCCACCCCGTAAGGAGACAGCTGTCTTGTTGGGTGAAAAATCTGGATTACTTGTTTTTGTACCAGGCAAATTATCTATGCAGAAATGAGAATGTTCACATTTGCTGTTTTTAATGTTTGCAGGATATGATGAATTTGCAGAAATGAGATTGCAGTTGCTCTCAAACTTGTTACCTAGAGCAGCAGAAGGGAAATGTGAGACTCTGCAGAGGCCTGAAGTGAAAAGTTTTTGTTCTTTGGTGCTAGATAGTTCTTTGGCAGAGACTCTTTTTAGGAGCTTATGCACAGAAGATTTTAATAAATGTCTATAAGTCCCACTGCAAGGGGAAGAAAATGGTATTTCCCAGTGTAATTAAAAGTAGGGCAGTATGTTAAGTATAATAAAGCTACTAAAGCCCCTCACTTTCGCCTCCTGCCCCTATACAAATACTCCCTCCTTTGGTGCTTAGGGCATCTGGAAGGAAAAATAACAGAGTAGAAAGAGATTTGGGCACCCTATTGCTACATCTTTAAATACATAGCTGAAGTAGCTTGAGTGTTTTCCCAGTTCTTGTTTTCTTTCCTGCTGTCATTCTTCAAGATGTATTTGGTGGCTAGGAATGTTAATAGGAAGTGTCGCTTCATAAAAATACAGAACGCTTTCCGGACTCTTCTAGCCTAGCCTAAACGAGCGAGGTGTATATGTGAATGTATATATGAACATATGTGTATATCTTTCCAGACCTTCCACTTCTTTATAAATTCAGGAAAGGTACTCAGAGGTTTCTCACTGCGTTTGCACAGGCTGTGTATAGCAAAAAAGTCAACAAAAATGCTCATTACCAGGGAAATAGGGCAGTATTGAATCACAAGATGTATTTTTTATTCTTCTCTGCCACTGCTTACTCAATAACCAGTAGGTACTCTTCAGTGTTCAGCTGTTGGATGTGAAGGGCCTACAGACTGTAAAGATATTTATATTTTTGTACACAATTTTTGTTTTCATAGTCTTCTTGACAGATGAAATTTTCAGCCTAGGAGAGATGATTTGTTAATGAGTGTATACACAATCTTTTCCTATCAAGTTTGTAAATATGAGTTACTGGTGCGCTTGAGGGGCTTCTTAACTGCTCCAAAAAGAGAAAAAACGTTGCCATGAAAATTATACAGAATTTGATGATGCATTTTGTTTTATGTTTGGGAATGTCACCCCCTGTTTTACTGTTCCAGCAACACCGGCTGGGATTTCCTCCCCCCAAATTCCCCATCTTTGGTGATACAGTAATGCGAGAATTTCATCTTTCCAGCACTGAAGTCATGCAGGTGTTGAGAGTGATGTTCTTCCACAGTTAAGGAGCAGTGTTTGTACACAGGGCAACCATACGCTGTGTTCAGTAAGCTGCACCTTCGGGATCTGTGTCTAGGTTATATCCACCAGGGGATACCCCTACCTTGGGTGTTTCCTCATCTTTTTTATGATTTCGTGTTATGCTGCAGAGGAGAGAAGCCCTTCAAGCTCAGCATGTGAGAAGTTACTCCAGAGCCTACATAAAAAAGGTTCTTCACCTGGCCATTCTAAATGGTGTGTTTTAAAGCAGTTAATGTAACTTTTTATTGCCTTTTGCATATTTACTGTTTTAATATTTGATACGAGGCCTGTATTAATGATTTGGAAAAGAGAGTATAGGTCAGCATTGAGAATCATGCAGGGTCTTACAGTTGTCACTGAATGCCTTAGAAAAGGGAATTTACAATATAAGTAAGTATTTAGACATACATTGTTGCTTATTATTGAAGAATTTCAACCTTATTTTAAACCAGTGGAACTCTGGAGTAACTAAATTACTTTAAAATTAGACTTAAATTTATTTACCTGGGAATCTGGTTATGAGCATTTCTAATAGGCTGAAGTTGCTTATTTTTTTACCTAAGGCAGTTTGTTTTGCCAATAGATTTCATTCCTCCTATGCGTGAAGCAGCAAGTGGAACTGTGCTCCGATTACTTTCAAATTCCTAATCACTGACCTACCTTTCTGGGCCCCATCCTTTCATTGTTCCAGATAGCTAATTTTAATTAAAGAATTGTGTGCTAATCGTATCTGAACACTTTTTAAAAATACGTGTGCTTTGCACACTTCTGTGGGACAGAAAGTTGTAACATGAAAACCAGTCAAATGTTACCTAAAATAAATGCTGTGCTTTTGAGGGTGTTTTGTCCGTTAACCAAGGTGATAGAAAATGCCTGGATGTATTTACTGTTGGGCACTGGTCAGTAAGGAATTTTACTGCAATAAAAATATACTGTGTAAAGACTACAACAAAATTTTTTGGTTCCTGGACATGATTACTAAATTAACCAAGAACAGACCCCAAATGTGGCTGCGAAAGTGGTAGCTGGTGCAGTTCCAGGAAGGTTCTGTGATGGGTTCTACCAGGCAATGAAGCATGTTTGAAATGCTCTTTGTTTTTGCTCTCCTTGTTCCACCATTTCATGTCTGCAGCTTAATATTTTGCTATGAAGTTAAATGCTGACTCCCTCTTTTCATTCTTCCCTCCCATTGGTTTGGAACAAACCTTCAAAAATTTATATATGCTGTCTTTTGAGGCAATAATGCAAGAATATAATGTATAATGAAAAGATTTTTAGAATCAGGAGAACATAGGAAACCCCTGCAAGGCGCACGTTCTCACTAGATCAGGAGACCTGGAGATTTTTTTTGTTTTTTACACATCTGTAAATAGACTGGAATGTTTTTAAGAATATAATGAAATGTCAGATTTAGCTTTTTTCCTTTTATATATTAAAATATATCTTTCCCTCTTTTCTGCTTTTGAAAAATTGATATTTTTGTAGAAATCTAACAGTACAGGACTCTTAAATAACTGTATGTGAGGGACAAAGTGTAAAACTAAAATAAAACAATTGAGGTCAACTAGAAACTGGCTTTGAAAGTTTATTACAGGGAGGGAGAGGGAGCAGAAATGACACATGGTGGTATGCTGTTGGTGACACGTGGCGTTGGACCTGAGCAAATGACAGAGACATATGCTCTGAGGCAGACGTTTTGGCAATATAAAAATTTCTGATTTTTGGTTCAAGTTATCAGACAACTTGGAGATTTCTCGCCTTAGTCCTGAGCAGTATGCAGGATATGTTACTGGTTGTAACACTGAAGACTGAGTCCACATAAAATCACTCTCCAGTTCCCCTCCCTCAACCTCAAACTTAGGTTAACCGTTTGTATCCGTCTTCTTTGGAGAGGTTGTACAACACAGCTGGCTTTGTGGGAACAACTCCGAAGGTCTGTCAGAGTGTCAGTGTCAGAGAAGAAATAGATAAAATGTCTGAAACAAGTCACTGTATTGCTTCCATATCCATTAAATGGAAGATAACACACTTGGTAGATGGTTTGGGGTTTTTTGGTGTTTTTTTTGAGGGGTTTGTTTTGCTTTTTTAAAATAGTAAATGTAAGTTTGACTTACAGACCAGAGAAAAGAAAATACAATGAAGAGAACAATTAAGCATGAGGGTAAGTGATGGACTGAAGAGATGCCACAGATTTTGTTAATTATTTTTTTTCAAGAGGAAGATCAGATCTCAGAGGAGAGAACAGATTTAAATGGGTGATACAGTCAGGTAATGTATTTTTTAAAACTTCTGATGAAACCCTTCAGTAAGGCCTCATCCCATGACTCCTTATTTTAAGGGTAAATTTACTTCTTGGAATAGAAAGGAACATGTGTGAGGTATATCCAGTCAGGCTTGCAGTGGAAAGAGCTTATTGTTATAGAGCCCCATGATGATCTGTACTGGGGACCTGTTTTCCAGCATATTCACTGTGTTCTTGGAAATGGATGATGGTACAAATAAGCTCAGTTGACCAGCTGACTATGAAAAGTTACAGGGAGCCTTTGCAATAACTGATTTGAGTCCATAAATGCAACCCAAAAAGGTGCAGAGGACCAGTTTGTCCATAACAAGCAGCAAATGGAATCTGAATTAATTACTGTCATTTGCGATGGTGGTAGAGTGGAGGACTCGTGGCACTATCTGTGATCACTTAGGTTCAGTGCATCATCTCCTTGCCCTTTTAACTGCTGCTACAGGCCAAGGTGGCATCGTTACATCGCTGTAAACTTGTTTATTTGTGTGCATTTGAGTTCTTCTCCAAAGGACTGCGGCACCTTTGTTGTCTGTTTTGGGTCTCTTGGGAGCTGGAGGCCCGTGACAGGTGCCAGCTCTTCTGGAGGTCGCCCCTCTTAATTCTGAAACAGAATTCTAACCCTAGAAAGATTTGGAGCCTCTGCTTGTCTGAAAGTCTTCCTTGACAAAGCGTACAGCCTTGGTCTGTCCTCAGGCAGCCACCTGGGCCTGATGGGCTGCCATCACAAACAGCCTATGCGGCGTTTTGGGCAGCTGGAAGGCCCTTTACCCCAGGTTTGCAGCTGCATGACCTCCAGCATGCTCACCAGCACAAGCAAGTCCCTGTGCTAGCGAGGCCTTCAGGGCCTGTGGGTAGGTCTGTCAGTAACCCACTTACACCTACCCCACCAGCATGGAGTGTCCAGCCTGCATTCACGTTCACACCAGCCAGGCCATGGCCCCCCACTGCCAGCCAGGTTCCCGTGAACAGGAATTTTGTGAACAGGAATTCCTTTAACAGCGTTCACTTCCCTGGTTCCTCTTGCTCATGTGAGGGTTCCCTGTTTTTTACAGGACTCTCTGTACAGGACTGTGGTTCCTCAAGGTTACAGCTGTTGGCCCTGCCTCTTCTCTGGTGAAAACCAGATGCTGGAAATCAAAGCTGAGGAACTTGAACTCGGAGGTGACTTTCTAACAAGCTGTCTGTGCAGCTTGCAATCTTTGCTCCTTGGCATGAGGGGAGCAGCCGGACGGACCAGGATCCCTGCCCGTGTGAGATGGGGATGCGCAGGGGGCTGGTAAGGGCAGCCCTGCCTGCCTGCCCACGCTCACAGGCTGCTACGGGCCTGCAAGCAGGAGGGCTGCTGCACTGCAAGAGCAGGGCTTGCTCTCTCCTGTACCAGCTTGCTGGGGCCAGCTCTGAGGAGGAGGGGATGGCATTTTCTGCATGTTTTTTGACTTCCTTTCTTGTCCCTGGCTGGGGTGAGGGGCTGTGCCTCAGGGCCCCTGTAGTTCCCCCAGCCGACACGGAGCGGTGCCCCTCGCCAGCGCTGTGGCTGCTGTGCCTGGTGGGCTAAAACCAGGCAATTACATAGCAGCTAAAAAAAGATACACAAACAACCCATAGGCCATTTTTAGTCGCTTTCAGTTTTGATTAACTCCTTAGACAGCAGCTGTATGAAACAACTTGCCTGGCTCCTTGGCTCTTCCTGAGCTGCTCCTCTCCAGCTGCTTTCTGGAACAGTGCAAGGCATTTTCAGCCCATGGCGACTGGGCAACTCTGATGACTTCTGCCCTTCCCCTGGACCTTCTGCAGCGTGAAAATATGATCAAAGACTTGTTTAGTTTGTAGTTACGTGATTATCTGATACGAGAGGCCTATTAGCAGGACAGTAACAGCTTTGCAGGTGTTCTTAGGACAGCACACCACTGTTCTCCAAAGGACTGTTGCAGCAGCATGTGCTGCTGTAACCTCCCGTTGAAGACCTGTGCTGGAGGTGATGGAGTAGTTTAGCAGAAGAAACTGGGGAAATCACCCCCAGCTCTTACACCACCCATCCCTCACTGCCTCCACCGTACCCTGTGTGCCAGACCCTCTTGCTGGAGCTGCACATGCTGCTCTTGGCTGGAGCAGCAAGTGGTCGTCTTCCTCCCCTTCTTTCACAGTCCTTCTGCCTGCTCGGGCCTGGACCTCTGGGTCCCCATCTTCCACAAGGAAAAGGGGCTCAAACCCTGCTGCTTCCCACACACCATCCTGGCCTGCCATGGTACACACACCACAGCGCCTCAAAGCCCAGGCCTGTGGCGACACTCACCTTCTGGCTTGAAGTCAACTGCTAACCAAATGCTGGATTTTCTTTTCTTTGGAGAGCAAGACTGAGGCAGCCTCCCAGCACGAGAGCATTACGGCAGAGCCTTTCTGGTCCCAGTGAGTGGAGCTCCAGTTATCCAGTAAGTTTCAAACAGCAGATCCACAGCACCACCATCCTACATATTCTGTGTCTTTCCAGCTCTACCCCGGTTTCATTCGGGTGCTGCCTGTTGTGCCTTATCGCGCAGGCAGAAGAAACTGGGGAATACACCCTCTGGGTGTATCTGTGTGATCAGAGCTTGGCTGGGCAGCAGTATCGGGGTGAGCTTTCTGCTTCCCTCCGGCTTACCCTGCCCTCTGCATGACTGAGGGCTTGCCAGTTGTGCTCTTTTATTCACACAACATCTTCTACCCTGAAGCGTCCTAAAAGAACAATAAAATTTTTGCAGGGGTCAGCATGAGCCCCTTGGCCATTTCTGCATGGGGCAGCTTTCAGTCTGAGAGCTTTGCCTGTCCCTCCCTGAGCCTGGGGCACTGACAGCACTGAGCTTCGACTAGGTGTTAGCTAATGTTACGCCTTATTTCTGAAACACGCTGGACCTAGACTTTACTGTAAAACAATGTTGTGCAGCTGCAGTGAAACATGATTTGATAAACCATTAGTGTCCCTTTGGGGCCTGGCTGGAGCCATGTTTTTTATGCTCAGCCTTGTAAAGGCAGCAGATCCCAGACAAGGCCCGGGCAGTCCTGTGCAGGAGCGAGATGCTGAGGGCAGGTGGGATGCTGGTGGGGAGCCCGTGCAGAATGTGCCCCTCAGATGCAGGGTGAGGGGCAGCTGTTGGCTTGGCCAGGCTTTGCTGGCCATGGGACACGTGGGATGTGGTGGTGGGGCCTGCTGCTGGCCACTAGCCCTCTCTCTGGTGGCTTGGGACAGGTTATGGGGCTGGGTAAATTTGGACAGGCCAAGTCCAGCAAAGTTCTGCCATATGTGAACGTTTCCAAGCATGAGATGGATAACACAGCAGATAGAATTTTCCTGCTCTGATTATCTTGATACTCTTTAATGATGTAGATCTGATGTGATAGTGTTATAACTTGCGTTAAGGTGACTGGCTGCAAAAGCATCACAGAAAAAGGAGATACCTGCAAATCTTGTGCAACAGTAATGATTAACTCCTGCTCCTCAACCAGTGCTCTTGGTTCTAGGTTACAATGACTCTTAGGTTTTAAAAAAATGGCTCAAGCAAACTTTCAGCTTGTGATTGCTTTGTGAAGGTGTAAATTCGCTTGCTCAGCTTTTGCATGTCCATGGCCAAAAAAGTCAAAAGTCTTCCTGCAGAATTTCACCCCACAATTGTTTTGTGGCTCTGACATACAGGGCAATCATCTTGAATCTGGAGCCTTAGTCTCCAGGAAGAAACTTTAACGAACGGCTCCCACCAGACAAGCTGAACTGATGGCAGCCACAGTGGGAATTGTTTTACTACTGTGCTCTAGTGTAGACAAGGCTTCATTGTCTGGCTTTGACGGGGAAAATGTCCAGTTTTACAAACTTTGCTGAGCAAGGGAGAAAATAATTATATTGCAGATCAGCTTACAAGGGGCACATTGATGTTTTTAAAGGAAACTTGATTTTCATAGGATGAGGAAGAGAGGCAAAACTGCCAAAGGGAAAAGCCAGCAGCTTTGATGACCTACTAAAATTGCCTCAAGTCAGAAGTTATTCCTGGCTGAATGTGGGCCCCAGGAGGCTGGATCCTTGTCTCTGGCTGGGAGGCAGGCAGTGGAAGTGGAAAGCGTGCGGGAAACCAAGCACTCCTGCCTCCAGAGCTGCTCCAGGTGTGAGGTGGACAGGGCAGACAGCAGAGCCCTTGCCGTGGCTGGACAGAGAGCCATCGCTGCAGCTGTGTCATGCTTGGGCCCCAATGCTCTTGCGTCTCCAAGCTCCACAACAGACCTTGGCCAGGGTAGGAGCTGTGGCAGCAGGCTCCCACCTCCTCCGCATGCTGATTCAGGAGCCTGCAGGCACTTTGGAGCAAGTCATAGAATCATTGAATGGTTTGGGTGGGAAGGGACCTTAAAGACCATCTAGTTCCAATCCCCCTGCCATGGGCAGGGACACCTCCCACTAGACCAGGCTGCTCAAAGCCCCATCCAACCTGGCTTTGAACACTTCCAGGGAAGGGGCAGCCACAACCTCCCTGGGTAAACTGTGCCAGTGTCTCGCCACCCTCACAGGAAAGAATTTCTTCCTAATATCTAATCTAAACTCTTTCAGTTTAAAACTGTTACCCCTCATCCTATCACTCCATGCCCTTGTAAAAAGTCCCTCTCCAGTTTTCCTGTAGGCCTCTTCAGGTGCTGGAGTCAGGTCAGCACAGCGTTCCTCCTGTGTCACCAACCCGCACGGGTGGTGAGCTCCCAGATGCTGATTGCCGGCTGGTGGCATCGTGTCACAGGAGCGCTGCTGCCTAGAATTTGCCCATTTTCAACTCCCAGTTACCATAGCTGTGATTCTATTTGCAGTATTTGAGCAAAGCATTGGCAGCATTTTGCTTCATGTGTTTTTACTTAGGAGGATGACAGCGAACATTGAAGGAATATGTTTTATGGTGCTGGGTTGGCTGTGATGAGCCACATACAGTCAGGCCAGGCTGCTGAGTGGCTGCCATCTCCCCTGGTGCTGGGAGTATTAGCTGAAGCCATTTTGGTTGTCTCCCCAAGGGGAGGATGTAATTATCTTCGTTTTGCAAGATTGCATGTAATTTTCTCCCCTCTATCTTAAAAAAATATTGAAACAGAAGCAGATATGAACCTTGTAACAAACTGAAGAACTATTAATTTTTTCACCAGATTGAAAGCAAAGCTTAAATGAGTCTAGTGCTGTAAAACTTGCTGGTTTATTGTGAACATTTTGCTCCAGGAAGTGTGCACTCCTTTTTGCAGGAAGCTGCAGCACCAGTTTGTTGCTATGGCAATGTCAGTAGGTGCCTTATCTGTATGCCAAATTTTAGGCACTAGTAGTATATCACGGGAAAATTCAGGTGGGAAGGGACCTCTGGAGATCTGTAGTCCAGCCTCCTGCTCAGGGCAGGGGCAACCATGAGATCAAACCAGGGTGCTCAGGGCTTTCTCCAGGCAGGGCTTAAAAACCTCAAGGGGTGGAGATGGCGCCACCTCCCTGTGCAACGTTTCTAGGCTGTTGCTACCAGCCTCTTAGGCTTCCTAATTCCAGTCATTCTGGGAATAATATTTTGGGTTTGCTGTGTCTTTGACATTTATTCATTGTGCTCTCTGTTTTTCACCACCTTGAGTCTGTCCAGAAGAGGAATTTCCCTTCCACTTTGATTGCTTTACAGGGTTGTGTCACCTCACTTCATTGCTCATGAACATATTAGCACAGGCCACACTGCTATCTTGCATTCTCTTATCTGCCGAGGTTTTTGATGCCATGTTCATCACCATGACATCTGAAGAGTTTCTCCTGTAAAGTTAAGTCCTGGCTATACTTTGATATTTCCCTTTCTTTCAGTCAGTCATCTTGCCAGATGACTAATTGGCTGTTTCTTCTTGTATTTGACATTTGTTTTCTGCCCACATTGGCACTGCTTTAGGAAAGCATCCCTAGCCAGAACAATATTTGCACATTAGCAAGGGGAACAAACACATCCATATATACAAGTTAAATGTGAGCTTGACTGCTCTTCAGGTAGACTTACAAGCACACAAATGTTGCTATTAATTGCAGTCCTTTCTATTTGTTGTCATCTATGTAAAGCACATTGTCCTAAAGAAAGGAGAAAGCGCCTGTGTTTGTGTGTGTCCTTGTCCTGAAGGCCACCCACTTGCCAACTCTCTTTTGACAGGATTGTTAACACGAGTTTTGTGTTTCACCCTTCTCCTGCTTGTATCATATGTAGCATACCATGTCCTGAGGGCAACTGCTGCCCCAGGTTTGTCCTGTTTAATTGAATTATGGTTGCCATGGGTAGCGGAAAGCTCAAATTTCATTCCGCATGGTAAGTTCTGTAAGTCAAGGTGTGTTACAGAGGAAGGAGGAAACCTGCCTCTTGAAGCCTGTGTCAAGGAGCCAGGGGCTGAACAGAAGGGGTTTGTGGTAATTTGTTGCCCTACTTCCCAAGGAAATACAGTTGGAGTTGGGTACCAAATTTAGGCTTATTGTGAAACCTCAGCTCCAGAGCGAATTGTCATGCTTTTTTTTGTGCCTATCTCCATGCCATCTTTCTGCTTTCTGGCCAGAGTCTCTTCTGGGACAGAGCTGTGCTTTGCCTCAGACACCTACCAAAGTCCTCTCGGAGAGTCTCTCTAAAGAACCCAGTACCAGCAAAGGGGCTGACATAAACTATGTGCTTCTAGGTAGGGCAGAGTACCCGCAATGGGTCTGGAAAAACAGAAATAGATGCAGTCCCAGCATTCCTGGTATTTGGTTTCCAAACAGCATGAAATGTTGTTTGCATTTCAGCCCTTGTGCCTCATTTTAGCATCTCTGAGGTGAGAGGATGGAGGTTGGTGCTCAGGGATGCCACAGTGCTAAGCCCCCTCTCCTACAGGCTCTGTCACCACCTGGGGAACTCAATACTGACCTCCATACCAACCTGGTGTACAGACCCTGGCGCAGCCATGCCTGCAGGAGGGGGACACAGAGGTTCGTGCTCCAGTGGGAAGCAGCAGAACATCTCTGCAGGAGAGTCTGGGACAGAGCAGGAAGTTTTGGAAAAAACTCTCTTGCAAGGTTTTGTTTTGATGTTTGCTTTTTGTTTTTAAGGTTGTGAAAGGCAAAAAGCAGATGAGATGTCACCCTCCAGGCAGGACTTCATGAGAACAGATGGGGAAGCCGAGGCAAAAGACAGCGCTTGAAACCTGGCCATCTGGGTGCTGCTCAACAACATGAGAAAAAGAGAGTGAGGTAACTTGCATGCTCCATTGCATTTGATTTTCCAACATTTGCACTTGAGCCCTGGTGGAGAGGGCAATGTTGTGGCATGAGAGGAAATTCAGAACATCATCAACATGCTAAGTGTGATTGCAGGAGACATAGCAAGCAGCTGTGAAACCTGATATAAATGGGTGGATTTCATGGCTTGCAATATAATGCTTTGACATCACTTGTCATCAGAGGGACTTTCATTTTTGCCTGTTCGCTTACAGTTTTGCTGTAGTCCTTTAATTTTGCTTATAGCAGTAGTAATAAAAGGCACCTGCGAAGATCAGATGGCCATACAGCACATTCAGGCTGTAAGATTTGTCATGCCATCTCCTTCTCAGGGCAAAACCCAGAGCTGGCTCAGTTCTGGTTTGCACTGTCAGCTTGCTGAGGATCACCAAGAGCAAGACTAACCTCAGTCAGGGCATTGTGTGCTTTGGGCCTGCAGAAGATATACGTGCTACATTCCCCTTAATTTGTTTCTCTCTGGAAACAAAGCACGGGATGAAGGAGAATGAAACAAACAGGCTTATTTAGGTCAATTACAAAAGTACGGGCTAATCGCGAACAAAGTGGCAAACCAGGAGCAGACGGGGCTCAGAGGAAAACAATGTCAACAGTGACCTACATACTCTGGGGGAGGGAGGGGGAGGTTAGACAGCAGGCGGTGGGGAACGCATAGCTCAGCATGAGAGGGGTTTGCATGCTTCTCTCCTTTTAGGTCCCTGGGCCTGGGCCAGGGCCAGCCTGCGTGCTGAGTGCCATCCCTGCAGGCTGTGCAGAGCCGGCCGAAACACGTAAGAACATCCAGGGAGACATCAGCCAAGTGATGCAGAGGCATTGTTCCCATGTGACCTTTATCCCTGCAGGAAGCTGCAAGACCTCTTCCCTGAGCCTCAGGGCAGACCTGGAAAATATCCCCTCTTCCACCCCGCTTTCCATGCAGAACAACTCTGGAGTGAAAAAGTGTAGTTTGTCCAGTGTTGCTTATGCTGACAGGGGGAGGACAAGTGAAGGACGAGCAGTTGCTTAGACATGTGTTGGGAAATGTTATCTCGTGATCCCTTTCTGTGTCTGTAATGGTAAGGAGCTCTCTGTAACCTAACCTGACCCAACAAAACCTAACCCAACCCAATCTTTCTCCAGGAAACAGGCCCTTGGGTGATCTTAGAGCACTAAGGCAGCAGCTTTCCACCTCCCCTCACTGAACCCTTGTGAGCACTTTTAAGATGTTTGTGAGAGGTAGCTGTTCTTGACTACCTTTCACAAACCCCCTACACCCACTGCCAACAGGCTGAAGCGTGTAGGTGTCAGCACCTCCACTGTAAAATGTTTATGGGCCCAAAACTGGGGAAAGGCATAAAGTGACTGCTCTAAGGGAAACAAACCTTTATCCCTTTATCATTACTCACAGAGTTCAATGGTAAGTTCATCCCGTGCTTCATATTTCCAGAGAGCAGTAATTAAGGAGAACAATGGAACACAATAACTCCTGCAAAAGGGAACAAGGATTCACCATCCCTTATTTAAGTACCAGCTCAGTCAAATGCTTTCCTATCATGTGGTTTTCAGCTCTGGACTCCCCTTGCAAATAGGGACCTCTGTATTCAACATACAATCTCTGTGTGCCTGCCAGCCCTGGCACCTGGCCAGTCAATGAGAGACAGCCCTCTCCTACCTGCACACCACTGTTCTTGTCTCTACCCACACCTAAGGTCCCAGCTAACTACTCTCTAAAAAAGAGTTCATGCAAGACTGCAGTTCCACTGTGGGCTTTTGAGACTGTCAAACCATTTGGTCCTGTATGTAATTCGGAACAGACTCAGTTTGATCTAAGCTTAACGAAACCTTCATGGTTTAGCCTGGGTAACATGTCGTGGCTTATCTGACCGGCCAAAGCTGTGATGGTGGGGAGTTCACAGGACCCAGACAATGTCCAGGCTGAGTTTCACCTCAGTACTTGCTGTATGTCCTCTCTAATAGCCTCCATGTAGGCAGCAGGAAGCAAAATGAGTTTATGTTCAGCAGCTACCACATGGTATTTTGATCCCCTGACATTGAAAAATGAACAACACAGACAGGTCCTGCTTCTGGTGAAAATGTAACAGGATTGTAACATAATTTACCTCCCTTTGCAAGCTGGTTAATACATATGCGTGGGCCAGGCCACGGCTAGCGGGGATAACTGTTCACATGTAGGGCTGTAGCAGTGGAGAAGCTGGAGCAGAAGTAGCTGGGGATATGGCATCACCCTCGGTGAGCTGCTGGCCCTTGTGGTGCCCTGGCAGGCTTGTCCACCCCTGTGACATCCAAATGCTGGCAAGGCTCTCATGAGGACCCTTCGTGCTGCCGGAGGTGGCTGCGGGAAGTCCTGCAGCCATTCCTCCAGGCTTGAATCAACCAGCCCAGATTTTTTTTAATCAATCACATCTGCCACCTGACAGCAAGCTTGGAAGTGTTACCTCGCTGCACACCGGATGTGCACATGCCTCAGGCACCAGGTGAGTCAGGACGTAGCCTTGGTTTGACAGCTGAATGGATGCGTGTGCACTTCGCTAATTACATTAAAAATAGTTCTAAATGAGGGCATGGATTCTGTTGATCCCTTGAAATACAGGAGTGAGACATAAGTGGTTGTTATAGTTTGAAGTTTCGTCCGTCTCGGGAATGAACGAGTTAAACGAGTTATTCCATATCAAACCTTCTGCTGATAAACTGAGAAGTACTGAGCAAGTTTTTTTTCCTTTCTCTGTGTTTGGGTTTTTGAACTGCATTCTTGAAGGGGGAGGCAGCGACGTTTGCCCGTATAGAGAGACTGTTTTTTTTTCTGTTCTTCTCTCTTCGCTCCGAGCCTCGCAGCTGACCAGACGAGAGAAAGGCTCTTTCCTTCCCTGGACTCCTGTTTTCGGGATTTTGTAAATATATTTATCCTTTTCCCCTCCAATTCCCTTTGTACCTGTTCCCTTTTTCCCTGTTTTATTAAATTTGTATGGTTAGTTCTTTAGAAACCTCATAGCCGTGTGCTTTGTTTATTTTCTCCCTTTGGGGAGAAGTAAGCAATAAATTAATGTCTTAGAACAGTTCGCCCTAACTGTATGAAACCAAGACAGTGGTCTAGTTCATCTGTTATAATAGCAGAGCCAAAATTTAAATGGATTTGTAATTTTTTCCTTCAGTTTAGGGTGTATTCTTCTAATTCAGAAAAAAAAAACCAGTGTAGCTGTGCTTGGGATTTCCAAGTATGTTTGTGTACCTTTTGTCTTATTACAGATATTATCCATCCTGGGTGGATACAAGCCTTTTCTAAGCAGCATCTTCGTATCTTCAGTTGGGCTTTCTATACTACACATTTTATTTGTACTCCCCATGGTTTCTCTTTACCAGCACAATTTCCTGGCAGCCAGCTGAGTGGCATTTGTGCATCTATATTTTTCTTTTTTTAAAGCTCAGTTGGGATCTGTGATACAAGCATATTCTCTCTGGAAGCATTATGAACCATAGATGTGTACATGACTTTCCCATGGGAACACATGAAGAAAAGCTCCTGTGTAACTGCTGGCTGGAATCTAAACATTTCAAGTCAGGTACCAGGAGCCTGATAAAAAGATCCAGGCTACAGCTGGAAACAATTTCCAGAAACTCATTCTGCTTATCCCTTATAGCTCTGACAATGAAGGAGAGAAAGAGAGAGGAAGGGAAAAGGTTACTGGAGGAAAACATGTCAACAAAAACAACTAATTCTGGTTGGGTTTCATCTCCTGACATGCTGTACATTGAGCTTTAGAGACCTTTTTGTGTCCCGTGAAGAATCCTCAGTGCATTTTGCCAGGCAAACTCATACTTAATTAAGAAGTTAATAATGAAATTATTATTAAGCTTGCAGTCATTTTCATGGTCAGACAAAAATTAAGTGTAAAATGCCCTCTATATACTGCATGGTAGCTGCTTTTCTTCTCTTGCCCTCTACCCTTCTAGTTTCTCATATAGTAATTTTTATTCTGGGCTAGACCAAAGCTGTTGATTTTCCTCCTCCACCCTCTCTTCCCACCTGAGTGCCCGCTGTTCACTGTTCCAACAAGTCAACAGGTGGAAAAATGTACTATGCCCCTGCCAAACCAACATCCTGTGAGACTAAAATTATAGCCATCAGCCTAACTGGAAAGCAGTGCCATGGTCCTTTGGACATAAAAGGGTAGACAACTCTTACAGAAGATGACTAAATGCTCTTCTTTCACAGAGTTTCAAAGTTTATGGGAAATATGTGTTTCCTGCTCTTCACTTGACCTGAAAGCCACTCAGAAAAGTGGGAACTGAGAGTGTGAAGCAAAATGTCTGTCCCCACTATTTTTGCAGATACACATAAGCAAGTTCAACCCATGCTCTAGGCTGTCTGGAAGCAATGAATCTGCATGAGTGTGACGCTGGTCCCTGACTAACTCACCTGGTCTCTGAGCTGGCCTTAATTGCTCATGCTGGCTGCTGCAACTTCCAGTCTGGAGCTCCCTTTAGTACCAGGAGAGCAGGTCAGCTCCGGCACATTGGTATCTGGAGAAATGAAATCCTTTCTCAGATCTGTTTCTCTAACTAAGAAATCAATTTAAAAAAGGGTAAAAAGAAGCTGATCAAGCAACCATCCTCGGTCATGGCTGCAGTGGTATCAACATGTTGGGGTTTCAGAGGCATGGAGCACCTTGCTGAGCCCGTCACCCAGTGCTTGGGCAGCGCTCAGAGGACCTGGTGATGGGGCCACGGCTGCCCTCATCATGTCAGCATGGCTGGCTGGAGAGACGCCTCACGCTCCCTGCCGGGCCACAGATGGTGAGAAGAGCTTTGTGTGTAAGGAGAACAAGTTCAAAGAAAGGTTTTAATATCACACTGAGAGGGCTCCTGTAGCACTTCTTCTTCGTTGCTTTGTGTCTTCTTTTACATGCTCTTTTTTATCATGGTATTTTTGACTAGGAAAATAATTTTAAGATCACTTCTAAAACGTTCCTTTTGCTTGGAGCCTACAAGAGCATTATGGGATGATATTTCTTAGAAAAGCACAGAGGATTTTTGCAACAGAGAAAAACCTTTTCAAATACTTCATTACCTAATGCTTAAAAATATGGCTTTTAATGTATTGAGGCATCTGCTCTCTCATTATTTATGACATCCCTCAGAAGACTACTTTAAGAACACATCATTCAAGAGCAAATGTCACAAATGCCAAAGAAAAATGGTATAATTTATTTATGGTACCTTGTCCTTTCTGACAAGGAAGAACTCCTGACCTCTAGAGTGAAGCTGAAAATCTTGTTGCTTTCAGTAATCATTAATGTTGTCCCTGGATGAAAAGTAGAAGTTTATTTCTCTTCATTTCAGGTTATTTGGTATTTATTAGAAGATAGGACTGGGAGAACAGAAGCCATGCAGGTTAGCATCATCTACTCCAGTTTCACCCAGGCTAAAGCTCTAGTAGTTTTAGAGTTTAGTGCAAGGGTTTTGCACTAACCTTTCATAAGTTTGGTGTTACAATTGGAAAATTGGCCCCTTCTAATTATGAAATAGGTCTGTCGTAAGACTTGTACTGCAATACCTAGAGAAAGCTGGTGATTCCTGGTCATTTTTCTTTTGCATTAATAGGATCAAAATTAAAAAAAAGCACTGGCAAGATCCTCCTCTTTAGGATGAACTGAAGAAACTCTGTGACATTTCTTCCTGCTTAAAAAAATAACTAGAACGGTAGTATGCTTCAGTCTGAAAATCAGAAACATCCTTCTGTCCCAGTTCCTTTTCACTGAATTTAGAAGTCCACTGATGTTTCAGTTAGCCTGTCTCTTCTGTCGCTTCACAGACACAAAGAATTGTAATCACAAATCACATTATGCTGTGCTCAGCTTTCAACAAAATAGGAACAATGCTAATTGCATTTAAACAGCATCTCCCAAGCAAACATCTCAGCTGTCCCTTGTTTCCAAAGACATCTCTCAGTTCTTTCTCAAGCGTATGCATGTTCCTCCCAAATGTGATGATTCTGCTGTTTTACTGCTGGTGAACAGCAGAAATGAAAAAATTATCAACTTCCCCCAACCCCCCCATCCCATGCAGTGCCAGGTCCAAGTCCTGTACAGGCTGGTGCATGCTTTTAACTCCATGTCCAGTGTGAGGAGTTCCACTGACTATAATTGATCCCAGTCTGGATAAAACTAAGCATGTGTGTAAATCTTCACAGAGGACAGATTTTATTTTTGCAGCAGCAGCATCTCTGGTTTCCTTCACGAATTTCTCCTCACCCTTAGCAACAGAACACTGTTATTCAGCAATAGGACAACAGAGTCGGTAGGAATGGACAACATTCACATTTTCTAAGAATTCTTTTTTTATGTGCCACCTCTTGAGTTGCAGGCTGTGCCTGGGGCTGAAAGCTATGACACTTACATTCCTAGCTCCCATGGACTTCACTTATATTTATTTTAAAAATAACTGCAACATTACCAACTCTTGGAATTGTATTGTAAATCTCACAAATTTTGGTATCTTTCTTAAAACCCCTATTCCTGGAACCTTGTGACTTTTTGATACATCAACAAGCATGGAATTCTCTATGGCACCTGTGTATCAAAACTAAAGCCTAACAAAGGTTAGAAACTGACATTTTAAACTCACTTCCTGCAGGTCGCTGAGGCATGACTGGAGCTCACAGAGAGTGGAAAGATGTCCTCTGTTATGCCTCTGCGTGTCTTCATCAATGCATACATGTTCCTGACTAGTCAAGCCTTAAGATCCTAATCCCGCAAGCACCTGTGCCTGCTCAGAATCCCATTTTGAATGCAAACAATCTTTTCTGGAAATTCAGGCGGAGCAGGTTCATGTAGTCCACCAGCCGTGACAGTGGCAGTGTGCTGGCCACAGCTGGCACCGCTAAGGGGAAGGCCACAGGCCATGGAGATCATCTGTCATGGTAAATCTGTGCCTGAACTTCAGCAAATTTTCACAGACTGGGTTTTTGGAATGACCTTCTCCAACTGCTGTGAATACTCTGGGTTTGCATCAGTCACTGAAGATGGGACCATCACCAAAGATGAGAAGGGGCACCTACAGTAGGAAATAGGGAGCTCGAAAGACGCTGCAGGGACAGATCGCGACAAATGTCAGAGCATGTTAAGGAAGGCAGTGTGAGTAGCACTTTTTCACCCTAAGAAATGCATGTTTCCTTTCTCTCCTTTAGGGCTTTGGTGTGGAGAAGTATGTTAGGCCGGTATGAATACGAACAGTCTCTTTGAACTCTGAGAGAGCGTGCTACATCCTAAATGTATGCCCTTTGAGAGCAATTCAGGCTTGGTGGCCTGTGAAATCTGCCTCCCCACCTCCTCATGGAGTTAGTACCTGCCACAGCACGCCAGGGCAGCTGTCTGTTCCCATTTGGGAAGCACAAGAATTAGCATAGTGGCTTCTGAACCCTTCCAGGGGGAACAGCTTTTAGGCAGCTTCAGGGCAGAACCTTCTTGCTGGCCAGGTGTATGTTTGCTTCTAGGCTTTCACCTGCCATGATCCAGCACACAAGCATCCACATTTATGACCCCACGGGCTCCATCCCCACATCTCGATGTGACAGTGGGCTGCCAGATCCTTAGCAAACACTTTACATGGGACCTCTTCATAGGTGGGAACCAACCACAGCTGCAGTGGAGGAGTCCTGGCATGCCATTGTGGGGCCGTGGAGTCCTGTGGTCACCCGGTGATGCCCAGCTCAGCTGCTACGGGTTCGGCTTTGCCAGCAGCCCCTGCACTAGGGAGCTCTGTGGATCCCAACACCAGATGTGTGGCGTTAGAAGATGTGCACCGCCCACGCCTGCCTACCCTGAGGTGAGGCGGCCGCTCAAGGACTTTTCCTC
>VZRW01007331.1:73170-110018 GCA_013398125.1 Aegotheles bennettii
GGGGAGGCGCGGCCGCCGCAGGCGGGGGTCTGGCGGCTGCGCTGGCTCGGGCGCTGCTCTGCGCCTCCCCTCTCCCTCTCCTCTCCCTCTCCTCTCTCTCCCCTTCTCTTCCTCGCTCTCTCCCCCCCGCCCCCATTCTGCACGGACGCCGGGAGGATCATTCGCCGCGGGCTTTGCCTGGGTGGCCGCCGCCGGGGCGTCGGGAGAGGCGAGGTCTGGCGGGGCCCGCGGTCCTTGGCGGCATCGCGGTTCCTCCCCGGTGCCCTTCCCAAGCCGGGGGTGTGCGGCGGTACCTGCCCTCATCCCGGGGTGTGCGCTGGGAGCGGGGCTGCCCTGTGCTCATTCTCGGTGTGCTCCGCGGCTTGGCGGGCAGGGGTCGAGGCCAGCGTTGTGCTCCCTCGGCTGCCAGGGCTGGGCTGGGCTGGGTCTGGATGGAGCAAAAGCGAGGGGCTGGGTGGACCCCGTCAGTGGACTCCAGAATTTTTGGTTTTGCCACAAAAGCCGATACTGAAGCGTAAAATCATCAAAATTTGCCTCTGGGAATTGGTTTAGATGTGCTAATGGGGACTAAAAGGATGGTAATTTTTGTAGAAGCCTCTGAGAATAAGTAACACTGCAGCCATCCTTATCACAGACTCTGGCATGTGGCATTTCTCACAAAGAATGACTCCAGAATTTATTGCAAATGCCGTATTGACCCAACGGGTGCATTGGGTTTAGATTTACTAAAAGATTTATTTTACGGTTTAGATTACTGCTGATTTGATCCTCTGGAATCTGCAAAAGGAAAGTCTGCCAGCCTCTGTGAATAACTTTGCAGTGTAACAGGAGTGGAGTTCCTAAGTGGAATTGCTGAGAGATATGTGAAGGAGCGTAAGCGAAGCTAAGTGCATCGGTATTTCTGCCTCCAACCTGGGCTCGTCCTCCAGGCACAGTCTGTGGAGGGGGTAAATACCCTCTTGGCACCTGGAGATGATGTCGGTCGAAGGGTCTACAATAACAAGTCGGATCAAAAATCTGCTTCGCTCCCCTTCCATTAAGCTGAGAAGAAGCAAGCCTGGGAACAAGCGTGAAGATATAGGCAGCAAGGTGAGTGCCGCGTGGTGCTGCCAGCATGCTTTAACTTTTGTTGGCTAAGGACCCATCTGTACTGACAATACTGCTTTGGGAGACCTGGTGTAACTGTAGAATCACGCAGAGCAATGTGGCTGTAGTATGTCTTTTGGTTGGGATCTTTACTGTGCTTCAGATCTTGCTGAAGCCCAGGTCCCTCTTCTGCAACGCATTTTTTCCTCTTGTGGTATGTACCCAATCTGTGTCAGAAAGCTTTTGAGTTTTCCCACACTGGTGTGTGTGGAGCTGTTACAGATGGCTGACAGGAGAAATACAATACTGCCTCTTCCTCCATGTTTCCCAGTGCTAACCTGCATTACCGTCTGCTAACAATACACAAAGACCTGTTCTTCTGTGTAAGCAGTTCCTCTCAGTTCTGCAAAGGAGTGTTCTTTGAGCATGTAGGTGAGGGTAAGATGGTCCGAAAGATGGAGGATGATAGACGTGTCTCAGGAGGGGACTCTTCATATGGGGGTCTGCATTCCACAGGCCTGGATGCACTTTCCCCTGTATTCCTCCTGTGTGTGCCTCAGACCCCCTTCCCTTGGGGATGCCTTGTCTGGGATGTGATTGCTTCTGCCTGAAAAATCCATCATTCTTCTTGGTGTTGTGGAGAATTCCTGACAGACAGTCACTCACTGGGAATTGACTGGTGTCATAGTGGGAGGAGGATGGCTTAACTCCGGCTGCAGGGACAACAGGAGCTGGGTGGCATTGCCTTGTGCTGACAGTAGGCACCTCTGAGTCAGGGCACCTCGTTCTGTCCCTGACACTGATTCACTTGTAACCCTGGGCAAATCACTCAGCCCTTGCGTAGGTCTCTCTCTCCATAAGTAGCAAGCTTAATGCCTCCCCCCTTGTGACAACTCAGTAATAAATAAGAAATGCTTGTAATCCATAACTGCAAAGTGCATTCATTTGTCTCAGTACAGTAGTGCTTCAGAATGTATCTCTTAGAGTAAAGAGCGTGTGTAAAGCTTCAGGGCAGATAAATGACACCTGACCTAAATGGCCTGTCCCCAGCATGAAATCCTGTTCTCAGAACCCTGGTTCAGGTCGAAGGTCCCCTGAGATGGCTGTTTAATGCCAAGGAACACAATATTCTTCTCTTGCCGAGCAAGAGGAAGACCTGCTCGGCTTCCTCAGGCTTGTCTGGAGGAGAGTTCTCAGTGTTTGTGCATGACCTCAGTGCCTGCATGTGCATGCATGCGCTGCATTTAATGCAGCGTGGCGACTGCCAGTGAAATGTGCTGTGTGGCTGTTGCTGAAGAGCAGATTGTTGATTTGTATTCTGCATAGACCTCTGTTGAAAGAGCCAAAAGCCAGCTGTACCACCACTCTCAGTGGGCATCGGATCCAGGCTCTGTGAATAGTAGCTGAGATCTGCATACTCCTTTTCAGAGCTGGGACCTGCTGCTACATACCCCAGGTCTTCCCTGGTACCTCTTTTGTTTTTTTTTTTTTTGACTCACACATGCATTTTGGAAGAGCTCCATTGTATGCTTTGTGCTGTCTTCTAGTGTGCAGCCAGGGCTGTCTGATTGCCTGGGGATATCATGGATTCATTCTGCACCATTAAGCTTGGGTTTGAGGGCTGGGTTTTGTATATCTTATTAACAAGAGCAGGCAAACAGTGAGATGCAAGGGAACTGCTGGGGAGTTTGCTGTTGGAAGCAATTTATCATGATGTGGGATTACGTGCTGGTGTTGATTTCCTAAAGGGATCTGCTCTGAACTTCCCTCAAAGGAGTTATGGCCTGCCTTCAGTGGGACAGCTGGAGTGGGCAAGACAAAAAGGAGCGGGCCCCTTACCAAAGATCCAGCATATGTTGTATGTCTGTGGAGATGCTCCCTCTGTTATGTGTGTGCTCCTCTGCCTTCCAAAGTGAGAAGCAGGAAACAGATCCTCTCAATCTGCTGTTTGCTATGAATGTAAATGCCTTGGGACTGAAACTCAGCATCATACACCTCGCTCCTGAAGGATCTTTGCTGACCTGCAGGGAGGGGTTTTTCAGGTATCTGTCTCTTGGTCTTTTTGAGAAATGACTGCTCCAAGAGATGCATGTGACTCTGGTTACATGGAAGTATGGAAGGGCCTATGAAGCTGGTAGCTTTGGCTGGTCATCTCTGCTGAATGCTGCTTGGTTACAGAGGATGGAGCAGGACTGTTGCACTAGGTTAAAGCCTGAAAGGTGATATTGTGCTTTGTACGTGCAGATGTAGGTGAAGAGCAAGCCCTCAACAGCTCCGTGGTTCCTCATGGTTTTATTGCAACCAGCTGCGCAATTTAATATGGACAAGCACCCTCAGTGACACTGCCTTGACTTCATGTGATTTTTTTTTTTACCCTCCAGTGGAAGGTGTCCCTGGTGTCTCTGCTCTTTCCTAAATAGCCCTTTGGCGGTGTGAGGGCTGCCAGGCTGTCTCTCGGTGCTTAGGGACCGATCCCTTGGGCAGTTCATCATGCTGATGAGAAGCCCTGTGAAAATTGGCTCCTTTCAGTGAAGCAGCCATGTAAGGCTGGGCTGGACGTGGGCAGGCTGTGGGAGGCTGGCTCCGTGGAGACCTGTTTGTGCATTGCTCTGGAAGGGGGAGTGTGGGTAAGTACAGATATTTTGCATGAGGGCTGTGCAGGACATGCAATGTGCTACTTGGGAGCTGTACAAGAGAGAACTTGTTTTGTGACTTCTGTTAGGATTTATTTCTTGCCTATAATTAATGTGTGGTTTTACTGTGAAGCCCTAGAAAAATCTCTACAGGAGTAAAAAACTGAGGAATCGATGCATAATCATGGATATCAAAAAAAAATAATGAGGAGGGAAGGCATAGGAGCTCTTTAAGTAAAGTTTGTTGACCAAATTGGATGTAGTGTTTGGTTTTGTTGCTGCTTTTAGAAAACAACTTTTGTTTTGTGGGAGTCTTGATTTTTCTTGCTGCATGACTAGCTCTGTGTTTAGACTTTTTTTTTGGTTGTGTGTCTTCTGCTGTTCATGGCTTGAATCCACTCTTTCCATCCTCTCCAGATCTCCATTTTTTGTGTTGAACCAATATAGACCTAGAGTACAGTGACTTAAGTCTAGGCCTGTTGATTGTTGGGATTGTAACACGTGGCTGGAAGCTAAAGTTTCCTCAGATAAGTTGGTTGGCCTGAGTTCAGTTTCTAGAGGATTACTAGCCCTACCAGAAACTCAGCTGTGCATCTGGTCACTGTGCTTATGATTCCAATAGAGACACAGAGTTAAAAACTGGGCACCGAGTGCTTTTGAATCAGCACCAATCACCTTGAATGAGCAGCACTAGCAGGACAGTGGAGAAGCTAAGAGTTGAGCCATCTCCCATTGCTAAAATGCCCTGGTTGCTGTGGTACCCTGCAACTTGGCCACACAAATCCTTCTCTGCTCACAGAATTAATGTACCCGAGCAGTTACAGTTCCTGGGATGTTCATATTGTTCAGTTCTACTCTTGTAAATATAAGCACTGATGTAGCTGTGCCTATTTTAGAGTGTGTGTGTGTATCCTCAGTCAAACCAGATTATGAATGTTAATGTAGAAACAAATCGCTACAAAACCTGCTACAGGCTTTTCCCTAAACCTGTAAGCCAGTGAGTCAAAGAAACACATTTGAAATTTGCTGCTTGTTTCTTTGATCTCTCCTGTTTTTTTCTAAGCCAGAGGTATTTCAAACTGCCAGTTTAAAAGAGCGCTTTGACTAAAACCTGACGTTCCCCAGCAGGAAGTCATTCAGCACAGGGACTGTTGTATTGTGGTCTCCCCCCCCACCAAATACCAGCTAGCATGTGCAGCTGGAGCGCCTATTCCTGCTCCATGATGCTGAGTTCAACTGGGTAGCTCTGCAAAACCTTTTTGAGACTTTTTGTTCTGAAAATGAGCCCTGAGTAAGTTGCTCCTAGTGGGACAGGGTTACCTGTCCTCCTTTGGTGAGGTATGGTCTGTTCTTACTGCCAGCCTGGGCTCCCATCAGCCTTGATGGTGTCTGTCTGGTTAGGGCAGCAGAAACACAAACACATGCCACTGCCCTGTCAGTGAGCAGGACGTGCATAGGCACAGATTTAAGAGGGAAGCTGATTCAGGAGAGCTTGAGACCCCTCGTGCCTTGTCATGCTCCTTGCATTCCTAATGGAGTTCTTCAGCTCCTGAATCCCTGAGAAGCTGCAGGGCTCGGCTAGGACCACAGGCTGTCCTGGACACAGGAGAGCAATGTTTCTGGCCTGGCTGTAGCTTCCTGCCTTCAGTACACAGTCATTTTTGTTTGAAAATATTGTAGCTTCCAACATGAATCAGTTTAGAACACTACTGGTCTTAACCAGATCAGCTGAAAATTGCTGAACCTGAGCTGGAACAGAACCAAAAACCACAATTTGGGTTCACTGGTATAAATGCTTAAAAAATCATCACCTCTTAATAAATTGTTTAAGGTGCAGCTGAGGCTTGTTGCAGAGTGGGATTCTTTGTAAGACTGTGGGAAGAACTTGCTCCTGCAGCAGCAGATCCTGCTGGGTTCCTCGTGGGCAGTGTTTCCCAGGGAGCTGGATGCAGGGCTGAGCAGCCTGGCTGTGTGGGTGAGGTAGAGAGCAGCCTGTCTGATGCTGCCACAAGCTCTTGTTTTGACAGAGTTTGGAAGGGTCTTTTATATAATGGTGGTGCTTTTGAGGAGCTGTTGAGCACAGTATTGCCCTGTTCTCCTTCTCCACTCCACTGGAGTCTGAGCAGCGCTCAGCCCACCAGCTCTGGGATCAGTGCAGCCAGTATCACAGCTGAGAGGGTGCATCTAACCCTGGCCTAGCCTTCTGCTGCTGTGCCTGTTCTGCTTCAAAGCTTGTGTCCATGAACGTTGTGTGGTCCTGGCTTATAGCTAGGGATCTCTCTCACAGCTCTTCACTACTCAGTCTAAACACACCCAATTGCTTCAACAGCTTGGGGGCTGCTGTCCAGAGAGAAGGGACTTGATGTCTGTCTCTGGTCAGGCTTATAACAGTGTCTCTTGAAGCAGAGGACAAAGGCTGGTTTGCTTTTCCATAGCCTGACCTGCATTTCAGTGGCCTGTCTGTCTGTATGTGGGGATAGAGTCAGTGGAATAGCTGAAAGTGTCGTAGCTCAGGGGCTGAATCCCTCCCTACTGGGCTGCTCTGGTCCCTTCTTCATCCTCAAATACGTGGCGCTCAAGGTGACCCTGTGCTTGTTCACAGTTTCACACACGGGTTTTCCTCGCTCCACTCTTTGCTCCGTGCATGTTACGCCATGTCCTGAAATTACAGGGTGATCTGACTAGCTCTTCTGGCCTGAACTGGAGCTGAACATGAGTGTTAAATGTGACTTACAGCCCCAGGGCATATCAAAGCCAAATCCTTTCTGTTGGTGGACTGCAGTGCCAGTTGCTTTTGGTTCTTGAAGTGTGCTGGGTATAAAAGCATATAGCAATTGAACATGATTGGTTTTGTAGCCTGCAACTGTATCCATGAACCACTGTGACCCTTCTTGCCAATCTTGAGACAAGATTTCTGGAAAGATCCACCCTAATGTCTACCCCTAAATAATGTGCTGTCTTTACCATGAAAGACAGCAGGAAGACCCCTCCATGGCAGGGAGGGAGTGTGATGTGTTAACAGCTGGGGTACAGTCATATAGGTAACACAAACCACATCATTTGCTGACTGAGTTTAAGTGGTTATTCCTTCCTTTGGGTGGTCACACACTGCTTTCCTGGATGGTCTTTTAGATCTGCTGAGGTCTTGGCTTGCATGTTGTTCCTCAGCTCCTTCAGACAAGCTGGGTATTCTGAGAAGGCACGTGGGACTTAGCTAACCTGGCTGGAGAGACTTTTAAGCAGGTTTTGCTCTGTCCCTGCTGTGCCAGATAAGCCGTACACATATAGACTGACAACCTCCTTTTGCTTGCGGGCTGTTGTTCTGCAGTGGGCTGTGAAGCATGTGGTGTTTTGCCAGAGATCTGGCTCGGATGGCAGAGGTCAGGACTGGTCAGAGGTGTTGCAGATGGTACACTTACTTCTTGCTGGTCAGAGCTGTTGTTCAGTGTGGTGCAGGGAAGGCTGGTGGAGAAAGGCATCCACAGACACAGTGGAAGGAGACCCCCTCCAAAGCGTACCATCTGTTTCACGAGCTGTGTGCTTAGCACTGCCTGGGGGGTATCACCTCATTTGTTTCAGGAGGGCAGAACAGTTGAGGTGATGGTTGGGAGTCAGGCCAGGTTGGACCACTATCTGCTTAGGGGTCTGCAACTACCTGTAAAATGACTTGTGTATTTTTTCACTCTCCTCTGTGTCCAGTGGAGAGGAACTGTACCATCGCTGCCATTTCCAGCTGAGAAAGAGGTGGTCAGCATTTTGTTGTCCTGGTAAAGATGAGAAGATAGTTTGCTCTGTTCATCAGGTCTTAGGAAGAAGTTGCTTGATTAGCCTTGGTACAATTTGCTCTGTGGGAGTGAAAGCAAACACCATGTACTAGCTTGTCTTTGCCTTTTTAAAAAGGTCTCTTGTTGTGATGTTTGGGCCAGAGAGTGGCACTTACATGGTGCTCAAGCAGTGCTTGGCAGAACGAAGCCCTGATATTGGTGCTGAGTGTTCCCAGCTAAGGTCTGAATAATTAACGAGCACCAAGCCTAGTTTTCAGTCACTCCAGGCTTCTGTTTGTGTCTGATGTACCTGTTTCCACAGAGCTGGAAGTTTCTGAGGGCTCCTGTACATGCGTAGCAGGGTTGTGGTGTGCTTTCTGCTCTGCTTTCCAGCTCCTACTATGGGATGGTTGGTCCCTGTGCCTGAAGCCCTGCGGGCTCTGCTGAGGCTGTACCCACCAAAGGGTGGCTACTGCAATTCAGAAAAACCTCCCACTGTTTCCTTTCCCCCCAGTGCTTCTTAGCCTTGTCCCGAGCACGTCTGCATGTTGTGCAAGGAAAATGCAGCTGAGGCTTGTGGCTGTTGTAACCAGCAGTGGATCTGTGCCATGAGATCTGTCTTCAAAAATATTAGTGTAAAGGTGAGTGTCACTGCTAGTATTTGTGTGACCATAGACTGCAGGAGCATCCCACCTCTGCCTTGCTTTGGTGTGCATTGCACAGACGTGATAAAGTAGACACAGCCCAAAGGAGCTTTAGGCTTAAAACAAACATAAAAACTTATTTATGGGGGGGGAGTGGGGCATGGCCCCAAACTCCCACAGGAAGTCTGAGGCAGACCTAGAAATTGAATCCTGATCTTCTGAGGCCAAATCTTAGCCTTAGCCACAAAGCCTAATCTCTTGTGGGTTACCAGGCATGTTGCTCACCTCTCCCATGTGAGGACGGTGTGTTCATTTATGTTTATTTGCTTTAAAGTCCTCAAAGTGTGCTGTTGTAAATGCTGACTTGATTCCATTGTCACTAATGATTTCAGTAGCTCTGGTGATGATGACTTTCCAACAGGCTCAAGCAGATTAAACACCATATGAATTAGAGCTGTGGAAACACCACTAAGCCTTGTAATTTTGCTAGTGTCCCAGGAGACCACTACTGTTGTTAGTTACTGTGGGGAAACTCTGATTGAAAATAGTACTATAGAAAAGCCTCTAAGCTGCTGTTGTGTTCAGTGTTTCCAAGTCAATAGCAGTAAAAGCCAGTCCTGCTTGTTCTCCCAAATACAGTATTAAAATTCACAAGAAGGGTGATGTGATTTAACAACTAATACGAGATCTCTTACCTGGTGGAATTTGAAAAATGACATTCCTTCCTTACAGTGATGGTTCTTTAATCTCTGCACCCACCAAACACTTTGCATAGTTAGGCTGAAACTCCCCCCATCATGGATTCAGAGACTCCTTTCTCTGAAAGAAAATAGATTATTGGAGGTTGCATAGTAGGAGAGAGTCCAAGGTTACCAAATGGCCTGAGAGCAGACAGGTGAAAGAGTTTGTGAAAGAAGGAGAAAGCAACTTTATGGCAGTGTCAATGGATTCAGGAATACAGACTTGTAAAGCTCTCTGCTCCTGTTTTTCTTCCAAGTAGGCACTGTGAAAAACAGTACTGCCTGTTCAGAAACCCTTCCCTGGGGACAGGCAGGCCCAGCACAGGGCAGTTGTTTGAAGTGCCAGTACTGAAGTGTTAGCTGTGTCTCCTGTGCTCAACAGTGGTAGCCTCTGAGCTCTCCCAAGGGCTTTGAAATTGGTTATTCACCTTTGAGTGGCACATAAGGGGCCAGTTGCCTTTGAAGTTTTGTTTGTACTACGGATACTTTCATTTGAAAAAATAAAAAAAAAAGAAGAAACAAAACCACAACAAAAAAACAGCAGCTGAGCCCAGGACTTTGTACCTGAGGAGCTTGAGATCCTTACGTGGTCCCTAATGCAATCTAAATGCTGGAGCTGATGAAACATTGAATAGGACTGAAGGTGAAAGGAATGTGTGCAAGACCTGCCTCTTTATTTGGTGACTGCTCTTGGTGCTCAGAACTTGCTGTGCTCTGTGCTTCAGTCACGACCATGATATGGAACCGTGACCTGGACCATAAGGGAATGGGGGTGGTGTTGGAGGTATCCAGAATGGACATGAGTGTAAGGGCGTACTTGGCCAAGCACTTGCGTGTGCTAGAAACAATTTGCAGGCTGAGCTTCCAGAACAACCTTAACAGTGACACAGCATCAGAAGAGTCTACTGAATGATCCTGCCCCTCAAAGAAACAGGCTATGCCAGCAAAAGGACTTACTTTTGCCAGTTATATATCATCAATACTAGTGTCTTTTCTCCCAGAGCTTTGTCTGGGCTGAGTGATGTTTTTCATGCTCCTAACCAGTGCTCCTGTGCTGCTGGAACGTGTAAAAGTAGAGTAAACCTTGAAACAAACCTGCATGTTTTTTGTAAAATGCAGTTAATGGTTTTGGGTTCTGCACTCTGGTATTCAGACTGTCTCTGGGCCTTTTTTTCCCCCCTCAACGTAAAACAGACAGAATACTTATCCACTTACTACAAAGTGTCTCAGCATCCAGGGCTTTAAAACAGCTGTGTAACTCCTTACATTTGGCTTATCTCCCAGTTTTGAACTAGATATAGTGGCCCCAAGCACAGTTGTTTCAAACCTGCTTTGAGGTGTCATCCTTCCTGAGCAGCTGGGTCCAAAAGCATTTGCTGACAGTAAACTGGAACTGTCAAATTTGGGATCCGCTTCATTTTTTTTAAGCTCATCTGGTCCCAGTTTACCTGGATCTCTTGGACTGAATGGTGGCCAGACAGGCTTCAGGAATGGTTCTGTGTATCTTGCCCAGCCGTGAGGGCTGGCTGCAGGGTGTTTCCCCATCCTGCACCCTGAACCCCATTATGTGGGGTGGTGGGGGCAACAACACATAAAATGCTCTTAATGAGGTATGCTAACAAGTATTTCTGATAATTGTGTGGCATACCTCAGTGGACATTGTTGTTTCGAAAACCCTGGAGCTGCTGGTGAGGCTGGAGCTGGGATTCCACCTTCTCCTGCATTGGGAGGATAATCTTCCTCCCTGGTAATCCCTGGTTTGTGCCGTGTGTCTCGGCGGGCTCCCTGAGCCAAGCTGCTGAGATGCGTTCTGCACGCAACCAGCCGTGCGAGTGCCTGGCGCTGGGGGAGGATCCGGGCCGGGTGCTCTGGGCTGGAGGTATCTGCCTTCAGCCCACTGCTCTGGCTGCGTTTTCAGCTGCAGCTTCTGGAGGAGTGGTCGTCTGCATCAGCGTTGTGGTGGGTGGCTTATAGGTGCTTGCTTTGCAGAGTCCTTGGCTTGCTGTCTGTAGTGGAGCTGCAGATTAGCTTTTTGTTGTCCAAGCCCTGTGAGAAATACCCTTGTGATGGAGGTACATGGAATGAATCTCTGTGCCCAGGAGTGGCTGAATGTAAACATGACCATTGATGAAGTGGCTGGGGGGCTGATTTATGACCTCCAGCGAGGCGTGTGGGAGCGGAGGCGAGGGCCGGTGGGCCGTGCACCAGGCTGCAGTTGCGTGGCCCATCCTGGCTGCTGGCTGGCAGCTCTGCTGCGGGCTTGGCCGGGCACTGCTCTCTTGGTGCTCTTCCCAGAGACCCCCACCCTTGGGTGGGCACATGCCAGGGAATTCAAACCCAGGCTTTGGAAAAGACAGGCAAACGGAGCTTCCAGTCTAGACAAACCCTATGTAGTACGCTCACAGTCTGTGTCTCCAGACATGGTCTGGTCCTTCATGGTGGAGCTTCAGTGACCGAGGTTCCAGGCTCACCGGCAAGGCTGGAAGAGAGCACCAGGTTGCCCTGAGTAGTAACACTGCCTTTCCTCTGTGGCAGAGGATGTGGTTGCATGAGATGCAGTGGGCAGCTTCCAGCTCTGCATCAGGGATCTGAATTGTCTTGTTAGTTTGGGAAAATCTGCCTCTTTTGTGGAAGAAAAGGTTTTTACAGGGTGCCAGACACCTGGGGAACTCTGAGGTCATCAGGGGTTGGAGAAGTACTGCTCCCTGTGGAGAGCCCTGGCACGTTTCAATGGGAAGAGGAGAGTGCTCGCTGCAGTAAGGAGTTTAGCTTTGCTGTCAGTGCTTTACAGAGTTTTGAAAGAATTGGGAACACTCATCACCTACTGCCTAAAGGTTTGTTGGCAAGCAGCAGAAACTCTGCCCTTCTACTGGTAGTTTTTTCTGGCACTTAAGGCCTGTTGTACTGGGAGGAGTGACCTGGCTGCCTTAGCCAGCAGCCTGGCTGAGGAGGGGAGTAGGCTGTGTAAGCAGTGCTGTGGCTCCTCAGGCAGAGGAGAGCTGGTGTTCCTGCCCTGGGGAAGGGAGCTGTGGGCCTGAAGCATGCTTGTGTAGCATCTGGGGTTAGTTGAGTTGGGGAGCTCTCCTGCAGAGACAATGGCAGAACTGTAAATCATCAGTGGTCTGTGTAAGCTGCAGAAGCAGTTAGGGCAGAAGAAAGGGCTTGGAAGCAAAATCCATTATAAAATGTCAAAGTGGGTGATTTCCCTTGTTGAGGTGAGGGGGGGTCTTGTCCCTGGGCAGCAGAGGGAATGTTGCCTACACATTGTGGCCGTCCCTCTTGGAAGAGGGATTTGCTTCCAGGTCTGCCTGGGTTCTGTCCTGTGTCCTGCCCTCCCACTCTCTACAGTGATTTAATTTGGATGCTTTTCTCAGATCCCCAGAAAGGAAAGTACTGTAAACAGCTGCCAAGCGGGATTTTGCGTTGTAGAACGTACTTAAATGCTGGGGCCTGCTTGAATGATGGTATGGGTATGTTTCTATTTTTCTGCGTGTGTGTGTTTAATAGGAAGAACATATTCTGTTCTGGTTAAGTGTGTGTTACTTTTCTTAGTGTGCCTGTTAGTACAGTGACTTACAACCCACTCCTTTCCCCTGCTTATAAAGTGACACTGGTATTGTATTGCAGCTGTAAAGGACACAGGGTCTTGCACAACTCTTCATGTAACGTTTTTACCATCGTGATGACCTTGAAGGGTTTAAAAGAAGACTAAATGCAAACTCTGGCACCATTCCTACAAATACTTAGGCACATGCTTAATTTTGTGTGAGGTAGTATGAGCGTGAGTCGTTCCATTTCACCCAACGGATGTAAATATCTGCCCCTGTGGCCAATTGCAAGATCAGAGTCTATGTATGATGATTCATTTCATGCACTTAACCGTATGTGTGTGCATGCCTTATATATAGATCATGCAGTTGTCTTTATCTTGTTGTTTTGCCCAGTGCAGCTGCACTGTGTCCATTCCCTGGGCATGTTGCTAACCAGTCCTGTGAAGCCTGAAACAGGCACTGTTTCTTCCCTGTTTCCCATCCCCCAAATAAACAATCAACCAGAGAAATTAAATTTTTCTTTTGTATCCCCATCATCATCCCCAAAATGTGGGCTTGGTTTCCTCTTTTCTTTGCAGCTAAAAGCTCCCTGACTGAGCCTCCTCTGATCCAAGCAAGATGCTGACCTGATGTGTTCAGGAAGGGTAGTTTCATCCATGAAGTTATAAACAGGTTTATGCAAGGATAAAGCTACGTTTTTTATACCCCAGGACAAGAGATGCCCATCTCTGGAGAGTCCTGAGATGGTGATCATTAACTTTCCCACATCACATAACCAAGGATGCCATGCCCTTTTGGATACTTCTGAAGTGTTGATTATGCTTCCCTCTTCTTTAAAGTCCAGTCTTATGGGATTCAGACATAAGAAAAGGCAAGTTTGTTTCTTTTAAAAAACACATTAATTCCTCCCTGCCCCTCCTGCATTTAGCTGTTATAGAGAAGAATGTGATGAAAGGTTGTTTTGTTGTGTTCTGGGAAGACTGGCAGAGCTGTCTTTGCAGCCTGTGAGAGAGACAATCTGGTGAAAGGCATAGTAGTTATCACCTGGTAGTTGTCTGCTTGTGGTAGTGGGAGCACCCTCCTTCAGGAGAGGGAATACAGCAGGCACTGTGTCTCCCTGGGTGCTGCTGCCTGGGGCTTGGCTTCCCACGGGTCATGTTAAGACCTAGACCTAGCACGTGGGATGTAGTCGCTGTGGGTTTATAGCAGGTGCCTCTCTCATCTACGTGTGACTGAGGTCCCTGCACCAGTGCTAGGGAAGTACATTTTGGATATTTAGTGGGTGGCTCCCTCACTTTGCCCTTCTTGTTTCTTTTCAGTGCGTGAGCTGAGGGATGCTGGACTGAAGTCAGCCTCATAAAAATGTGGTAGCACTACTGATATTTTCAGTACAAGCAGGGTTTGCAAGTAGAGCTGTGCAATCTGACTATCTTCTGCCTGTTCAACCCTTAAGTTTGTAAGATTACTTTAAAATGCAAGTGGATACTGACAGATGCTCTGTGTATTGCATGCCTGCCCTTATGCTGGCACCTTTAGGTGGTCTCTTGGCAGTCAGACACTATATCTTGATGTGACAAGATCTGGCTGTTAACTTGCAGCTGTAAATCTGTTGGGGCTATAGTGAGAGCCTGTTGGTGCTGTGCAGGTGGCAAGGAGCTTGCTTAGCTTCTGGGTGGATAATTATTTTTTTTTTGTTTTCCTAACACAGCTTGTTATTCTGCAGTGGTAGAGCCTGTTCTGGTCACAGTGGAGCAGCCGAGTTCACAGTGTTTATGGGACATTCTTTCCAGTTGCTGTGGTCTAAACATATGTACACCAGCATTGGGTTACTTCTGCCTGGAAATAAGCCACAGAGCTATATATAAAATATGTCTGAACTGTTGCAGTAATGTTGTTGGTATAGACAGGAGAAAGGGGTAGCACCAGGGCTTCCCTTCCTTAGAAGCTGGTTTGAGAAGACTTCCCAGTGCTCTGTCTTCAGTGGAGAAGGCTGGGGAAGGTGGCTGGCAGCAGCAGCAAAATGGCATATGGCGGGCCTTCAGGGAAGAGCATGAAGTGAGAGGTACTTTGGTCTGAAGCATTGGCATCCTACTTGATGGTTGCCCAGCTCTTTTCTCTTGTGGTGGAATAAGTTGGAAACCTCACAGAGTTCAGTTTGCGGCGACTTGGTCCCCCAAAGCCACGGGGTTTGGTCTGTGACAGTCTGTGGGATTCTTGTGACTCCAAAACTGCTGCTGAATTTTCTTGAACTCCTTCTGGCAGATATTTCTGTCCTCTAACTACTAGACAAGTAGTCTGGGTACATGTGGAGCTTCTAGGTCATCGTGTTGTGACATGTTGTAGGGACAGTATTTTGAAGTGACATTATATGGCTGTGCTTCACGAGTGTGTTGGAACAGTCCTGTCATCTTCTGAACCACGTGAAGTGTGCACAGGGCTTCTTCCAGGCAGTGCTTGTAAGCAAAACAACTGTAGTTTCTAAGTACCTTTCTGGTTCTTTGTATGGCGTTGTTTAGTGCAAGTCTTTGCTCAGTCAGCTTGGCTGCCGCAGCAGATTGTGCCAATTTCTGCAGTCCTTTCTGTCACTAATAGATTTTCATCTCACCCAAAAGAAATGTAGGAAGTGACCTCTATAGAAACAGCAGAAAGTGCAGATAAGCACTGACCAACCAGTTACACTGTTTGCTTGTGACTGGTGTTAATTCAATCTTTAAGTGCTTGTTTATCTTCGGCTAATTTGTAAACAGATCCTTCCACAATATTGTCTCCCAGGTGCTTTATTGCAGGTATCAACCTGTGATGTTCTAAGAACACGAGAGGCAAGGTTTGCAGATAGAAGTAATGTCTTTTCTTAAACAGTCCAATACAATTAGAAGAAGATAGGGAAGATTGTGGACAGGTGGGAACATTTTAGGAGTTCAGTGCTCCATGAATAATTTCCTACAAGAATTTCTTTCTACAATATTTTTTTCAAGAGTCCCCATCATCAGTTGTGGTCTTACAACTCTGACAGACAATTGGCTCCATTTCATCCAACACCTCTTCTCTGGTTGGTGATGGGAATTGCAGCCTAGTGTCACACAGGGGTCAGTTCCTGTGCAGGAGTGAGAGTAAAGCTTATATCCAGTTGTTGCTTTAGCTGCTAGTGCACCACAGCAAGGAATGGACAGAGACTGCATAGAAGCTTCATAGCAATATTTTTGCTGGAGGACATGGGGTACAGTTTGAGCAGGGTTAGCATTATGGTTCAGTACAGATGACAGTCAACATGGATGTTCTGACTCTAAGCATTGCTTTTTGTTGTTCAGTCTTACTGCTTGCCCTTCAAGTGTTTGCTGCTTATATCCTTTCTTTAAACTGTAGAAACATACTTAGGACCGGTAGTTCAGGTATTTCTGAATTAAATGTGTCACTCAAAGTTATTTTTTACCAAGACGGATTCTGCTAAATGCTTCTGAGTAGGTGAATGTGTCTAGAACTATTGACTGGAAAATCATGTGTTTGGAGCGTTGACTCCTTGATGAAGACTGGAGTTCCATAATTTTATTTTTTTTTTGTGTTCTGCTTATTACAGCAGCAATTTTTTTTGCTAAGAACTAAACATGTGGAAACAGAACTACTTTGTGAAGTGTCGGAGGAACAGGAGTTGGTTGTGTGCCTGGACCTAGGGCTTTCTGAATTTCTAAACTAAGACAGTAAATAAATGGTGGTAGTTGTAACAGTTTGCACTCTTGAAGTAGCGCAGGACCTAGGTGGTAGCAAAAACAAAGGGATTTTTAAGCCTGTGGGTGAAAATTGCTTCCTCTGAATGCGGTTTTACTTCCTCAGTTCTCACATTTGGTAATTCTACCAGCTACCCATGCTCCTGAGCCTAAATGTAGGCTAGAGAAAACCTGCTTTTCCAGTGTTACTCCCCCTGTTTCAGGGTTTTAAGTCACTCAGGTGGCAGCCTGCTCCCTTTTTCTTAAGTCACATTTAACGACCTCCTCAAATAAGTTAGCTTATGTTGGACTTTTGTGCTTCTCATTTACAGACTTTGTTTCCTTCAGAAAAGGAAACTGAAAAGGTGCTTAGGAAAAATCACAGGAAGGAGTGATTTAAGGGCAAAGTATATTGAGAAGGAAAGTGGGGTGGGTGAATGATTTAATGAGTTTGTTTAGGTTTACTTTGTAGTTATTTTCATAACCTCTTCTCTGTGTGGTTTGTTGTCTAGTGATGGTTTCCTCTGTGTGTGTGTGCGAGGGAGAGAGACTCAGTGGTGTTTATTGGTGCTGACTTGCAGGGACAGTTACTCAGGTCTTCGCGGTGCTGGGTCTAGGCCATAAAACCTACAGGAATTTTGAACTGTTTGGAAAACACTAAACCAAGTTCTGCATCTGGGATGGCTTTGACTGTGCGTGATTATTGCCTCTCCTGTAGTACCAGCTTGCATCTTTGAAGCAGAAAGATGGCCCTGCCATGTGTAGCTGGGTGAGCACATAGGGATTTGCTGGAGTTGTCTGTGCTGGTGTCTGAGCAGCAAGTACAGTGATGGGGACACTGCATTACTAATGGAGTATTATACAGTAATTATATTATAAATACAGTTCCCAGCTGTACTGGAACAGGAGGAGGTGACAGCAGGGTTGTTCAGGAGACAATGGAAATCTGTGCTTGTGCTGTTACCTTAGGTTTGTTTTCTCCATCTTTGGCCTGTGTTCGTAGGTATGGCTTTTCTTGGAGGACATGGTCTCCTTTCTGGGAGATAGCAGAAATCTGTGGTGTGTTCAATATGTGTGTTGACTGACAGATGTGAAGAGCTCCTTAATTCTAGGATTCATGGAGGGCAGATGATGATAAAGGCTCTTCTGTAAGAAGCTTATTCCTCAAGGCGGAAGGCAGGGAGTGCAGGAAGGGATTGATAAGAGCTAGGCACCAAGTGGTGCCTGGGGGTGGGCAAGAAGTTGGGCTGGCTCCTTCTGTATATCCTGTCTGGTTTTGGGAGAAAAGAAATCTCTTGTCCTTTCCTTGGATTCATTTTTAAACATTCCTTAAAAATGGTGTCCCTAGCCTCAAGCAGGAGTGAGATACAGCAATGATGCGGCATGGTCCATACAGTAGATAGATGCTGGAATTTATTTGGGAAGGAGATGAGGTTATTCCCAGCTCTGCTTCTAATTTGTTGCATGACTATGATCAAGACAGTTTACTTCAGTGTTTGTTTTGTTTGGGTTTCTTTTGCCATCCAGTCCTCTTACGTCTGGTTATAGATTGCAAGCTGTGTGAGAGTACATGTTGCTACCTGCTGTAAGTACAGGAGGTCTCTTAGCATCTTTTAAATGCTGCTAAGTATTTTTTTGAACATAATTTAAGTCATCTTACAGCAAAACCATTTTCTAATCCCACAAGGATGGGAGTATGTGCTTTGTCCCATAGCATTACTGCAGTCTCAGGGAGATGCATACGTGGGAGGACAAGGTGTCAAGTCCTGGAGTGGTTCAGGTGTTATAAGCAGGGGCCTTCAGGCACCGAAGGGGAGAGGTGAGGCTTTTATACACAGAGTCTCTTTAAATCTTTCCTGGGGACTTAAATACACTACTTACAGCTGTCCTCTTCTCCAAAAGACCTGGTTGGGTAGGGACAAAATCTAGAGACACAATTTAGAAGTGGTGGTTGATGACTTTTAGGACAGAACTGCTATGCAAATTGGTGGTGAAGGATAAGAATGGATTGATTTGGCCTGGGGCATTATGCATGAATAAAGAAATCGCAAATGAATTATTAGTGTCACCTCAGGCAGGCTGATCAAAAGGCTGTTCTTCACCCTACATATGGCTAGCTTGTGTGTTTCTACTCTTGGACTTGAGGTCGACCACCAAGTTCCCCCCTCAAACCTTGTCAAACAGTGCACTGATCTGTTTATACCAAAAATAAGCCCCAGTGAGAATAAATGAAGGGGAAAGGGATGGTAACGTGGTGCTTTTCTAGAAGTGCTGGGATGTGGCTTTCCTTCTTTGGCTGTCCTTGGCAGGGTTAACTGTGGGGAAGGCTTTCTGCACCCTCTCTTTCAGTCTGTCTTCCCTGTGTCCAAGTTTAGTTTGAACATATGCGTTGTTTATAGAGTTCAGCAGGAGGTGATTTAGGATGGAGCTCCTCACCACGGCAGTATCAGTATTAGAAATGGCATGTTACGGCTGGTGTGTTTGACTTCCCTGGAGTCAGAAGTTATGTGGAGCTGCCACGGTTTCCTTGGAGTGGGTGCCTGTCTCTGACGTGAAGCTGTGGACTTTCAACTGTCGCCTGTTTGTATGTAGGAGCAGGCCCAGCTTGGGGCCGGGGCTGTGGGGAGGGACTTTGGCAGAGCTGCAGAGGAAGCAGCCTTGCCAGCCCGTGCCTGCATCCCTGTTTGGTTTTTCCTTTGTTCTTGTCTCTCAATTCTTGTGAGTGCTAAAGCCTGGGTGAAACAGAGGGGAAGGAGCCTTTCCTATCTGGGAAGTGATGATTAACCATGATAAACAGTGACCCTTACGTCGAGAGAACCGTTTGTTCCTGCTTGATTTCAAACCCTTATATGAGTAATTGAAACGCTGCCCAAGGGAGCTGTAGGGGTTTTTGCTTCTCAGTGAAGCACTTTCTTTGCCTATATTCAGGCCCCATGTGTGGATTTGGAGGAGACACTGCCAGAAAGTCAGAAGTTGCTCCTTTGATCTCCACTGTTGGGACAGGTTGATAGGGAGTGTTGCAAGTCCTCGCTTGTACCTAATCGTCTTATAATAAGGAAGGGGCAGGAGAAGGTGAATTGGTTCCTTTTTCTACTCCAAAGAAAAAAGTCACTGGACAAATTGCCTATGTGGGAGGGCGAAAGCACCCCTTGTGTAAAATCTAGTATCTTACCTGCTCTCTTTCCTTATGAAAAAGTAGTGCACCTTTGCAAATTGAAAAAATCTGTTCCTTTTGAAGAAGTGATCCAGGTTCTGAGAACTCAAGAATGGCTTCTTTGAAGCCTGCCCACACAGGCTGCGTCTCCCTGTCGTGTCCCATAGGGCTTGCCTGCCCCTGGAGCTGGTTCGATTGATTCCATGTGCAGATGCTTAGTCTGGAATAAATCAGGATTGACTCTTTATGTGCCAGCAAACCTGTAATCTGTTTGATGTCACTTTTTCTTTTTTAAAATATAGAGTCATCATACAATCTTCAGAGACTTTGTTCACATCAACAAAAAGAATTCCCCACACCAAAGTCAAAGTAGCATCATCACAACACCAACAAAGGTGGACAATCTACACACACTGCACCCCTTGTCCTTTCACTGCCTTTGTGTCTCTGAAGCTCAGATATTCTGAAGGTTTTGTGAAATCTCATGAAAATCTGAGTTGGGGCTGCTCTTACAGTGAGAATGATGGCTGAATGGGAGAAGGAGGAGAAGTTGTTGCTTGCTGGGTCTTCAGCCAGGGTTGATAAGGTTACATGTGACTCTCCTCATTCCTGCAGTATTTTTGAAGAAATTGGACCTTGGTGTGGGGGTGGAGAAAATAGGGAGATCAGGGTGGTGTTAAGTGAAGAAACAGAAGGTAATTATTTAATGATGGCTAGGTTGTGCTGCTGAAGCTGGTAGGACATTAACCCTCTATGTATCCTCTTTTGCAGGCCATAGGGACACCTGCAGATATGCGCTGCTGTCAATTCTGACTTCCCTCACTACGGTTCCTGGTAGGGCTGCTTTTAATAGCCTCCCAGCCACTTCCCCAGGGCTATGCAGTGGTATTTATGGCCTCCCTGGAACTGCCTTACTCCAGGTGCATGAGGAAGGCAGCAGAGTGCAGATTCAGCACGTAGCCCCCGACAGCTGGGGCTGATGGGTCAGGAATGCAGTCCTGACAGCTGGAATCGGACTGCAAGCAGCCAAGCACAGTGGGGAGGCCAGGAGGGGAGAGCAGGCAAGAGAGGCTGTGTAGAGAGGTGGACGAATGCACGCGCGCTATGCGCAGGCACATGTGGAAAGAGCCTGCAGGGACCCTGGGTTGCTCACGTTCCCTTTCTTCCACCTTTGTCCCTGTTTTGTTCCTTGTTCTCTCAACTGCCTGGATCATTTTTGATAAATGTGTGCACACCTCTATGCAACCATTGTAATGACGCCTGGCAGAGCCATTAGAGCTGAGGCTCAGCATTTCCATCAGAACACCCCCCATCCCACCTCTGCGTTTGTGCAGGTTTATGGTTGTAAGGTAATGCTTCCCATAACTCAGCAATTCAAAACCTTTGGGCAAATCGGTTTCTACCCTTGCCACTCTTGTGCCAAGGTGTGTCATTCATAATTTGTGTTGTGGGAGGTTGTTTCCTGATGTTCTTAAAGTGATTATCTTGTAATCAAATTGCCTAGAATTGGCAACTTCTTGTTGCAGATGATGATGTCCTGGTTAGGTGTGGGGGGTTTTTTTTGTCTCTTTTTTTTTTTAAAGTTGATTAAAATGTGAGGGCTTGTTCAGTGGTCAGACATAGCTCTGAATCCTTTCACCTGATGAACGTGGCTTCAAATTGAGCGTTGGTTGAAAGCACCTTGAAATGTTGCAACAAGTCCGTGTGTGGATTGCATGAAACCAGGTTGATGGGCTTGGAGTAGCTCCTATAGGGTCCAGTTTGGCAATTTGGATATAAGTCTGCAGTGGTGGCAGTGAGCAAGGCTTTTGAGACTTACTGCAAGAGGCACAGAGACTTCTTTGTCAAGCTAGAGACACTCTGAATTGGTTGTGTGTTGGAACTTGGCTTACTACTGTTGCTTTTGCAGGTGGAATATTTTTGGTCTCCAGGCTTGTCAAGACAGTGCTCTTTGCTAGCACTGGATGCTGAGGGACAGAAGGCTCAGGCTGCAGAGGAGGCAGAGGATAGAAAAGCCTCTTCTAAAAAAAATAAGTTAAAAAGTGCATAGTCTATGTGTATATACAAAACAGGGGGGGGGCATTGGGTAGGTGAGGGACAGAAACCAACTGTGGAGCTGAGTAGTTTTGTTGTTTGTGTGTTCTTGTAAGTCAAACATCCCCTGCAGTTAATTCCATCCACCCGTCTTTAGCCCTCCCCCTCCCAGACCAACAATAAAAACCCCAAATCCCAAAAAAACAAACAGGCAGAGGAACTTGGGCCAAAGCCAGACCTTTGCATGTCAAGCTCAAGTGCAAAATTAGTATTTCACAGCTGCGTTATAAAGCCCTGACATGAAGGCTTTGCAGTGGAAATGCTGACAGCCCCTTAAGTCGAATAGTATACTGTAATTAGTGTTCTGTGTTTAATGTGCCAAATGAAGCACAGCAGTGCTAAATGTAAAACTTCAAACCTTTGTTTTTCTGCAGCAGTAACAGGAGATCAGACAGCGTGTTCAGACAGTGGATTAGAGCCTACAACGTGTGTGCTGGTCCCTGGAGGTTAAACGTGCTTTTTTGCAGTGGGACTCAGGGGCAGTGGGAGAGATGTACAAACAGGGCCAGCTGTGAGATTTGGCACTCTGTATCAAATTTCACTTATGTAAGAAATAGCCATTTCTTAAATGCTGACACTGACAATGTACAGCTATCATGCATTTTCACATATTGGATGCTGGAGTGCATGGATATGGCTTTGCTGTGTTGCAGCACAGAAAGCACGTTGATGGGTGTGCAGCGGTGCTGAAAGCTCTGGGAGCAGAATACAGGGAGATGGACATGAAACAGTGCTGCTGTGAAACTTGGGCCTGATTTTGGAGTTCCCTATGTCAGTGTATTGCCAGGACACAAGAGTGTTTGGATCTCAAGTCAAGCCCTAAAAGCAATTTTTTTAAGGCAACAGAACAAATGATTATGTAGCCACTCCTCAGACAAGATGGTAGCTGACTACTTGATGTGCTAGGGGAGACTTTCCCAAGGAATCCTCATGTGTTATGTATCTCTGGGATTTCTGTGTCCACCACTTTCTCAGGAATGCGTGCCTTTGCACATGCATTATTAATATGCCCATATTCAGGCAGGCAGGGCAGGCACGTTGTGCAGTGGATGGTAGATGAACTCTGATGGATGTTGTCTTTTCATACTGACTCGATGCCTCTAGTTAATTAAATGGATTCAGATGTTAACTGTGTTATACACAGGCCCATGGGAAGGCTTTTAAAATAGAAGTTGTCTGCGTGTGGATTTTTATCGAAGTAGCCATTCTGGAGTGAAATGGAATAATTGTGCTGTAAGAACTCCCTCTGAGGATGCTCTTGCTCATACATAAGCACTCACAAAGGCGTGGAGAGGAAGGGGGAAGTTGAAATCAAACTACTGATTCAAGAGTAGGATTCTCCTTTCCATAGAGGAGCAGAGAGGAGAGAATGGGGGATGTTTCCAAGTGCAAAGCAGCAGGAGTTCTTATCTGTGACTTTTTTGAGCAGGGTGACCTCTTTGGTGCTGTCTGTAAAATGATCTTAGAAGCCAAAAAGGCAGATCAAGTGTAAGGTATTAATGGCAAAAAAAGAATGGAGAATAAAAGAGAAGACTCTATTATTCTGCTCTGTAAACACTGTGGCCACACCTTGAAAACTGTATGTAGTCTTGGTGTTTCCCCTTTCATATTGGGAAGGATTTAGTGGACCTGAAAGGTGGCTCACAGAAGAGCATCAGAGCTGATCAAAGATATGAAATTGCTTTAAGGAGAGTCATAAACTGAGTGAAAATTCTTGTACATGGAACATAGATGACTTAGGGGTGATAGCATAACTCATTACAAAATCATGAGCCACCTAAAGATGGTAGGTGGGGATTGACTGTTCACTCTCTCTTCCCAAGAACTAGGGCACGTTAAATGAAATAGAAGTCAGGTTTAAAACAAGCAATGAAAGATGGTTCTTCTTGCAAGATGTGGAGTTCCTTGCCAGAAGTTGTTGTGACTGTTATGCTTTTAAAGACATTGTGGATAAGTTCATGGTAGAGAATTCTACTGAAATAGGTTAAAAACTAAGGATATCTATTTTAAGACTGGGAGATTGACAGGAGGTGAGAAAGAATCAAATTTCATTTTTCTGATCTTAAACTTTATCCATACATGTGTTTATGGTACTGTTCTTCCTGAATTTTCTCCTTCACTTATGGCTGAAAATGGAAGCAGGAACCAGGGCTAGGTACTGGTGTCTGATCCAAGATGACCAATCTCATGAAATCTGGAACAGACACATCTGCTGGTGGGACATGGTTTTTCCAGGCTGTAGCCTCCTGCCTAATGCTGTAAGTACTGGGACATATGGACAGCCCTGGTCTTTTTGAACTCTGGAGAGTTGCATGGATCCTCTCAAATGCTTTGCTTCTTTATTTTCATGCCTAAATAAATTGCCTTTGTAGAGAACGATGAGTTTTTGGGCCCAGAAGAGAACATGAATAGTATTAGATAACAGGAGGTGAGGTGATGGAGTCAGAAAACTCTTGAATTTCTTGAATATATGAGTATGGGGAAGAGGGGCTGAAATTCTACTGAACTCCGACTTAGTCTTTTGCTGACCTGGGAGGGTGATGGGGTGCGTAGCAGCATCGTTCAGCCTACAGTTGAAACTCTTTGAGGGATGCCTGGTGTTAAAAATCACTTCCTCTTGAAGTTTTCTTTTCCCCTCTTTCTTTAAGGTGAAGCCAGACTGCAGGAGTCTGCTGATGGGCAAGCAGGCATAGTCACAGGAGCTCCTACCCAGCAGCAGTGGCTCGGTAGTAAAACATTGCAGTTGTGGGGAGAGCGCCTGTGAGCTCAGGTCAGGCAGGACTGGTGCTATGACTACGTTATCCCCTTTGGCACCCATTTTGGTGGAAATTATTACTGTGCTGGGTGTGTTTACTACTGCTTTCTAACAGCATGCTGTCTAGACACGCCAGCCTCAGTGTTTGCCTCCTGTACCTTGTGTGTGGCTTTGCAGTGTAGATGGTCCCAAAAGGATGCAAAAGATGGAAAGGAGGAGAGTATTTGCAGAGGGCTGAAGTTGGGCTGATCCTTCAAGGATTTCTGTGTTGTCCTTTTAGCATGTGGAAATGATTGCTTGTGGTAACTTCCTCAAAACAACAGAAAGAGCTCGTGCAAGTATGAATCCCACCCCGAGAGCTGGGAGCAGCTGGTCAGGCATCTTCTTTCCTGAAAAGACAAACAAGAATGACAGGGGCTTTTTAGGCCTTCCCGAAAGGATTATCTGCACCTCAGTCTTAAGGCAGAGGTAGCATGGCTTTGTCACGCAAACATGACATTCATGTCCCTCATGCTTTCTCCTCATGCTGGGTGAGACCATGCCTCAGGGAAGCAAGGGCTGCTCTCAGATGTGCCCTTTGCATTCCAGATGCGATTGGGCTGCAGCAAGGCCCCTCTCCTTGGGAAAGCCTGGCTGCCATGAATACCTGTAGGTACATCGAGTCCTGCAATTCAGGACTCTGCTAGTCTGGTCCTACCAGCTGTGGGAACTATCTGATGATCTTGGGATCTGATGTGGAAGAAGCAGAGTAAGGGATCTGCTTAGGGACTAAAATTTCTTTACACTTTTGTGCAACTCTGAGCAACCAAATTTAGATTTAAGCTTGTAAAATGGGTGAATATCAGGTTTTGCAAGGCACCTGTTAGCTGCACAGCCGATTCTGGTTTTGGTGCCTAAGAGTTTGTATTGAGCCACTGAATTTGAAAAAAAAGTTGACCTTAAAGGAATGGGGAAGGGGTGGTTGCAGGTAGCACAGTGGCAATGCAGAGTGAGCTGCAGAAGCATGTTGTGTGTGCATCGATTTGGTAGCACTTGCATAGAGAACCTTGACTGAAAGTGCCAAATGCTATTAATAGAAGACTCGAGGTGAAGTAACAAATGTGAATAGCCAGCCTCCTCTCTGCGCCTCTANGGTTGTGTGTGCATCGATTCAGTAGCACTTGCAAATCGCATAGAGAACCTTGACTGAAAGTGCCAAATGCTATTAATAGAAGACTCGAGGTGAAGTAACAAATGTGAATAGCCAGCCTCCTCTCTGCGCCTCTAATTTAGGCACACAAAATGACAGGTTTAATGTTGCAGTTGTTTCCAGGCTTGGATGAGAGTGGTGAGGTGGCCCATTGATTGCCTGGGAAGGCCTGAGCAAGCAGTGGCATGTCTGACGACTGCAGGAAGCAAATTGGGCCAACATGGGAGTTATTTGTAATGAACACAGTGTCTCACAGCTGCAAGGGGGCTCTCCAGGTCCTGTGGTTAGTTCAGATCGGACTTGGAGAGGTGTGTCAGGGAATTTATTTCTGATTGGGATGTGCTGAAGTACCACCTGGGAGACCTGAATGGCAGTGGTTATGGCTGCGTAGGACTGGGAGACCATGCTTGCCACACGAGGAAGTGGGTTCCTACCTTGTTGTAAGTTGTAATTTCAGGAGAGGGGTAATGGCAGACCTACATTGACAAATTTGCCCTTTGCTGGCAAATCTTCATTCCAGGTTAGGAAGTTGAAGTTGGTGTACTCCTGCCCTTGTTAACTATATTAATAATTGCTTTATTTTAGCTGACAAGTTGGTAGGAATCCAATTTATACTGCGTTGTTATACTGCTTTTTCTCTCTGAAATGTTTTTCATTCTTCTGTCAAGTTTTGTGACAAGTGACTGGCTGTATCTTGCCCTTATGTCACCTAGTCTGGAGACTGGTCATGGGGATGAACCTGTGGTGTATTGTGGGCATGGTGGTGTGAGTGGAGCTTGCAAGTGTCACAAGACCAAACTTTAAATTTGTGTGTTCTCCTTTTTTGAAGCAAGTTGGTTTTAGTACTCAAGGATTATCATGTGGAGATGTGGGGGCATCCACTGGATAGGCTCGTGGGGTTGCTTTTCAGACTCTTTACATTAGGAAGGTTTTAAAACCTAAGACTAGGAGCTAAAGAGGAGGAGTCTTTTTCAGGAGTTAATTATGAGTCGCTGGATACAGATATCTATTTCTGTGGCACTAGGTCTATCAATACCAGTGGTTAGGCCTCAATAGTTGTCTTTTCTAATGGAATGAGTGATCTGTTGGAGGCCAGAAGATGCTTACTGCCAGTAGAATAATTGGACCAAAAGACAGAGCTACTCCTCTTGTGTCAAACTGTGTGCTGGCCATAGGAGAAAGGTAGACTTTCCACCTCGTAGCATTGCCACAGATAGTCTTCCACAGACCCTGGGATGAGAGAGGAAGCTGGACCAAGCATGACATTTTGCTGTTGGTGAGGTGAGAGTGCCAAGATGAATCTGTTAGTACTCCTGTTTGGTTTCTCTCCCTCTTAAAGACTAAGAGGGGGCAGATTTTTCCACACTACCAAGTACAGGGTGGGTTTTGGAGGTACAGCTGGATTGATGTACTTGCCAGTGAAAGGGGACAGTTTTTCTTTTCCCTGGCTTTCAGCTAGCTCCCCAAGGCTTCCCCAGGCTGGCGAACACAAAACAAAAACTGCAACATGGTTTTCTGCTGGTTTGGCCTGCTGGGCAGGCAGTTGCCATGCCAGTGCTGGTGCAAGGGAAACAACGGGGAGTGTCAGTGGGATGAGGGAGGAAGGAACTGTCTCCTCCAGGACAGGCAGCTGTAAGATCATCTCAGCTGTGACTTGAAACTGCACACTGAGAGGCCCGAAACACATCCTCGCTGAGCAAAAACGTACCTGTTGGTGAAAGTAGGGTGTTGAATTGCTGCTTAATAGCTACATAGCCAAGGTCAAGTAGTGCCTTTTAGAATACTGCAATTACAGCTAGCCTGAGCTAAAGCCTGTGCTGAGCAGCAGAAGCACAGCATTGTTAAATTGATGTTTGCTGACAGCATCAAGTAATTGGTGCCTTATCTAGACTGGACGGCTTGAATGGCATGTGTCTCTTCCACTTCCTCCTTCACTGTCAAGAATGTAGTTTCTACAGGAATTTAAACCTCTCTTAATTTGATGGGTTGGGAACTGCTGATGTGAGCTGGAATCTCAGCAATAGAAGCATTGGCTTCAACTTGAAGTTGGAACAAAACTACTTCCTTTCTTTACTGGTGGATTTGTAAATGCATTTTTAATTGTATGTTCTTATACTTAACAAAAATCCAGGGGAGTTTTGTAAAAGCCATGTTTCCAGAGATACTCATTTTACACGGGAAGGGGACAATTTGGTGTTCTCTTGTGCTGTCTCAAAGTATCTGGGGTATATTATTACTTAAAGGGAAAAAAAGACCAAGTTTTTCCAGAGGCTGGGATATGAAATCTTCTACTTCCCATGTCACTGGTTTGAAGGCAGACCAAATTTGAACTTGCTGAAGCACAGATGGCTCACTTTGAGTGGTGACACCTCAGCCCTGTTTTGCCTGTTGAAGCAAGGTGGTTCTCTGTGTGGAGTTACTTCTGTCACCTTCTCTAGTGACCTGGGCCTTGAGCTCCATGAGATCTTGTTTCTTCACCTTACAGCCAAACTGCTGAGCTCTGGTAAGCTATGTGGTCAGGGTGGCATGGGGAACCGGCCCTGCTCTTGCCTTTTGTGCACCATGTTGTTATAAATACAAGATGTTCATCTTAAGGGCAGCTATTTAAGATAGTAGTAATTTTTACAATAGTAACTTCTTATGCCACGTCCATGCCCTTAAGGCCTTAACCAATTACAACTTAGATGATGATAATTAAAACCAGAAGACTGTGACCCAGTAAAATCCATGAATTTGGCAGGGACAGCAATGCTGCATCAAATGTGTAATAAATAAAATCAAGCTCTGCAAATGTAAAGGAAAGAGAATAATTTTGTGTCAGTCAAAACAACCCTGGGGTTGAGAACTTGTTTGTCCTCAAAGGTTGAGCCCTTTCATTGCCACAAACCAGATTTTGTGCAGTGTAATCCCACTGCAACCGTTTGCCTTGGGGTAATTGCTAAATTCTGATGTTTTCTCTGCCAGGGAGCACTCCCCAAAATACTGTGTTGTCTCCTTCTGCCCCTCTCCCTTTCCCTTTCCATTTTGCTTTTGCTTTTCTTGGCATCTTGCCACGAAGGCCTGACTATGTATCTTTGTATCTTCTGAGTATCTCTTCCCAGTTGTGTTTCTTTTCTTTTCCTAAAAGTAGTTAAGATCTTTGCTTGTGCGGAAAGTGAGCATTTTGGATTACTGTCTCTTGCATGGGTCATCAGTATTTGGGCTTGTGAACCCATGCATGTAAGCTGTTCTGTCTCTTGAGATTCCCGGGGAGGAATGCCCTGGTCCACTGGATGTGATTTCCAATTCAAGCACTGTGGGAAAAATTGATTGTACAGTTCCTAGGAATACGAGGCTGGGACCAGGCTGAACCACCTACCACTTGATGGAGGAGATAAAGAGTCAACCTGGAAACCTGGGTGCTTGTCAGTGAATTTTTAGGAGCTGTGATTCTTCTCAGTGCCAGTGTGAACCAGACCATCAGCATCTGTGTATGGGTCCATTTGAACTGCACTCATATTTCATAATATTTCTTGTTTTCTTTCTCATATGCATTAGGTGACTTTGGAGAAGGTGTTGGGGATAACTGTGTCGGGAGGCAGAGGATTAGCTTGCGACCCCAGAACTGGCCTCGTTGCTTATCCAGCAGGGTGAGTCACTAACCACATTCTTCAAAGCCAAGGTAAACCAGGACTGATGTATCAACATAAAGATTCAAGGTGTTTCCCCTATGGTCTTCTATAGGGAGGCTGTTTACTGTTCCTTGTTCTTGGTCTCAACACTGCAGAATGATGAGAGTCAGCACTGTTAGTGTAATTGGCAAGGGGGAGGGATTATGTTTTGCCTGTCAAGTTTTAATGGAATCCCTTTTAATGGAACCGCTCTCCTTCCTCTGGCTCTAGCTGGGATTTAAATACAGGGTGTTTCAAAGAGATGGACCCAGTTTCAATTGAAGGTCCATTTCAAATGGGTCTATCTTTTTGAAACACCCTGTACCTTGTGGACTTTTTGACTATGCTCTGTAGTGTGGTGAACTTACACATAACTCATTGCGATTCTCAAGCCAGTGAGTACCTAATGGAGCAGGTGATGTTGCTGATGAGTTGACAAAAGCCTTCTTGTATATACCCTACAATTTATAACTTATCATGTTCTTCATCCAAATGTAGAGAAAGATTTCAGGCTGACAGCCCCTTTTAGGTGGGTTCTCTGGAGTGCAAGACATCTTATTAACCATGGTCTAAGTCCAGATAGAGTTATCCAGAAGAAGACACTGATGGACAGCAAAAGAGCTACCGAGAGGGAAACAGCTGAGGGCTGAATTGGTGGCTTTGTGAGATGCTTGTTTAGCAAAATTGGACATCTGGGGCCAGATCCTGATCTTGCTGAAGGCAGAGCTCACCCAAAGGGCATGTGCCCATTGAGGAGCAGAACGTATCAGGGTTGCTGGTCTGTGGGATGGGATTTATCTGAAAGAACTTAGCCCCTGAAAAATTTTAAAGGGATAATGAGAGTGGCAGGTAGATGTCTCAGAATGGATGGCATTTTGAAAAAGCTGGGGAGGAAAAGCATTTCACCCTGTCTGTGGAAGTGTGGCTTTGGAGGTGGGGTATATCTATGACTTATATGAAAAGACAGGATACTGTAGAGGGAATACATTGACAAGACAGAAGAGTTACTCTTCAAGAAAAGCCTTCACTGGCTAACATAGCACTGTGTAGGGATAGTCTGGCTGACTGGGTTTCAGAAGTCTGTATGACCTTGGCTCTTCCTCTGAGCTTGTTTATTCTGCTGGTCAGCAATCTAAAAGGAGAAGAGGAAGGGCAGTATCTCCAACTGGCATTGCACAGATATACTCTTAAGATACGAAAGCTAGAATCAGAAGAAAGGAACTTCCATGACATTTTCAAGCATACAAGAAACAGGCTAGCAACACTTACGGGTTCTGTGCTTGTCACCAGAATGAGAGGTGGGATCAGGAAATTTGTCTAGAAACGTTTGCCCATCCTGGCGATATCCTAGTTTACAGAATCACAGAACCATTCTGCTTGGGAGGAATCTCTTGAGATCATCTGGACCAACCCCCATGATGAAGCAGGGTCACCTAGAGCAGGATGCCCAGGACCATGGCCAGGCAGCTTTTGAATATCTCCAAACATGGAGACTCCACAACCTCTCTGAGTGATGTGCTCTGATGAGCTTGTTCGTGCCTAACATTGATTTAATCAGGCATGATGACACCTGGGGATTCTTTTGGGTAATTAAAAGGTTATGTGTTTCCTTTGGGCTTTACAGGGGAATTCCTGTTCCTACTTGTTGGTGGTAGCATCTCGTGGCCTGGGCAGGAAACCTATGGAATATACCAGATCAGTGTTGCAACAGTTTAATGGTTTCTGTGACTTGCTGCTTTTGTGCCATGGCTAGCCTGTTTCGTGATGCTGTTGTGATTTGCTGCAGTCAAGACAATCTCTAATATAACTAGCATTAGTTAAGGAGTGAAAACACGAGAGGGGTACTGGGGCAGGCCTCAATAAGTTGGTGCAAGTTCAGTTTGTTGTTGTTGGTCTTTGTTTGTTTTTTCCATTCTCATTTCCTGTGAATTTCTCTTGATCTGTAAGAGTCTTGGCATTTCTGGTACATTGGCTTGATTTTTTTTTTTTTCCTATTTGTTTGAATTTACTGGAAACTAAAGCCTCTTACATGAAGCTGATGTAGAAGACTGGGTTTGGCTCATGCACAGTTGGTTCATTACCTGTCCGTGTAACTTGGTCATCTTTAGCTGTGCTCCAGGTACTCCAGTGATTTCCTCACCCTCTGCTCATCTACTGAGGTTTTGCAATCCTGGCATGCAGATGCTTTGCTCATCCAGCCTGTCCTACCCCTAGAAGCTGAATTTACGTAACAACTTTGTGTTTTCCTAAGAACACTTTCAACGTACCTAGATTCATTTGGTTGAGATCAACACAGTTGCCCCAGGGATCCTGACTTCATCCACACCAGGCATATGAATGCGTATGTGAATGAGGACTCATGCGTGAGAAGCTCTGGTGTTCTTTGAGCAGAATCTTAACTCTGGTCTCTCATTTGCCTAAAGTAATGTAACAAAAAATTAATAAATATTGCTTTTCTGGATTTTTCTCTTTTCTGGAATTTCTCACTCTCCTGAGAAGTTTCTGAATCTCCTGAAAGAAGCGGTTCCCAATGCAATCCAGGCTCCTTCCAATTCCACAGTGGTGCCAAAGAGCTGAGTGTTACATTATTATTTTCTTTCTTTCTTTCTCACTGGCTTTTGAACCTTTTATCCTTTCTCTTCTTTGACCCCAATGAGGCTTCGCTCCAGCTCTGTATGACAGCAGCTTTGCTGACCCTGGTATTGTTTTGGTGGGATGCTTGTGTCATAGGAGTTTTTTCTTCATGTCTGCTGTAAATGCTAAAGGCACCAAGTGCTTCAGATGTTTTAGGCCACCACTTTCAGATGAGGCTGGCTTGGGAGATAAGACAACATAAGATAGAAAATTACATCCTTTCTGAAGACCTTACAGTTTCTGCCTACACTCGTCTGTTCTTATGAGGGCAAGTGAAATAAAGCCCAAGTTGCTTAATTTGATCTCTGTTAGGGTTATGCAGTGAGTAACAAAGTTGATCTTATGGGACAAATGGATGAGACAGAAGTGTACAGAATTTTTACTTTCTTTGTCAGGACTGATGTTCTGTGTCTTCCTTTTCTTTCAGGTTTTTTTCCCTTTGCTTTGTTTTTTCCCTGCCCTTCTCTCATTTTGATTTATTTTTATTTTTTTTCTTTCTCTTTCAGTAGCTAGTTGAGGTTCTGTTTCCTAGAACAAAGCTAAGAAAAACCTCTCAGGATGACTATCATTTAAAAAAAAAAGGGAGGGAGAGTGGGGTGGGATGTCTATCCACTTAAATTCTAGACCAGCTGCTCAGATAGCTTCTCAGCTAATCTGTTTTGGGTTGTGTTTGTTGTTGTTTTTTAAGCCTTGAAGGTTAATGTGACTGACTGATTTATTTTGCTTCTCTTTATTTTTTCTTTCCTTGGCTCTTAGTTGGTCTTGATAGCTGGTTGGGAACCATGTCTTCATGTGAGGCACTTGCCTGCTTGAGGGACCAGCCTGTGCTTTTTCTTCCATAAGAGAAGGAAAGTAGTGCTTTGTGCTTTTCAGTGTGCAATGTTTTTGACATCTCCTGTATTCTGTTATGTTCTGACAAGCTTAAGCCTCTCTCTAGCTCTGCTTGTCGATTCCCATCCCCTCTGACAGAAGTCAGGGATTTTTCACATTAGTGTTCCTTGCTGGGTAAATTGGTATTTACTACATAGCACATGTAATGAGTTAATCGGTCTCAACCTGCATATTCTTCCCTCCCCTTCAGCTGTCAAGCATAGCTCTTTACATACAGCAACTCCTGGTAAAGGCACACATGGGTTTAATATAGCAAATCCTCTCTGAGGTATAACGAAACTGATTTATTTAGATTTCTCTCAGAAATTACTGTAGCTGGTACGGACACAGTGCCCTGGCTAGCTCTGTGTGTACGTGGTCCATTTGATGAACAAATGATCTGGATGTCCCCATATTCTGCACCATTTCAGAATGAATCACCCTTCCTTGTAGATAAGAAGGGAAGGACAATAAAAGAAGGAGCTATATGGTCAAAGTTAAGATGAAGATATTAGGTTTTTCCTCCTGCTGCTTTTTGCCACAAAATCTTGTTGAAGAACTAGACTAGTTCTTGCTTCAGCTTTATCAGCTTGCGGGTTTTTTTTGGAGTAGGACAACTAATATTCAGCAGTGAAAAGTGGTATGGTGTGTTCAAAATTGGAAAACTGCTCACCTGTCTGGGTCAGATTTTATTTTGCTGCTACTGTGCCGTGCGTGTGGGATGTCAATGCAACAGCCTCTTGTGTGCCAACCTGCAGTGCAGCAGAATCAAGCCACAGTCTCCTCATTTCATTGTGTCTCCCTGTTCCACCCATTGTCCTCGCCTGGTTTGCAGTACTGAGTGGAAGCCTCTTAACTTCCCTTCTGAGTCATAGCCCTTCTGGCTCCCTGTCCACGCATGCTGGTCAGGTCCTGCACAGGCAGGGCAGTGACCACAGTCTGTGTCACAGCAAACGGAGGAAGGGGATGAGCACAGTGGGAAAGGAGTGAATCGGTTTTAATCCAGCCAGGAGTCTGCTCAACATGTGTGGAGCTGTCTCGCACAATTGAGTGGTAAATCCCACTGGAAGCTGAAAGACTGAGGATTTTTCTTTTCCAGAAGTGGTTGTTGGTTTGCTCCCAAATACCTTTCCAGATCTGCTAGATAGGCTGTAAAGCTAAGTGGCTTCCAGCCCATCCACATGTGGAGTTTCTTGGAAAGTTTAGTCATCGTTTTCCATCATTATATAGATAGATTACTGCCACCATAATAAATTATCAGTGTAGAACCATTTTGCTTTACCTTAAGCTGCATATAACCCACAATGGAAGAATAACACATAGGATAAACATTGTGTAACTTTACCAGGCATGATGTTGCCTTGCTCTTTCCTTCCTGTTTAAAGTGGAAGGTTTTGTTCAGTGGGGCACCGGAACGAATTGTGAGAGGCAGATCTGTTGTCCCAGAGCTGGGTCCGTTACCCGATGTGCAGTGAGCCAGTCCATGTGCACTGTCGAGACACTTGCTTTTAATTCACATCTGCACAGAGATGGGTGCTAGGTGTAAGTCCAAAAAAGCTTGTAGGTGACTGCTGGTGAATGAGGCAAAATGCTGTTCTGAACTGGGGTCTTTTCAAGACTTCTGACCATTGTGGCCACATTAGAATTGGTGACTACATGGACAGTGGTATCCTAATTTGTAAGATGGCAAGTATTCCTGCCTTATTTCAGAGCGTATTTTCTTAACTAATTGATCACTTTGCTTGGACACCACAGTGGTAGTTGCTTGTAGAAAGCTGTAGGTACCAGAAGGAACATGTGTGTGTGTTTGGCACATGTGCAGTTAGTGCAAAGCTCTATTGCTTTGCACAGGTACAGTTCTTTACTAATTTTTCCCCAGCATCAATGCTGATGCTATTGTGCTGTATCCCAAATGCAGCTTGATGAAATACTAGAACTGCTGTGTTGCCAGTAGGTGAATTCAGTTCTGCTGCTGCTGGCTCCGTCAAGTTTACCCAGACCCGTGAAGAATTTCTGGGCCTTTTTTGTATGGCCTTTTCTAAAGAAGAATTCTGTGGTGTTGTAAAGACTGTAGAAACCTACCCTAAAATGAAAATAAGTTCTCATCTATGGTTCAAAGCAGATTTTGGTATTTTTGGCCACACCAGAGGCAGCTTGCTTTGTCCTCCTTAGAATGGTACAGTTGCCTTTCAAGGGTTAGACCTCTTGCCCCTCCCCATCTCCCAAGAACTTGCACTGTTACTGCATTTCTTCTGTGAGGCTACTGTGCTCATACATGCCATCTGGGGAGATTTTCCAGCTGACACTGTTGTGGTGGTGGACCCGGAGAGGAAGATAAGAAAATCCACTTAACTGAGATTGTTAAACACAATTTGAATTGAAGAGGTGTGACTGCAGCTGGGTTTGAGTTGGGCCATTACCATCAAAACAAACCATTTTTTCTGTTCAAGAGGCTCCACCACTGGATTTCAGTGTCCTGAAAGTGTCCAAAAAGTTGATGAAAAGTAGCCAAACCCTTCCCTCCCTTTACTTCCCCAGCAATAGCAGATCTCTCAGAAAGAAGCAGGGATGCTTTGTTTAACTCTTAAATCTCCCTGTCTTAAATCTCCATTTTCCTACCTACTGGAGGGAAGGGAGCATATCTGCACTGAGGCATGAAGACCTCAAGTATAAAATACGTTCTTTCACTCCTTGCTTTTATTGACATGGATTAGACAGGAAGGGTGGTCTGAGGAAGGCTGATGCAGTCTTAGTTTCTGGCAAGTGTACAAACTCTTTGCGCTTGTGACAAGAGACTGGAGATCCCCTTTGCAACAGTGCTTTATTCTCAAGCCAAAGAATAATAACTTTGATATTTCAATTCACAGAGATGGATTTGAGGGGGCTATGGCCTATCCCCTGCTCTTTTGCTGTTGGCCTGAGAGATTCACAGATAACAATCATGCAGCTCTGGAGCAATTGCCCTCTTTCCATCTAGGCAGCAGCTGGGTCCAGTCCTGAATCCCCATCATTGCACTTCAGACAGAAAAGACCCTGTCTTAATGGAGCAGGTGAGTAGGTGCAGTCTTACTTGTCTGAGCTGTTCACACATGCCCATACAGCTAGACAAGAATTTCTACACTGGTTTTTGCTTGTTCACCCTTTTTGTGAGCCCTGGAAACTCTGCCACGTTGTATCTATGTCTCTGTAATAAAACTGCACCTAGAAAGTAGAGTTGTTTGCTGAACGGTTGTGTATTGGTGCAGTTCAGCTGTAATCTGGCTTGGCTTCCAGAAGAGGAGATGAAGAAGCAAACGAAGCAGCACTAGTGGTCACCTAGAGCTGTGGGCAAACTGACCTGGTTTAAGTCCTTAGCAGAATGGAGTCAAGCCTGTCAAATCGACTTCCAGGCAGTTTCCATCAGCCACGCCCCCAGGCGTGTGTGTATGGGCTTTTGATGTCATGTCTACTAATTTAAAATCTTTACATGAGGATGTAATGTCTGCTAGAATCTTAAATAATGAGATAGCTGTGAAGCTCCAAACCTGCAGCAAACCTGATGATCAGCAGAAAAGGGAGAAAAATAGGTCAAAACCTCAAAATAGGTGGCTTCTTATTAAACCAGAGGGAGACCGTGTCAAGTCTCTGCCAGAAGTGCCGCAGTCTGTGCTGTGTGTGCTGAAGACTGCAGCACCAGGGTGCTGTCGCACTGCTGGAGGGCAGGTGTTTGCAGTGGGAACCCTTGTCTCTGAGAGCTCAGCTGCTGGCTGGAGATGTCGTTAGTGCTGTCTTTGCCAGCAGTGGAATAGGTTGAAACTCTTGCAGTCGACAGTGAGAATCTTGTGGGATGCTTGACTTCAGTCCCTGTGTGACTTTGTACCTTGTGTCACACTTGGTATAGAAAAACTAGTCAGGGCAGTGCTGATGTTTGGTGTTGCTAGCTCCCTTTGAGACAAGCTGGTGTTTTGCTGTACATAGAGCTTCTGGTTACTTCTTCAGAGAGCCTTACACTAATCCAGCCTCCAAGTTACAAGGGGGTGGGTTGCTGTTCTGTAGCCAGCGGCTACAGCCTCAGGACAAACAGAGATGGCGTTTTGACCCACAGTTACTATTTGATGACCTGGCAGTGGCAATAGGTCTGATATGGCATCCTCCTTCACGTTGCCAGGTACCAACGTACCTGTTTATCCCCTGTCATTCCACAGAAGCCACATGATATGAGTCCTTTCTTTCAAAACACTTCCTTTGTACAGCCCATCCTATCTGAGGTGAACCCGTACTCATCCATGCTTCTGTGCTTCCTCTTTTCTGTCAGGCACTGGGCAAGAGCTGCACTCTGCTGCTGTGCTCAGCATAGGAGCCTGCTGCTGTATCCTGGTGTCGCTATAGACCCCCCCCCCCCCC
>VZRW01007331.1:110045-176246 GCA_013398125.1 Aegotheles bennettii
ATCTGTGCTTCCTCTGGCAGCATTTCCAATGGGAGGACCTACCCTGGTGACAGGCAGTGCCTGCTCTATAGGCTCAGGGATGAAGTGAAGTTGAAGTCTGGTGACTTGGTAGCAGAGTTTGCTGCTGTTAAAAAAACCCCAAACAAACCAACCAAAAAAACCAAACCAAAAAACCCCAAACAAATCCCTAAAAGCCACAACAGGAAGACTTGACCCATTTAGATTGCCAGATGGTTTTTGACATTCAGATTAAATTCAGAATTTTTCAATGGAATGGTCCACTTGCAATGAGTCATTCTGAGAAATGTTCCACAAATTTGTTCACCAGGAATCCTGTGGAGAAAGGGAATGTATGAGTGGGAACAGGTGCTTTTCCCCAGAACAGACTGCCTGAGAACATCTCCTTGGGATGTGGGCGACTCCGCTTTGAGATGAGCAGAAAACTGGGTTCAGAGATCAGCTGGTAACTCTATTCCTCCTTCCCCACCCCACCTTCAAAATTATAAGGTTATGGGCAGGAAAATCATAGAATCCTGGAATAGTTTGGGTTGGAAGGGACCTTTAAAGGTCATCTAGTCAAACCTCTCTGCAGTGAGCAGGGACATCTTCAACTAGATCAGATTGCTCAGAGCCCTGTCCAACCTGACCTCGGATGTTTCGAGGGATGGAGCATCTACCACCTCCCTGGGCAACCTGTTCCAGTGTTTCATCACCCTCACTGGAAAAAAATTCTTCCTTTTATCTAGTCTAAACAGAAAGAGGGTGGATTCAAGACCATTACCCCTTCTAATGCAACAGGCCCTGCTAAAAAGTTTGTCCCCATCTTTCTTATAAGCTCCCCTGAAGTATTGAAAGTCCACAGTAAAGTCTTCCCGGAGCCTTCTCTTCTCCAGGCTGAACAACCCCAACTCTCTCAGCCTTCCCTCACAGGAGAGGTGTTCCAGCCCTCTGATAATTTTTGTGGCCCTCCTCTGGACCTGCTCCAACAGGTCTATGTCTTTCCTGTGCCGAGGACTCCAGGGCTGGATGCTGTACTTCAGGTGGGGTCTCACCAGACATATGTTGTTCTGTATTTGGGATGATAGTGAGAGTTTGTCTAAAGGATGGGAAGACTTCTCTGGAAAAAGTCAGCAATGGGGAGGAGGCAATGTAGGGCATGGAGAAATGAGACTTTATTTTCTCTATTTTTAGTCTGCCACGGGACTGGGTGGTAGAGAAAATCACTTTGCTTCTCCCAGCTTGCACTTTTTTCTAAAAATAAGTAACAGCTTTCTATTTGCTTCCTTATAAATCTGTAGATAATAGGAACTGGATATTAAACAGATGACTTGAAGTCTTTAGGTTTTTTTTAAGTCTTTAATTTTTTAAGTGCTGTCTTGTACATCAGTCTTTACCCTGGCTAGTTTGGATGCTCTTCTCCCAACATCACACACTAGCCAGCCTTCAAGGTGGTAAACTCCACAGAGACGTGCTGCTTCTTAAGAGCCTCTGCAGTGAGCTACTCCTGATGAAGGTCCCATAGCTGGTTCCATGCATGGGACATGAGCTCAGGTGACATTGTGGTAGCTGCATGTACAGAAAGTTAAGGATGGGATTAAGGCAAAGAATGCCAGAAACTGTCGACTCCGCTGTCTCTGTGTCCTCCTTTGTACCTGTTCCCAGCAATAAGCAAGCCCAGTTCTTGACAGAGAGAGGAGAGCACAATGGGGTGGTGGTGGAAGGAAATGCTCTCAGAATGGTTTTGTAGAAGGAAATTGGATGGAGGTTGCTTAGGCATCTTTTCAATGGTGCATTTTACATTTTTATTTTGAACATCAGAGCATTTTACAAGCAATTCCTTTTATTACTTCAAAGAAACAAGTAAAAGATTTTCTTGTTCCACCCCTCTTCTCTTCCATACTATGTACCTTTGAACTCTGACCCTTCAGTACCACTGCATGGCACACCATGGTGTTAACTGTAAGCAACTTCTGTGCTTAACTGACAATGAAGTTGGGGATGGTCTCTGGCGTAACAATGAATTGCAAGACCCTTATTCTGTGTCAGAGAAGGCTCCTTGCCTGCAGTGTGTGTGCAGACAGCATGAATGTGCTCTCACTTCCAGTACTGGAAATCCTGGAGAGGGGGTTTCTTTCTGTGCGTGATGCTGCAGTGCTGTGAGCGAGCTGTAAGGAAAGTTTGGTAGTGTGGGTAGGGCCAGTCTAGTTAGGTTGCTTCAGTCCTGCACTGCCTCACACAACTGGTGTGGCAGGTCCAGGCACTGCCTGTGCAGTGTGAGTTGGGGTGCCAGAAGTATGAGCTGAGCCCTCAAGAAATTTTATGTTAGTGTGGATTCTTTCTGTTGCCAAAAATGTTAGTGCTGAAGAAAGTGAGAGCAGGGAAATGGGAATGCTTTCATCTTTATAAGGCTGCAATGAAAATACTTGTGACAAAGAAAAAGCACTTAACTGCCCTTGAAGCTTCCCTGTGCTGGATTTCTGAGGCTGTGAGAGGGAAAGACAGGGCTTCTTGGAGGAGTCCTGTGAGTTTGCTGCTGTTTGGGTTGCCTGACAAACCATCTTAAGGAGAACTACATAGTACGTGCTTGTTAGTGCTTCTATCCTAGTTCCAGGGCAAATATTCCAGTTCCTTCAATGGGAGAGTGTTATCATGCTGTCAGAATAGCTACAACAGTTGCTGTTTTAATTATTACATTGGTCATAGCTGACTTTAACTTGCCTTATTAAGAGCAACACTGACTGTCTCAATCTTTTACTGTGCCAATTGTACCAAACTGATTTTCAAATTGTGAGGTGAGCTAGAAATAATCCCATGTAGATGGTTAGTTTGTTACTTTGTGCTTTGATCTTTTTAACTAGCATGCGAACTAAAGGAAAGTCACTATTAAAAAACCCAAACCAAAACGTAGCAGTCCTGTGGTGAGGGTCGCTCGCAGTTTATGTGCGAAGAAAGTGCAGCAGTAGAATAAGCATGTCTGCTTTATTTAATAACAGATCTAAACACTCTGGTAGAGTGGGAAGCTTTGACAGGTTTGGAAAGCTATTGCATGCTAGTGGAATAGGGAAGAGCAGTGGTTGCAAAGCTCACGCTGCCTTGGCTGTTTTGAAACATGTAGGCCTTTTCTTAGCTTGAAGCTCTGCAACCCCCTGAGGTTTGCCCATTGCCTGAGAAAGGAGGGGGATGGCATAGAGCCGGAGTGCCCAAAGCCTGTGTTCCTGCAGGTAACAACCTGCTCTCTTCTCTACCTGCTCTGTATCTCTCCAGCAGCTATATATACCTCCTAGCAACCAGCGCCTTGGTGCGGCAACACAACTTGTTTGTGAGCCAAGTCCTGAGCTTGCATAAGAGCGAGGGGGTGGGGGGAAATGGGGACTGAATAGCAAAGTCTGGGATGAAAACGAGATACCAGCCGCCTCAGCTGAGCTCCACCCTTTCTAAGAATCTCAAAACAGGCATTTTGTCTCCTGGCAACCTTGACACAAATCATGGAATTTAACTTAAAAGAAGTACATACAGTCCAAAGGACATATCCCACCATCAGGTGTGAACAACAGGGAGTCCTTTTCCTCTTCCTGGAAGATTTGGCACTGTAGATTGTCTCAGGTTTCCCTTGGTGTCAGAAAGGCAACGAACAAGTTAAAGGTGAAGGGGTGTCATGTTAGGATAGCTAAGAAGTGCCAAGAAGCGGTGTATTTTGTTTATTGTAAGCATGCCCAGAAGTGCCCTGACTATTGCTTAGGAACCAGATGCAGGACTTGGCCCTCCCCACTGGTGGAAGTGCTGGAAGCCGTGCCCTGCGCTGGAAGCCGTGCCTTGCAATGCACACACACACACACCAGCCTATTGCTCACCTGAACCTGGTTCTTTCGGCTGGCAGTCAAGGACCAACAGAGCTGATAACAGCCACTTCCTTGCCTTTGGTGTCAGTTGCTGATCTTTTGCAATGCTGACCTAATGCTTGGGCTCCCACCTGGCCACATTTCTCTGTGACAAGAGGTGTAGATACATGAGAAAGCAAAAGTGAGTTTTATCATAATTGCTTCTCCTTCCAGGAAAGCTGTCTTTTCAGATCTCCTGACAACTGATGCTCATTAGCTACTCTGAAGAAAAATTTTAGTGCATTTAAAATGCTCTATATTGTGCTGAGCTACAGGCAAAGCAGAGGTAAATGTTCATCTTCCTTTAAAGCGAGAGCTGTCACAAGGCTGCTAAAAAGATAACATAAGCAGGATTGAATTTTGCCAGTCTGGCAACATCTGAGCTTTTCCCGCTCTGAGAAGCAGGGGGGCTGGGGCAGGCAGCCGGCAAGAGCTCTGGACATTTGGGTCCAGGAGCCACAGCAGGCTACCTGTGGGTTGTGGCACTGACAGCAGCTGTGGGGAGAAGTGGGCTCCCCCCTGCCCCTTCTTCCAGCATCCAGCAGCCTGACCTCATAGGTGCCTAGAGGAGCTGAAAACAACTGACTGTTCCAGTGGGTGATTCTTTAACTCTGTGCTTTTGAAGAAGCACGTTTGGATTTTTTTTTGCCTCTGACACTCTTACAGAGATATGGCAAGGATTACGCGTACTGAAGCATTCAGGGGGAAAACCTGCTCCAGTTTCTCTGCCACAGTGGGGGCTTTCGCTGTCTGCTCTGGAATGCAGAACATAGATCAAGGAGGGGTTGATGCATGCTGGAGGGGCCTGCCCAGCGCCTTCCCCCTTCCTCCTCAGGGAGATGGTAATGTCGAGGGGGCTGGGAGACAGACCTGCCTCAGTCTGCTTCTTTCTGAAGGTTAATCAGATGAGAATGGGGAGAGAGTTAAATTGTATAACTTTTTGGTTTGTTCTTTTGATTGATGCCACTTTAATATCGACTACACTGGTTGCTCATGGTAAAACAATTAAAGCCCTGAGGCATCTGCCATGAACTGTCATGTTCGTCTGCCCCGGATGATTAGTTTGATGTATGGATCTTTCTCCCTGCTCCCGAGCTGCTCAGACACAATGAGGGAATGCTAGAAATGGTGGTGCTGGCCCACTGTTTGCAAACGGGATGTGTTTTTCCTTTGGGACTTGATTTTAAAGGAGGACACTTATTCAGCTTTCGAGGGTTTGTGGCGTGGTGTGAACTACTGCTGCAGAGAAGTCTGTGCAAGCCTGAAGTGCAGAGCCAGGTTCCTGTGTAAGCCCAGCTGGGCCTGCACATCTCTGCAGGGAGCTGCTTGCTCCCAGGAGCGTGCGTTCAGAGGGAGCTCCCATGTTCTCTTGTACCGTTGGGCTGGGGAGCGGAGTTTGCTCAGCACTTGATGGCAAACTTGATTATTCTGCAGTAATTTTTTTGTAAACTTGGCTTCTCTTTATCTCTTTCTTGCCTTTCCCTCTGAACTGCTATTTTCCTGGGGTTTTTCAATATTTTTTCTTCTTTATCTTCAGCTTGTCTTGCATTGCTTCCTCCTCCCCTAGATTTGTGCATTTCCTTTTCTCTGAGGCACTCCCCTTGGGCTTTGTTATTCTCAGTGTTGTTTACGGGCAAAGAGGAAGCACCCCTTATATATATGGGCTGTGTGCATGTATAAATAAAAAAAGGCAATAATTTATTGTTAGTATAACTGAATTCTTAACACTCTCATTCAAGAATTATTTTGCTCTACTGGTAATTATTGCAGAAAAAAAGAATAATAATGCATTAGAATACTTCTATATAGAAAAAGTCTCAATAATTGTGATAATGTAAATAAAACTGTTAAACATTACTTCTGTTTGTTTTTCCTGGTGTTATGCTCACCCTTGTGTTGCTCTTCTGGATCTTAAAGTCAGTTGTTGGAGGGTAACACCATCAGTCTTCAGCCTTTGTAGCCCTTTGCTTAGAGGAGTATGATGTGCGTATTGCTGGATTCTTCCTCTCTCCAGGGTCCATCTGGGTCATTTTTTCAAATGTTTGCTAACAGACTTTCATACCTTTCTCTTTTCCAGTTGGTCTGCAGCTCCATGATGCTTCTGAACTCACTATGTATAGTGTCTTTCATGCATGTTGGATATTACTTCTTTGTGTTCTTTGTTACTCCTAAAACCTGTTTTGTTCAGCTTCAGGTCTGTATTTTTTTAGTGGACTGTGGGTGAGTTGTTCAGAGCCGTGGGCTCTCTGCTAACAAGCATATGGCTCATCTCTTATCATCCCATACCTGTACTCCTCTGCATCCCACCTCTCCACTTCTCAAGGCCTCTGCTATCATACCATGCTTGCATTTCTCTCCACTACATCACTGTGTTAGTTGTAAATAACTCAGTCTACATAAAATAACTTCTTGTTACTGTTATTTATATAAAACTATGGCTGTATCACACAAAGATAAACAGAAGTATAACAAATTAGCCATAGACACCTGGTCAGTTAGAGAAATTGCTGTCACAGCTCAACCAAGTAAAACAGATACAGCAGGTCAAGAAAAGTTCAGAACGAGCAAGCCCAGGAAGCCTGAGGCCTTTCAGACTCGGTACAAAGCTTATGGCCTGTTGCTGGGAATGGCAAATCTGGGGCTGTCAGCCAGGCGCTGCTGGAAGAGGGACTGGCTCTTGAGAGCAAGTGGAGGGGTGGAGCACAGCTGGGGAACAAGAGATCCCCAAAGCAGGTGTCTTGGCCGGTCTGTCAGGACAGAGTTTTTCTCTTCTCCTTGTTGATGTGCCTGTGACAGCCATAACTTTGGGAGGGGACCTTGGCGTGTGGAGACAAGTCCTTTCTGAAGAATTAGCATAGGATGCTGTGATTCTGTAGCATCCTTCCTGGAAAAAGATGCATTCCCCGCCTCGATGCAAAGCTCTTCAGGTTTTCAGCAATGTTCTGGCTGTTTGTTTCATCCCTCTTGGTTATGCTTGGGACCAGCCAGTTTCTGCTCAAAGCTCCCATTTTCTACTGCTTCTCAGTCTCTCCTGTCTGACCGATCAGCACATTTTCTTGTCATGAACTGTCTCAGTGATCCTTTTATTCCTCCAGCCTTCCTATCATCAGTTGCCTATTGCTCTAGCCCTCGGGGCTGCTGCTCATTTGCAGTGTTCAGTGGGTGTTTGCCAAGAGTGCTGAAATAAAACACAGCTCTGCACCTCCTGCTCCCAGCCCAGTTGACTTAATGTTTCGTGTAGGTGTAATTGCTGGCAGTGCTTCCCTGCCGCTGGGGAAGTGAATGGTTTTGGAGAGAGGGAGGGAGAAATGTGGGCTCTGATTGTGTTTGTTATAGTCAGCCATGAGCTATATGTATCCATGTGTCTGTGTATAAACCTACATGCACATGTATATACGTGTGTGTGCACACGTGTTTGTCATCAGTGCCTTATGTCCTCTGCAGCTTGTCAGATGGGCAATTCAGCACGTGTAAGTGCAGCTGCTGCTTTGTGTGGCTTCGTTGTTCCACCTACCTTTGCTGCAGGCCGGAGGAGAGATGGGATATTCGGCAAGGCAGAGGAGATGGCCTGTCAGGGTTTTACCCCTGTTTTCTCATCCATGAGGTTTATTCCCTTTCCTGGCTTTGGAGTGTCAAAGGGAATTGGAATGTTTTGAAGGTGAAGTTCCTGCTGAATCACTGGTGACTAGGCAGCCATGAGCCATAACAATTAATTGAAATAATTTTCATCTTCCTTGCAAGTATAATGATTCCCAGTTGGTAAGCTGGTTTAAATTCTGTGGTTTTCCTCCGAGCCAGTTTTTCCCCTCTGCTTTCCCCACACGCTCTTCTTGCCCAGGTCTTTCGCAATCTCCGTCTGGCTTAGCTCTTTGCCTCCCAGAAAAGGTGCCTCCTTATTGTGCAGCTCTGTGACAAGCCATCACTTTCCCGAGGGCACTGCTGCTGCATCTCTGGCTCCAGTGTGGCTGCTGTGGGGTTGCGTACAACTTATCCAGCGGGAGACGGGACCTGGACTGACTTTTGTCCCTGCACCCATTTCGTGTGAAGCGTGGAGTCTGAGTTTGCTTTCCTGTTTCACCACTCTGCCTTAGGTTTGTCAAGTGTCAAAAGCATTGCTGGTTTTAAAACTTCTCCTCTTCTGCTCTGTCCCCTTAAAAAGAGACCTTGAAATAACCTCATGTTGGAGGTTTCTGTGCTAATATGGAGTTTTCCATCTGTGCCCCCAGGGGGGCAAGGATACATTGCACTAAGATCAGCTGGGTCTGGTAGAGATCACTGCAGCCTGTCCTTGTGGGCAGGCAGCACCTTCGCCCTAGTAGGAGGCAGGCAGGAGGACTCCTGCAGAGTTTCTCCTCTGTGTTCTTGGTAAAGCTTTCATCTTACAGCTTCAGTGGTGTCTATTTGTATGCAAGAGGAAAGGTCTGGACTGGCCAGTGTACAGTCACAATATCTGTTCCTTATTAGATCTTTTAATCCATGTATGTGTTGGGTTTTTTAGTGTCTCTTTAAAGTGTTTTGTGTGTGTCTTCAGATCTGTGCATCTGTTCTCTGCCATCTACAGCTCGAGGTCAGAGATGCGGCTGGTTGTTTTAAAGTCTGGCAGGTATAAGGGGGCTGTTGAGAGCTGCTGGTGGAAGCTGTCGGCCGCGCAAGGTTAGGAATTTGTGTTGGCCCTGTGAACGGCAGGAGCTGAGCAGAAACTTCTTGGGCACTCACCCTCGTCTCCTCATCTGCAGCAGAGCCTGTGCATGTATGTAGGCAGGCACAAACCATGCTGACAGCAGCAGATCATGAGGGTGGCAGCATGTTCACCAGATGGTGGGGAGAGCAGTTGCTTGTTTTTCTGGATGTCATCAGATCACTGGTGGGTTTTTTGGGTGCGTGGAGGCTCCTGTAGTTGGGGATGTAGTATTTGTTCTCTTGCATAGTTTGCTTTTTTTGTCTCAGTTTATTGAAGGTTGAAAGGGAATAGAAGCTGTCACTGTTGTTACCCTGCCTCAGCTGAGGGGAGTAATTGGAACATTCTCCTGTAGTTACGCAAAGCAAGTGACACTGGGCAGAGAGAGAGGCTATTTGGCTCCTTCATCTTGCCTTGTCGGTTCTGCTCTGCCTTCTTGTAGGCTCAATTTACCGTGTTGCTCTCCCTCTTCTTGTGTATGGGTGCCCACTGTCTTAAGATATATCTCTGAATGTCAAATTTCTGGAGGCTGGGCAAATAGCCTGGACAAGTATCTCCCAAGTCTGCCCTGTTCTTCCCTAGGCCTGGGCTTTTGGAGGCAAAATACTGGACTTTAGTTCGGCCTGGTATGGCCATTCTTGTGTTTTTTTGGAGCAGAACCTGTTCTGGGTTGCCACACAGCCTTTTAAACAGAAAAAACACATCCCTGGTTGGCAATCAGAAATTCCTACTCTGTTAGCCTAGTGGCACTCTAAACGTATCGATCAGTTTCTTTTTCATAGTGGGTTTCTTGTTCAGCAGTTGCAGCTTTTTGTTAGTCTGTGTTGATTTCTGAAGTGTGAATTTAGCTGCTTCTCTCGGGCTCAAACCCTGCTAGTCATCTTGGTCGTGGTTTGATGCAGGGGCCTCCGAAGTCATTTCTGCTCAGGCAGTGACACCCATTTCTTAACCTCTCAAAAGACACATCTTTCTTCTCAGCATGCATTTAATTAATATAGCTTGCATGAAAATATCTATTCATTTACTTAGTCAGTGTGCATATCCTCTCTCATCACTGTTAACCCACTCCCAGTACTGGCCATGAATTAAAGAAGCTTTTTGGCAGGAAGAATTGCCACATAGAAAATTAACACCAGCTTTTGTAGATGCTGCTTCACTCTGATCAAGCTTCCCTTGGCAACCAGTGCAGTGTAAAAAAGATTTTGTTCTTATCAATGTCTTTTTTCTTTTTCATGCATTTAGTGCGTAGGAAGCTATAGCGCTCTCATTTGAATAGCTTTGGGTGGGGGGAAGAGAGCAAAGTATGAGCCAGAAATTGAGAAATGGACCCATTTTGAAGGGATGGGACTGTTTGCTCTTTTCATTTATTCTTGCAGCAGCATGAAAGGAATATATTGTGGGGAAAAAAAAGAAAGCCAACATTTGTTTTGATGTCTTAATGGAGTTTTCTTTCCTCCATACAGCATCCTCTTTATAGCATAGGCTGCATGCATTTAGGAGAGGAGGACTTGACCTGTGAACTCTGCCTCCAGTCATCTGTGCCACAAGTTAGGGCAATGCTAGATGGCTAACTTGGAAAGGAATGCTATCACAGGCTTCTCATTTTCCCAAGCCCCCTGGAGGAGAGTGTGGCCTAAAGAGGAAAACTGACTTCTGCAGAAATCTGTTTTTTATTAGCTTGCTGAAGAAGGGAGAGGAGGGAGCTGGCTGGGGGAAAGCAGCTGAGGCTAGAAGGATGTGCAGGGAAACAGGAGGACAATGAGAAGAGAAAAGTACCCAGGAACTAGGATTTCAGTAAGAGCAGGAGTGAAGCCAATAGGAGAAAAGGCAGGAGTGAAGGTGGGGGGAACTACATGGAGTGACCCACTGCTGCTGACTTAAGTGAGTCAGATACTTCATGTAAATATGGTACTGACGTCCAATGCCTCTCCATTCCTGGTCCTATATTTAGCTTAGGGAAATTGCTTGTTTTTTATATTTTGTTTGGGTTTTTTTTTCCCCTCTTGCTGGAAACAGTGGAAACTGCTGTGACACTCCCTCCACCCTCCCCACCCCCTTGAAACAACACCAGCCTTTAATCTGCCTATGTAGTGTACAGTTGTGCACATATAAGATAGGGCTGTACCTTCATGGAGGTTTGGAAAGCTCTGCAAGGAACCTTCCACCACTTCCTTGTTGGCTGATGGAGAGAGCTCTGGTTGTCTGCAAAAACTCTTGGCATTGCTGTGAGAGTGGATTCAGTCCTTCCCTGGTGTTTGATGTTACCTGAAAGAGGAGAACTGGGAGAGATTCCACAGGCAAGTTGTTTTTAAAAATTGCTTGCATCAGAAAGGTGTACTTAAAGGTTGTGGGGTGACATCATAGACCTAGAAATAATACCTCTAAATATGTATGCCATTGCCAACAGCCTCTGCAGGAACCAGCATGCAAATAAACAGGGCATTTGATCTCAGATGGCTGATGGATGGTTTGAACACCAGTAATCCATACAGCAGTGAATAGTTTCTATAAACATCTTGGAAATCAGAATATACATGTGGTTTAAAAAGGTGCTGTGATCATCAAACCCTGCCCACAGCTGCAGAGGAGGTAGAGTTTGTGCTGAAACAAGGGTGCTAAAACAATGTTGATCTTCTAAACAGCTAGTGTGCACCAGGGTCAGTGTTCCTCTGTGTAGGTCTCATGTGGGGTGCTTTTGGAGCTGGTCTTAGTTTGCATGTCGGTGCTAGCATTTAAAAAGGTCTCTTCAGATAAAGGTGCCTGGAGAACTTGAATTTGTTTTGAAAGCTTCAATTCGGGAAAGGAGTGCAATGAGTGGAAGAGGTGATGTGACTATTCCAGAAGTGCAGGTTTGTAGTACTTTGCTTGGTCCACAATTGGAAGCTAGGAAGATCAGTGCTTTCTTCCCTTGCATCCTTTCCATCCCTCTGGTTGCAAAATGCTGAGTGCAGTCTTGTAAAGGAGCAGACAAAGGTGAAGGATGGATAGATGGGTATGTGCTCTTGCATGCAATTAATTTTCCACGGTAATTATTTTTATTATTTTAACTGCTGCGAGATTAAAGCCAGCATAAATGGAAAGGAATAGATACTTTGAGTCTCCTGAGGGCTTGGTAGCCTTACTGGAGGTGGAGGCAGTGTGGAGTAGGTGGGTCAGCAATCTGAACGTTCAGTGTCTCCATTCGCTTTATTTTGCTAGGCTGATTTCCTTGGCTAGAACAGAGCATGCCCAGTGTACTAATGAGCTCTGAGCCACCTGGTTTGGGGAACCACTGCAGGTTCCGCTGAAGAACTGCTGGCTGTGTCGGGTGGAGGGAGCTGCTCTGGGGCCACACTGAGCTGAACTGTGAGTGCCTGAGCAGGCAGCTGAGGCTGCTCTGAACACTCAGAGGAGATGAAAGTGCTAGAAATTGTTACTTCCTGGTCATTGAGGAGATACCATGTGCACAGTGAAAGGACAAGAGGAAACGGCCTTAAATTGCAGCAGGGGAGATTCAGATCGGACATTAGGAAAAAATTTTTCACTGTAAGGGTGATTGGGTATTGGGAAAAAGTTGCCCAGGGAGGTGGTGGAGTCACTGTGCCTGGAGGTGTTCAAGAGGCATCTGGATGTGGCTCTGGGTGATCTGGTTTAGTAGTGATGTAGGTAGGTGGTTGGACTGGATGATCTTGAAGGTCTCTTCCAACCTTAATGATTCTATGATTCTATATGCTCTGTAGGACAGAGTGGACTAGACCTTCCCAAACATTCTGAGCGGGGGCCAGTTTTCAAAGTCAGGTGCTTCTGACTCCCAGAAGAGTATCTGTGTCCTGCTGCAAGATTTGTGGTTTGTGACCTTACGTCTAGCTGAATAAGGTGTCCTTGGAGTTGGCCAGAATCTTCATTGCCCTTGTGTATGGCAAACAGCAGAGTAAAGGTGGAAAGTTGTCATGGGACAGCATAGCAGTGGGGTAGATTTTGTTGGGTAGCAGCTAATTTAAGAAAGCAAATTTAGAAGACTAATTTTTCCTGGTTAAATGACTATTGATATAGAAGGTCATAACCAATTATCAAGTTATGGTTGTTATTAGCTTAGAACTCAACATAGCTACATACAATCTTGTTTCACTGAGTCTGTGAGTTAAAATTAGCTTTTTGTGGCATAAACTCGTTCTAGGGAACAAGTGGCTGGAGAGTAGTGATGCAGAAAGGGACCTGGGGGTGCTGGTTGATGGCAAACTGAACATGAGCCAGCAGTGTGCTCTGGCAGCCAGGAGGGCCAACCGTGTCCTACTAGGGAGTGTCCAGAGGAGGGCCCCAAGGATGGTGAAGTGTCTGGAAGAGAGATATCTTATGAGGAGCAGCTGAGGTCACTTGGATTATTCAGCCTGGAGAAGAGGTGGCTGAGGGGTGACCTCATTGCAGTCCATGGCTTCCTTACGAGGGGAAGAGAAGGGACAGGTACCGATCTCTTCACTCCTGTGACCAATGACATGACTTGGGGTAACAGCAGGAGCTGAATCAGGGGAGGTTTAGGTTGGATATCAGGAAAAGGTTTTTTTTACCCAGAGGGTGATTGAGCACTGGAACAGACTCCCCAGGGCAGTGGTCACAGCACCAAGCCTGCCTGAGTTCAAGAAACATTTGAGTGATGCTCTCAGGCACATGGTGTGACTGCTGGTGTCCTGCACAGGGACAGGAGTTGGACTCGATGATCCTGATGGGTCCCTTCCAACTCAGCATATTCTATGATTCTATGAAATCAATGCTTGCTGACCAGTAAGGAGGTACTGTGGTTTATTTTTCCCTCCCTCCAGATAGAGTTTATTAATTATGGGTCCAACTCAGTGAATTGAGCTTAGGGTTGTCTTAAGACAAAATATCCAGGTCTGTGATGGCTGCTCTGGCATTAGGAGCTGTGTGGCTCTTGGAGTGGTTCATCGATTTGCCTTGGTGTGTGAGCTGGGTGGCCCTTACCTTCACTGTGAGGTCTGGACTTGGCCAAGGGCTGGGAACTAGGACAGAAGCCTGTTGACAGTCAACCCACTCTGGAGTGCAACTGAGCTAAAATTCATGATTGTAAGTGGCCAAAGGCTCTGTCATGTAAGTTAATAATGGCAAAGCCCCGGACCTTTGTGGTTCACTGTTCTAGGAAGTGGTTTGTTTTCTTGATGGGTTTGAAGACCATAGTTTGTTTTTTGCATCTCTCCTGTGTTTTTACACTGTATTCACTTCTCTGAAGTCATATTTTTCTGCAGAATTTCTCACAATAAAACAGAAACTTAAATTTAAGAGCTGCTTAGGAAAATCCTTGCCAGGATTTTGTGTATTCTGTTACTTTTTTTTTTTTTAAGCCTGCTTTGAACACAATTCATCCCTGTCATAAGTCAGCAGGATTTTGGTCCATTAACCCTATCCAACTCCACATAGTGGGGTTTTGCTTTGTTTTTCTGATTAGCTAGAGGCTTGGGATTAGATAGGTTTTCACATCTGCTAACTCCTACTTCATATCTTGTGATTTGCAAGGCTTAACCTCCTCTGACTTGTTAATGGATCACAAACCACCTGCTTCTTTACACTAATCCCTCAGAAATATATAGCGTAGCTTTGACTTGAAACTCTCCATATTGGTTTTGCAGGATAAAAGCACAGAAGGATCAATCCTAGTCTGAGCAAACTGCTTATTTACACTTTCCCTGCTCTTCCACAAGATTACCTCTCCAGCCATGGCTGTCTGCCTTAACTGTCAAGAAAGTCTGGTGCCTTTATTGCCTTGGCCTTCTGGGTAGGGCCTAGGTAGAGAAGAACAGGTGGAAGGCATGGGTGGAGAGGGGCAGTCTAATGGGGAGTCAGGCATGCCTTGTGCATGCTTGGTACTTTGGAGGTTAAAGCTTTGGTACCCTCTGAAGGTGTCTGCTTTGAGCTACCGATGTTAATGGAGCATGACAGCCTCATCCAAGGACTCCGAGCTCAAGGTCTTGGTGCATCAGTCCTCCTTTCTTCTCTCTTTTTCATTTCAAAATTTACACCACTTCTGGCAGGGTGGCTCGGGCAGACCGAGGGAAAAGTCAGCAGTCTGGGCTAGGCCAGGAGATGCCAGAGACATTGCAAGTCCCTGTCAACCCTGAGCTGTGCCTGCAGCACTGCTAGCCTTGCTTGCTGCTGGGGATGTGGAGAGGGGCTGGGAAGGATGAGGCTCTTGTCCTGGGCAGCACGGTGCCAAGGTTGCTCAGTCCTGTGCGTTAGTGTGCACCGCCTGTCTGGAAGTGTTGGTGGAGTCTGCAGGTGAGATGCTGCAATTGGTTTCTGTGATGCCTCAGCTTTTGCCTTTCTGCTTGGCTGCTTCAGGCCAACTCCTCTACTTCTCTGTCCTGTGTGTTTCTCCCCCTGACTGATGTCTGGAGCCTGGCACAGTGGTGACATGAGCGAAGTCCCCAGCACGGTGAGGGCTGCTGGCAGTGGGGCTGGGGCATCCCGCGGTGCTCCCCTGGCACTGCAGTGAAGGAGGAGCTGGGACTCTCCAAAGGCTGGCAGTGTGCACTAGCAGAGGAACAGGTGAAAACCACAATTTCTATTTTAGAAGAGAAGTAAGAGAAGAGGGCACAAGGTCATCAGAACAATTGCTGTTCTAACTCCTCTGATTCACTTAACAGCTACGCTTTTGGCAGGGGGCAGGAAGGACCGTGTGTTTTATGTAACTGGTTGATACTGCTCTCTGCTAAGAGACAAATGCATTTACATGAGGATTTAAAAATTGTGTGTAGGGTTGTTTGTGGAGAGTGGGGAAGGAACTGCCCCAGGCTTGTTGTGGTGGGCTGAGGCACCAAGGCAATGTGCTACAGGCAAAATTAGTAGGGAAATGGGGCCTCTTTTCCTTTCCTTCCCTCTCCTCCCAGTCAGAAACTGTTTTGCTCCCAATGAAGGTGATTGTATTGCTTACCAAGAGTTTACTACTGCTTCCTTTTGCAGTTCGCCTTGCTGAGAGATTTCTGCAAGGCCCTTGAGCAAGTTACTTAGTCAGATATGTCCTGTGGGTCCGTAGTTGTTGGTATTATATGTCTCACTTCTCAGCTGGCCAGCCACTTCTTGTGCTATATACTCTACTTTCTCTCCTGTCTAGTGTTATGGCCAGGCACAGAAATTTAGCCCACCTACCTCCCTTCTTCCCATCCCCCAAGAGCTTTTCTGAAAGATCCTCTCTTTCCTTTTTCCTGACCTTACTCTGTTCTAGGCATGCTGGTTTGGTGCCCAATACATAGGGTCAATTTTATGGTAGGGGACATAATCCATGAAGGCCGTTGCACAAACTTTCATGGCCAACCTTTCTGTCCAGCTTGAGAAATCAGAGATTCAGGGCTTTCAGATGCTGGGAAAGTAATTAATTATGGTAGTAGCACATGGCACTCCTCAACATGGGAGAGACTTGTGATTCCTCTCTGGGCTGCTTTTTTCCTTTGTGATTTCTGGTTAATCCCAGCTCAGCCTGTGAGGTTAGGGGATGAAACAGCTTTTTGGGGCTGTTTTTGCTGCATCTCTGCCATCAGGGATAGCCCTTTGGTTTTCTTTGTACGTGTGGTCGTGTCAACTCTTTTTGTTCTTCTGTTTCCTCCATCTAGGTGTGTTGTTGTGCTGTTCAACCCTAGAAAAAATAAGCAACACCATATTTTAAACAGTTCCAGGTGAGTGAAGCTTTAAGCTGTGTTTGCTTTCTGTGGGAGGTGAATTTCAAGGTTTTTATGTCTTGAGTGTGAATTGCAGGAGCTGCTGTTCTGGGTTAAATCCCCTCAGTGAGACCTGCTTTGGGGAGAAGCTGCCTGCAGCTTTAATTCCAGCTGCTTCTAATGGGAGGTGCTATTGCTGACAAGGCACCACCTAATAAACATTGTGGTCCCATGAGGAACTGGTAACAGATGACATGGGGAAGGTCTTACTACAACTCCATGGTATCTGATTTTTTTTTTCCTCCACCTGAAACTGTGACCTCTTTATTGAAGCCAGCGCTAGGTTCTGGTCTTGCATCTGGAATAAAGGCACCACTTGGCTTTTGGAGGTTTTCAGATGCTGTAGACACGCTGCTTGAGACTTGGACACCAGGGAAGCCCCAGGGCAAGTGTTAGACCTCCAGTAAAGTGAAACCATTGTGTCAGGCTCTTATGTGTGATTTTAGCCTCTTTCCAGTTTGTCCCAACCTACTCCCCTGTCATGATGTATTGAAATGATATCAGATGTTGGAAATGTTTCTAAGTGTCATTTTCTCTGTTTTAGGAAAACAATTACAGCACTTGCTTTCTCTCCAGATGGAAAATATTTGGTTACAGGAGAGGTAAGTGTGAGAGGAGAGAGGGTGTGCCTTGTCCGTCCCATTTTGAAGTAGGGCAGAGAGTTTTAGAAGAAACAGCCAGTGGGCTGCCTTGACACAGAGAAATCGATTTCCGTGTTGCATCTCTCAGTGGACCTACTGGATTATGGGTGGTTCTGGGTGCTCCTGCTGGCATTTTTTTCAGCGTGTTGTCTCTCATCAGCCTGAGGGATGGAACTTCTGGGGTGACATCTGTGGGCCGAAGGTAGAATGGAAGTATGTGGAAGAACACACAGTGTGGCTCTACTCTAGCATCAATGGATGGTCCTTAATCTTGGTCTGAGTTTAGCATTGTTCCATTAGGATTTCAGGAAGTAACTGAAGCCAATTACAGTGTTGTGGAAAAAGTGAAAAGTGTACATGGAATGGAGCTTTAGGAATGGTGACAGAAGGTGGGTGCTGGTGCCTGTGGTTTGGCATTGTATGTTTGACTGGGGGCGACACTTGCTTCCTCTTTACAAACATACCCAAGTGGGAGAAAAAGGATGAGTGCACTGTGTGTCTGTTCTGCATTAGACATGGGCCATCAAGACATGGGCTGTGTCATGAGGCTGGAATTGCTGGATGTTGGAAATTCACAGAAATGTTGACTGTTCCCCATATGGTTGGGCTCAGTTTACTTGTATGTGTGCTAAATGGTAATTTGCTACTAGTCTCTGTGCCTCTGTAAGACATGGAGAAGGAATATGTGTGAAACAGGTCCTCTCCTGAGCCTCAGCCACAGAGAACAGAAGCATGTCCCAGCCTTGTGTTGGAGCTGTCAAGGCAGAGGCTGTTCACCCCAGAGGTCCCTGGTGCAGCCACTGTGATGGCAGCTGTCATGTCACTGGGTGGCTCTCAAGCTGGGCCTGGATCCTGCACAGAGCAGGCCAAGGACAGAAACAGAAGTGTTTTGGGATGGAGGCTACCTTGACACGGAAAAAGTAAGCACAAATTTTCCATCAGAGGATCAGAGGTTGTTATTATTAACTTTTGAATGAAATCATGAGGTTTCATAGCTGTGATTTGTTTTAATGCCTCCTTACACTCTAGAAGTCATAATGGGTTAAAAAACCCCTTTATATAGGAAAAGTGGTGAAAAATTAAGTGGGTTTTTTTCTTACTAACAACTCAAACCTTTTTTCAGTTTGAAACTTCATTGGAGTAAATGGCAAATTCAGATTTTTTTATTTTTTTTTAAAGGCCTCTCCAGTTACACTTGAAACTTTTTTTCTGCCTTCTTGCAAAACATGTCTCCTCTTGCTCTGTTGTAAACCCATTTCTCTTCGGCATCCTCCCATGTGGAGGATAACATTTGAGTTATTACTCAGCGTAGCAGTGTCCCCTGCCGGTGTCAGCAGTCTTGTCTTAGTTCAGCCTCTGTCCCATAGGGAAACGCTTTCCCAGTTCACTTTGTCAAGCTCACTTTTAACAGCCTCATGCTAATTCTGCCTAGTAACACCTTAGTTTTCTGCATGGCTGGCTTTTCAGGAAGGAGAGCATGGAGGTTAGTCCTAGGCCACCATATATATTAAATGTCTTTTATATATTTCAACTTCAGAAGAAAATTGATTATTTTTTTTTCCTTCCTCCCCATAGAGGCAGAGATTTAGATTTCTTATCCACAGAGATCACACAGAGCTCACTTTTGGTGAGCATTTCTTGAATGACAAAATATGAATTAAATCTGTTAAGGTTTTGGGGCGTATGCTAAAATGCTGGGAAATATATATATGTACGTATATACACACATATGTACATATGTGTTTAAGTACAGTAATTGCTCTGAACAGCAGCTAATTCAGCTCATTGTAGCATCTTGTCAGTCACTTGGAGACCAGAGCTCTGCCTTGCATGAGGGAGAACTGTACCAACTGCAGTAAAACCTGACCACGGTGTTTTTCCAGGCCACAAGCAGTTGCTTGGCAAAGCTTTTGCACAAGACAATTAAAATGTGCATGATTCTGAGTTGTTAAAGCTTTGACTTCTCCTTCTAATTAGACTTGCATCTCCTACACGGTCAAATGAGTTACTTAAAACAGATCAGAAAAGGTACCATTTTGCCATGTTGCCATGGATATGTTATCTTGAAAGCTACTGTTTTGACAGACTTCAATGTGAAATCATGAGCAAGCTCTTGGGTAGGATTTGCCCACCAGGCACATTTTTGACCAGCATTTCAACTCATCCTGTATGCCTTGTTTTATTTTGGGTTAATAAAAACCAGTTAAACAAAAGAATAGAACTGTCTGGCAGAAGGTGCTGAATTGGCTTTTCTGAAGTCTATGACCTTCTGTTTCTCTGGAGAACAAGCATAAAACCAGAGGCTATTTTTTTTTCTCTGATACTACCCTGGCCGTACTCTTTCAGGCAGCATGCATGTGTGATAGTAATGATGCTGCTAGTCTCCCAGAGGCCTCCCTATAATGGTGTGTGATAGTTATCATAACAGTTATGTCATCTTTTTGTATGGCATGGTCTGGCTTGAGATCTCAGATGTCCACATTGTGTTAGGAGCAGAGGACGTGAGGGCCTTTTGGTTCACTGAGTCTAGAGATGCAATCTATTAGAATCCTTTTCTGTGCACTGGCTGCGAGATCCCATTGCAAAGATTAGGGATGTGCATCAAAAGTATTGTTCTAGTTTCTGACTGTTTTGTGAGTAGAACAGGATTAAAGCAGGAAAGATTGTATTAATCCTTTCAGACACCTGTTGAAATGCATATACGCCCTAGTTTGTCAGTCTTAATATGGGCTTTAAAGAATTGAAGGAACCTCTAACCCTACTGTGAATACACCATCTAGACATCTTTTTCCAAGCCCCCACACATTTACGTGCTCGAATCTGTCAGAACTGACCTCGGGGGGTTACATTTCCTGTTCCATGTCTGTTCTTGCTCCCTCCAGAGCGGACACATGCCAGCAGTTCGGGTATGGGATGTGGCCGAGCGAACCCAGGTGGCTGAGCTCCAGGAACACAAGTACGGCGTGGCCTGTGTGGCCTTCTCCCCCAGCTCCAAGTACATTGTTTCAGTGGGGTACCAGCATGACATGATTGTCAACGTGTGGTCTTGGAAGGTAAGTTCTTAAGGAAGTTGGGTGGACTGCAAGGTGCTGCTAAATTAAAAAGAGTGGACAGTCTGACTGTGAACTATTTCAATTCCATCTTGCTTTCTGTGTCTGGTGGGGTTTTTTCTTTCTTTTTTTTTTTAATAATGTTGTTGTTGTTTGCTTTTTGACATTCATAGACACAGACAAGTTTGGACATGAGAGAGAGCTATGGTCTCCTAGGGAAGGTGTAAGTCACTTCAGTGGATGGATATTCTTTATACTTGGAGAAGTGTGACATCTTGCTGCCCAGCCGGAAAAGCCTGGACTTTGAAACCCTGTCAAAGGCTGTGGTTTTTTTAGAGGCTTATTAAAAACTAATTTATGAGGTTGAGGAGAGAAGGCTCTCGTCAGCTATTTTTTTTTTTTTTTGTGGTGTAGTGGATGCTCTTGGGTTGTTTTGGTTTTGTTGTGTCAGAATTTGTGATACTCTTATGCCACCCTCAATGATTAGGAAAGGGAACATAGAGAAATCACAGTGGATGAAAGCCAGTGGAGGCCACTCTGTCTACCACTGGGTTGGAGAGGCACTGTGTAGAAACAAAGCCCATGTCTTATCTTCGAGAAAACATTAGTTGTATGCTGTTTGTATATAAGAAAAGAAACATTTACTGTCTGTAGGCTTGGAGTTGTCTGTATTAACCCTCTCTAAAAGACGTGTGATTTAAAAAAAACTTCAATGCATCTGTTAAATCTCACATGATCACAGAACCGTAGAATGATTTGGGTTGGAAGGGACCTTAAAGATCATCCAGTTCCATCCCCCCTGCCATGGGCAGGGACACCTCCCACCAGACCAGGTTGCTCCAAGCCCCATCCAACCTGGCCTTGAGCACTGCCAGGGAGGGGGCAGCCACAACTTCTCTGGGCAGCCTGTGCCAGTGTCTCACCACCCTCGCAGTAAAGAATTTCTTCCTCATATCTAATCTAAATCTACCCTCTTTCAGTTTAAAACTGTTACCCCTCGTCCTATCACTACATGTGTTTGTAAAAAGTCCCTCTCCAGCTTTCTTATAGGCCCCCTTTAAGTACTGGAAGGCTGCTCTAAGGTCTCCCTGGAGCCTTCTCTTCTCTTGCAGCTTGTAAGTCTGTGCTCATTTAGTATGTTACTCTTTTCATCACATTTCCTGTGCTGTAATGTAAGATCTCACTGTTAGTTGTCTCCTGCATGAGCTGAAGTTTCACCCTGCTATTTTTTTTGTAGCTGAACTGTGTAGTGATAAAACGTAAGCGTGTATGTCAGTGTTGAAAATTGAGTGCTCAGCCTTTTGCTTCATTCTAGTTATAAAAATGAAAGTAGTGACTTGGGGATGGTCATAATGCATGGCATGTGTGGGACAGTACAAGTAGCATTATTTTCCCTTGCTTGTGCAGGTTTTTCTGTTCACTGTGATCCTGTTTATAATTATGTGTACAAGGGCTTGTGAGGCAAGGACTATCTCACTCTTCTGTGCTGAAGAATATGCACTTTATGCATATGCTACAGACTGTAACTATTGGGAGGTCCAGCTAGCCTCTATCCTGCAGGCTGGGTACCAAAACTAGAGGGACTTTACCTGACCAAAGTCAAAGAAGAATAAGAGACCGAGATGTGAAAACAAATCTCCCGAAGCACTTTCCTGCACTTTTAACCACAACCCTTCTACTGTGCTGGTGCTTCAATTTTCCCTGTTTTTCCTGGCTGGGAAACATACTCGGTCATTTGACTGTGTGTAAAACAAAGCCCCTCTTATCTGTAGGGTCCCCTGGCTTCCCTAAAGAAAAACCACAGGAACAATCCAGATGTGGAGGTCTGCAGGCGTTCTAAGGATTCCTCTGTGCACTGTCTTGAAAGAAGTTATGTAAATGGCTCTCCCTTGCTTTTCCCTCAGTCTGGATTGGGTGGTCCTATGTGCAGCAGCCTAGACTCCTCTATTGGTGATTTCTTCAGTTCTGTCAGCATGCTGTCCGATGGGGCCCTCTGTGTGATGTGGTTTGTGTGCTGAGGGCATTGTGTTGGGACTACTGGGTGCAACCAAGTCCCTAAAAAGAAGGGTAAAGGAAACAGTGAGAATAAGAAGTGGTGCACTGTTGTCAACCATGTGCTGCATGGTAGTAAAACCGTCACAGGCAGAGGTGAAAACTTTTTTGTTCTCACTTCTACCAGTCCCTGGGGAAAGGCTGGGGGAAGAAAACTGAGTTCTGGTATGGTGGACAGGGAGCTCCTGCCATCTGACTGTTCTGCTTGGGCAGCGTCCATTCCTGCTTTCTGTCCCTGCTGTGTTCTTCCTCCTTTCCCAAACTCTTTGATGTTTTGAGGTGCACATTTGAGGTGTGACAGATATTGCTTTGTCTCTTCCAATACACGTGATCTTTCTGTGTTTTGGGTCTTTCAATAAAGGAGGAACCAGTACAGTTTTCCCTGTGCAAAATACCTGTTTCCTATCTTGAGTGCCTTGCCCTCCTTGCTGCATGGAGGCTAGGAGAACTCCTCCTTATGCTGGCCTACATATACTTTTGCTGTTCAGAAAGGGAAATGGGTTTGCTCTGAGCTCTGGGTGATTGCAAAACCAACGTTTGTCATGGCTCAGACAGCAAGTTCTGCAGGCACTAGTGCCTGCTGGTTTGTTCTAGATCCTCATCAATGTGGAAGTGGAATTGAATGTAAATGTGGATTGGACTGTCTGCCAAATCAATGCTCCCAGCTAATGCTGGGGAGGCTGTGTTCAGGGATGAGCGGGGAATAGTTTGGGCCTTGTCTTTTCCCTGCTGCAGCATTTGTACTGGATATGTGCCTGTAATTGAAATGAGTTTACTTCGCTTCAGAGCAAAGAAATTAAGCTATCTAAACAATTATGTTTCCAGAAAAACATTGTAGTGGCAGCCAACAAAGTCTCAAGTAAAGTGACAGCCGTGTCATTCTCAGAGGACTGCAGTTACTTTGTCACTGCTGGAAATCGACACATCAAGTTCTGGTACCTGGATGACAGCAAAACCTCCAAGGTGAGAGAATGTGCATCAAGGCCCAGCTGTGAACAGGGATTTCCATCTTACAACAGGGTAGATTTTGCCCCAGTGAGCTGTGGGAAGCAGGAACTCTTTGATTTTGCTGGGATTCAAAGATAGCCCTCCACCCCTGGCTCTCAAGTCTGTTTCCCTATGCACTGGTGGCACCAAAAGCTTGTCTTACCCTGTGCTGAGCCAGGGGCATGGCTCCTGGTGTTGTATAGCAGCATGCTTGTTCTTAGTCACATATAGTCACATATACTGAATGACAGAAAAAACAGAAAAGAACTGCAGTTATTAAACAACTTGTAGCACAGAGGTGGAGAGAGCTGTTTGATGTTGGTAGGAGCATCTCAAAAGGTTCTGAGTGTTACTTTGAAGCATCAGCTAAACTTATTAAACTTTTAGCTGTTCTGTTCTTCCCCGGGGGACAGAATCCACATAGGATAATTTTTGTGTATGCTCACAAACAGATGTTCCTACTTCGTGCTTGAACCCTGCTTTGGCATTTGTATAAATCACAAATTGGCCATGGAAGTGTTGTTCTTCCACTAACTGATGTGCTGTCTCTGGGTCATATGTTTGGATGCGCAGTTTTGGTGACACTAATAATGTTCTGTTCCACTGACGTGCTAATACTGCTACTCCCATTACACTATGCAACTAATGGGTCTACAGCAAGCAAAACGTGTCACTGCCTCTCCTTTTAGGCTGTTTGCAGCTCTCTTTCTTTAAGGCACGTCAGCACTCAAGGCTTGGTGTTCTAAAAAATATGTCTGTGTGCCTGGAGTACCTTGCTCTATTTCTAACAAACTCTTTTTTATTGGTAGGTCAATGCCACAGTCCCCTTGCTAGGTCGCTCAGGATTGCTTGGAGAACTGAGGAACAACTTCTTTGCAGACGTGGCATGTGGAAGGGGCAAAAAAGCTGACAGCACCTTCTGTATCACATCCTCAGGCCTGCTCTGTGAATTCAATGAAAAAAGGCTGCTAGACAAGTGGGTAGAGCTGAGGGTGAGTTTTAAGTCCTCCTGTTCTGCAGTATTTGTGCCTGTTGAAGCAGAGCAGGAACAACAAATAATGACGCTCAGGGAGTGCAAGCTGACCACCAGCAGTGAAAGTCATTGGACCTCTGCCACTTTGTAATTTACTCTGGAAGGCCAAGCAAAAATAGCTGTGCTTCTTGGCAAAGGGATTTTATTAATAATTGAGGCTCTTTCATTCTCAAGCCTTGGCATTACTGCTACTGCCCTTCTGGCAAAGTAGTGTCCTGATGTAGCTCTGGCAACCCCAGTGTTGTCCCTCCTGGCTTGGCCAGGACTAATAGGAGTTTTAGAAGGATTCTAATTTCTACCCACTGTGCAGTGTCTTAGTTGGCTTGTGCATCTCAAATGCAGGTTCCTGAGGTACTAGTTGACTTGACTATTCTAAAACACAAGGTTGGCCCATAGTTTCAGAACTTGATCATGCTTATTTTCCTTCAATTGAACGTAAGATGCCTACCTGAAAGGATCCAGTGTATTAAAATCAAAGGAAAAATCTTTCCATGCTGTCACTCAAGTGAAATGCCTCTTCTTCTCTTTCCTTTCCTTTCCTCTCTAAAATCTGCCCTTCACTCTTGCTCAGAATACAGACAGCTTCGCAGTAAGTTGGAAAAAAAGTTTTGCATTGAACTCATCCCCTTATCACCACACTCCATTTTGTACCATTTTTTGTCATTTGTACAGATCCCAGTGGGAGGGGGAGGAAAATCCATTTTTTCTTTTCTTAATCACTTGTGGCAGGTAATGTGTTGGCTTGCTAGTGCAGGGTGAGGTGCTGCTTGCCTGCCAGTGATGCTGAATGTCACAGAGGAACACAAAACAATGTTCAGAGTAAGGCTTACCTGGAGCAAACATGTGACTGCCCACCACAGTGGGTGACAGAGGAACTGGGCTTAAATTTAACCACTTGGAAAACTGCAATGGACCTTGCCTGGGAAGCTCCTCAGAAAGGAAAACTAAATTTTTAGGCTTTTCCTTACTCCCAGGGCTTGACTTCACTTCAGCTCTTTTGACCATGACTCCTTTGTCTGTCAATTTGCTGTTCTCCCTGTCATGTGTCCAGTGACCTTTGAAGTGAGAGCACATTTCTTACTTGTCTTGTTTTGTGCTGTGTCCTCCTCAGACCACTGTGGCAAACTGCATCTCTGTGAATCATGACTACATCTTCTGTGGCTGCGCTGATGGCACCGTGCGGATTTTTAACCCTCTGAACCTTCACTTTGTCACCACACTGCCGAAGCCGCACTTCCTGGGAACAGACATTGCGAGTGTGACTGAGGCCAGGTACTGTGGAGGGGGTGGAAGGGAGCAAGGGAGGCTTATGGGGGTTAGAACTGTTCCCCAGACCTTTGCCATCTGGACTGCGGTCTTTTTATGGATTAAAATTGGCAGCCTGTTGTGGATGTCCCTGAATTGTTTCAGCCTTGCCTTGTGTGGCTGGGATACAGCCCAAAGCTGGTTGGTGGACTACACAGCATATCATGCTCCTCATCTCCCTGGAATTGGTTGAGTCTGGTGGCCTTTTGACATTGATTGCTATGAGCAGGCAGAGGACACAGGATGCTGTGGCTCACTTCAGTTGTTCCTGTACCATGATGTTCTTTGCTTACCACTGGTAAGGGCTGAAGACTTCTCCGTAGCAATGTAATCACATTGCTAAGAGATATCCAGGCTTTCATGGGACATTTTTTTCAAAGGCTCCCCTGCAATCTTTTAGAGATCTAAATCTCCTACTCTTGTCTATAGACTTCTTCTCCCTCAACCCTGTGCATTCTGATGTATTGTTTTCCTACCTTGCTCTAGTATCTTCTGCCTTGGCTCTCTATTTCTCACCTTTTGAGATGGGTATTGTGATTTTTATACAATTCTGTCTGCCAGATTGTGGAGGCTTACACTAGAGAAAACCTTTCATGTATTGCTGTTTGCTAGTCCTGGCTGGAAGCTTGACCAATCTTCTTCTCTTGCTCTCTTTCACTTCTGTCACTAGTGGGGAAAGAAGTCAGAAGGTGTAATAATCCATCAGCCATTATTCCACTGGATATCTGGAGTTCCCACATCTACAGATATATATTATTTTTATTTTGGTTTGGTTTTTTTCTTCCTTTTTTTCTTTGTGTCTCAACACATTTTCTCTAAACTTTTCCTGGCAATCTGAGGTAAAGGTTCAAACAGTGCACTGTATAGTCCTCCTCTAGAAGATCAGTGGGAGACAATGATATTCCAGTAAGGGAGCTAGAAAAGGAATTCTCAGTTTTAAATGGTACCAGCTTCTGGTAGTGCTAAAGTCAAGCAGTTGCATAAGCTCATCATTTGAAAATACTCTCTGCTGCTCTCATCTATCAGTCAAGCAGAAATATTCATGTAATTCTTAAATATGCATTTGTAGCACCAATTACCATCTCAACAATTTTTTTTAATTACTTCCAGAGAAGTGTGAAAACACAGGACTCCTTATATTCCCATGCATGCCAGAGCCTCCCTGTGGGATGCCAGTTGCCAGCAATGAACTGCCCACGACTGTATCAATGACTTGATTTTTTTTTATAGGATCTGGGCTGCACTCTTCTAGCCCTCAAAGCTTTGCACTTGCAAAAGCAGGGCTCCAACTGTCTGGTATGCTATGTGCAGTTTGGTCTTCATCCCTGCATCTCCCATCAGTCCTTTTAAGTTATCTGCTCTCAACACCCTGGCACTCTGGCTATAATTACCTGATTTGATACCATTAGCAGCATTATGGGATGGCTGTGTTCACCTCAGGTCAAGAGAGCAGCTCCTTCTTTACATGCATGGCAGCAGGACTTAACAGAGGACTCCTGTACAGGAGATACAGGTTCACATGGTGTGATCTTGGTCTAACCTGAGGAAAGAGATGGTTCCTTGTTCTTCAGAATTTATATGTTTTAAAGTTTGCACCAGAGAGCTTACCTATCTTGAAAGGACTGTACCCATCTGCAGTTGCCCATCTGATGAGCTGCTGCAAGCAGCACCAAGCTGGCTTGCATGTGGAGTGTGGGCAGAAGGGAAGCATGTCAGACAAGCGGCCACTGAAATGAATCATTCCTTTGTCCCTTGTGCTGGTGTGCTCCTGTCTCTTGAATGCAATACTCTTCTGCTTGGTCATGCACAAGAGCAGCTCCTGCAATCAGTAAACAAAATATAGTACCCACCAAAAGATGATCCTCTCTCCCCTCTGTTTTGAGATTGTTTGACTTGGATTTTACCACCTGGTTATGCAGGGGTAAATGATGATTTTCAGTGATGATCAAGTGTCCTGTTTGGCCCTTCTTCAGGGAAGGTCAGTCACCTGTCTGTGGTGGGATTCTGGGTTGGATGGCAAGGAGAATGACGTTTGCCATGGGACTTTCTGGCTTCTTTTGGGACTCTGGTTGTTCAAGAGACAGATCTTCCCAGTCAGCTACTCTCTCTACCTGTATATGCCACAGAGCATTGTTCACCTTGCCAGTGCCCTGTGAAGAATCTGAGCTCTCATGTTTCACATCCATGACTCCGAGAGAGCACAAATTAACCAGGCTTTTGTTTCTCTCTCTGTGCAGTCGTCTTTTCTCTGGTATGGCTGATGCGAAGTATCCGGACACGATTGCCTTGACCTTTGACCCCACCAACCAATGGCTTTCCTGTGTGTACAATGACCACAGCCTGTATGTGTGGGATGTCAAAGACCCGAAGAAAGTGGGCAAGGTGTACTCGGCTTTGTACCACTCTTCCTGTGTGTGGAACATTGAGGTACGTTGTCTGCAGACACAAGTGTTGGATTGGGAGTTGCAGCTGAGGAAGTCATCTGAAGAGCTGCCAAATTTGAATGCAAATACTGCAGATTTCCTCCTGTGGTTAGTGTAGTTGCTACAGGGCTTGGGTTGGAGCTGGGAATAATTCTTTGGCTGACCAAATGTGTTAGATGCAGTGTGTTACTGGAAAAAAAAATCTCTCCATTAAAAGATGAGAGGTGGGAGAAGGAGCAGAACTGGACAAAGCTGAACACAGGGGCTTCTTTCACAAATGCACAAGAGTTTCCTGCTGACCTCAAAAAAATTGTGAGAGGCCTGTGGTGAACAAGTGCTTCAAAGTCAAAGGAATGAAACAAGTGATAGGATCTCAGCTCTGATCCTTCTTAGCCTATTTACCAGGACATCTTAAATTAGCCTCTCAAGTGGCTGTCATCTTCCACTCTGGCTGTCTGGCTTTCCCTCAGAGGGACAGAGGGAGGGAAAGAAGGTATAGGAAACAATGTAATTGTTAATACCTTGAAATATGTCGAACAGTGGTCAGGAAAGGGGAAAGTGGAAAGAAAGTGGGAAGAGGTTGAGGACTTTTTTTGTTATTATTTACTAATTGCATCTCACCCTTTCCTTATGGATTATAAATTGACAGTGGTTGTTGAAATTTGCAAACAACAGTGCAAGGTTGTTGTTTTGTGGTCTTTGAGGTGCTCTTTTTGAACTATTAGAAACAAAGGATGCTGGCTTGTTGTATGCTTCTTAAGGAGATGTTCTACATTCAGGGAAGCGCAGTGAGAATTTGTTTGAAGTGAATATGAAGCTCTGGTCTGGAAACAGGTTTTCATTAGGAGAACTGGCTGTCTCTCACCTTCAAAAAACAGAGAGGGCAGCCCTTTTATCTCATTATATCATTGTTTTGTAACTTGCTACCAGTGTCGAGGATGCTAAGTGCCAGGCAATCTTGTTCAGGGGTTGATTTTTACCTCCCCTTAGATGTATCCGGAGGTGAAGGACAACAATCAGTCATGCCTCCCCCCTGGTTCCTTCATCACCTGCTCCTCTGACAACACCATTCGTCTGTGGAACACCGAGAGCTCCAACATTCATGGCACAGCCCTGCACCGCAACATCCTCAGCAATGTAAGCTCCCAGGTTCTGGTCACCTCCTTTCTCTTGGGGGTTGCTCTTTCTCATGCACAGGTGTTCCCAAGTTAAGGCCCAAACTTCTTTGGATCTCCACAAGTCAACACAAGCTTCTCTGTAAACAGAGCACAAGTCTGGTAAAATATATGAACATAAAGAAACATGAAGGGAGTATGAGGTGGAAAGACAGTGTGCCTGAAATGGCCCTGGGGACTATTGCTTTTTCCATAAACCACCTGAGGATTCACTGAATTTATTCTCTTCCAAAATAGCTCATGCCATATGCTTCAGGAGAACTGTTCCTATTTTTCTCCATCTCTGTTATGTGTAACAACTTTAAGATTTGTTTGGAAATTTGCATTAAATGAGGCAGGGGTTTGGGAGAATTAAATGAGAAACATTTTACACTCACTTCATCTATAGAAGAGGGACGATAATCATACACAACAGTGATTACTTATGGACGTTTGTTTCTGTTCTCAGTTGTGTTGGAAGTTTCATGGGCACAGCAGCCCTGACGTGTCCATTCTCAGCAACCTGTTCATGGTGAAAAAGCTCCTGCCTTTTCTGTCATATCTCAAAAGGCATGGGCTGACTTGGATTATCCCTAGGAGTCTTTCACATTGCTGCTGTGTCCCTTTACTACATTGTAATCTCTAATCCCAGAGTCTGTCTGTGTTGGAGATGCTGTTACTTTCTAGCTTGAAGGAGAATCTTTTGCAAAGGGTGATTGTGAGACAGAGCTGTGAAACTTTCATCCTACAATATGAAAGGGCTGAGTGTTTGCTCCTAGCTAAAAGATCCCACCAATTCCAGCATAACTGCCAGTGAAGTGTGTATGTTGGTCAGGAGCCCAGTTTCTAAGGCAGGTGCTTCTCTTTAATATTTTGTAACTAGTTAATATTTCCTGGTGTATTGTATCCCCAGGACTTGATGAAAATCATCTATGTAGATGACAACACTCAGGTACTTCTGGACACTGATTACAACTCCGCAGGAAGTGCAGACAAAGCTGATGCACAAGTGATGGATACGAAGGTGGGGATACGCACTGTCTGTGTGAGTCCCAGTGGGGAGCACCTGGCCTCGGGGGACAGGATAGGCACTCTCAGGTAATCCCATAGAGCTTCTTCTGCAGGCTGTGGGTTGAGCAGGCATGAGAATGAAACCCAGGTCTTGCTAATTTTGTTGAACATACTGAAATCAGCCATGTTGTGTCTTAGGATATATGAGTTGCAGTCTCTGAGGGAAATGCTGAAGGTGGAAGCCCATGACTCTGAGATCCTGTGTCTGGAGTACTCCAAACCTGACACAGGTAAATGCAATTGAGCTTCTTCCCTTTTGCATTGAATGTAGTGTTGAGCAAGTCAAGAATGTCCAGCCATGGTACATCAGAACTTTCAGTGGTGAGCTACTCCTGGATTTCAGAGCAGGCTTGTAACATTGGACCTGTAGAGCTGGACTTTGTAAAAGGCTTCTTTCTCATACTTTTCCTTGGAATATTGTGGGTTGAGATTGTAACTGGTTCTGTCTGTTACTACCATGTGAAATCCAGGGGTGTTCCTTTGTGTCCATCCCTGCAGTTAGCTACAGTATAACGTTTTGTCCCTAAGATGACTTGAGAAGCTGTTTTAAAACAATTACTGGAAGAGCAAATGACTTTTTAGTAATGATCTTGCACAATTTAACTATCTGACAGGCTTAAAGCTCTTGGCCTCAGCCAGTCGGGATAGGTTGATTCATGTCTTGGATGCTGGAAAGGACTACAGTCTGCAGCAGACCCTGGATGAACATTCTTCTTCTATCACTGCTGTGAAGTTTGCAGGTAGAGAATCATGGCTTCCCTCCAAAGCTGTATTTGAGCATTACTGTTGTCCCGTTGTGCTGTAAAGTAATTTTAACTGCTCTGGGTTAGGCCAGGCTGAAGCTGCAGCTGCTTTTTAGTCATCTTCTGTAGCTGCAGTTCTAACAGAAGGTGATATTTGACAATACTTACCTTCTTTTCCATTTGTTTTTTTTTCTCCTTTCCTTCTTTCCCACTCAAAAAAATCCTCAGCATTTCTTTGGAAAGCTGTTTTCTGTAATGACTTAGTCCCTTTAACTGGTGTCAGATAGCTACACGCTGTTCTTAGTGAGGAGAACTATGGAACAGTCATACTCCAAAGAAAATCCCCAAACCCACAAAAAATGTTTTGGAATTAACTAGTCACAAGTACATTGGTCATTGCAAACCAGTGTAAGACTTTGCATTCGTGGTAATGGAGCACATTGCATCCCCAGCACTCAGTTACTACTGATGGTCAGTAGTGTGTCGTATCATGCTATTGTCACGTAAAACAAGGGTTGGCTGCTCTGCCAGAGGAACCAGTAGCTGAGGGTGACAGGAAGGCAGGCAGAGGTAGTGGCCTCACTGGCAGTGGGAAAGTCCCACAGTACCTGAACAAGGTAGAACAGATCAAGTCCAGTGAGAGTAACTAGTTCCAGCCAGTAGTCCAGCTTGCCAGACAAATCCATAGTCATCAGACAGGTCAGCAATTCAAGGTCAGGATCAGTCTGGAGACAGTGAGCAGGGTCAGTCACAGTTCAGTGCCTGCCAGACAAACCCGTAGCAGCAAGACAGGTTTAAGTTTACATCAGGAAACTGAGTCCATGAGTCGGGGTCAGGATTCACATCAGAAGGGTATGTGGTCAGGCATAGGTGTGGCTGCGATGCTGCTGCTGGGTAGCTCAGTTGGGGTTCAAGGATGAGAACCTCAGCTTGAAAGTCACTCACAAGTGAAGGGCAGGGACCTTTTTGAAGCTTCATAGCAGAGGCTCCCTGTAGCTGCTGTGAAGCTTTTTCAGGTTTTTTTCTCAAGGAGCTCCAAGGTCAGTAAAAGCTTCTCTGACAAGTCTGTCTTATCAGTGAGCTGGCCTTGAATGCAGCCAGATAAACTCCTAGGAGATGAGGGAACTGCACTCAAGCCCTGGCAGCAAAGGCCTTTGTGCCAGTCCCTGAGCTAAGTGCAGCCCTGCTCTAAGTGGGTACAGTTCAAGTGGACTTGTGTGATATTGGATCCATTTTCATTACATGGAGTTTTGTCAGGTGTTGCTTTGCTGAAGGAGCAGATGTATTGCAAAAGAGTGCTAAGGGAAGAAGGAAAGCCTGATACTGCTGTGAGAAACATGTGACTGACTTTGAGGACTGGAAAGTGCCTCTTGCCTGTTTTCAGCCCATACCAAGTGTGAACCCATCATATTGCCAGAGTGCTGTGGTACGTAGAGAATAACCATGTGAGCATACCGTTGGGGGAGAAGAGAGAATTACATCCTGATCTGTTGTGTAAAGCCTCTCTATTAAAGGCCTCATGCACTCTGAGCATTAACAAATCCTATCCCTGAGAAGGGGCTTCTGTTTTGCTGCAGCATCCTGCTGCTTAGGTAGGAGTCAGTCTTAGGTATTCAGGACTGGAATAAATGAGCAGTGGTATAAACTGAAGCATTTCCTCCACCTTTATTTTGTTTATCTTTTGATCGGCTTCGTCCTTTTTTGTTCCAGCCAATGATGGAAAAGTACGAATGATAAGCTGTGGGGCAGACAAGAGCATTTATTTCCGCACTGCGCAGAAGGTAACCGTATTACAGCTTTTTGTGTGCTTTTTTAAAAAATAATCTCTTCACAAAAGAACTACTTTAAAGAGTGATATCAGAGTTTCTGTATGAGTTTGTTGCTATTTCAGCCTCAGTGTCTCCCACTGACTCAAGTCAAGAGATTACGTTCAGAGAACTAGTTGTGTGAAGCATGCAGCTGCTCCCAGCCTGACCTCTCGCAACAAAATGTGAAGTAGAGAACTGTTAGGATATCTGATTTTCTTTTCTGCCAGGGCTGTTGTGAGGAGTGGTGATAGAGCATGGGCTGGAGAGGAGCTCATTGTGCCTCCAGTCCCAGCTGCTCCCGGCAGATCTGGTTAGTGGGAAGGGTTGATTTCTGCTGGCTGTGTGAGAGGACTCATCTGTATTTAGAAGCTTTTAATAATGGGTTAACTACTTGATTTTGACACAGTCTTTACCCACATGCTTAGACAGGAGAAGGGGTTCAGTTTACCCGAACGCATCACATTGTTAGGAAGACCACTCTGTATGACATGGATGTGGACCCCAGCTGGAAATATGCAGCTATTGGATGTCAGGATCGTAACATCAGGTTAGTTTACTACTTGTCCTGAAAATATTTTTGCAGTCATAAATGAGTTGGCCAAGGTGGCCCCATCTCCACCATGGTTTCTCTAGATTCTTTGACGCAGCATTTTCAGTACTACCTGGGCAAAATAAGCAATGTTGTCTTATGTTATCCCCCTCAGGGTTTTCAACATAAGCAGTGGGAAGCAGAAGAAGCTTTACAAGGGTTCCCAAGGTGAAGATGGCACCCTCATCAAAGTAAGCTGTTTTCTTTCTTTCTTCTCCTTTTTTCAGCTCTTCTGAATGCAGCTCAGGGCTGAGAAAAGGAAATACAAATCTGAACATAGTATATTTTTTTTTTGCTTGCTCCATACTTTGTCCCTTATCCTGCTACTGCTTCCTACCTCCTTCCTTAAAGGCTGATATTGTGGGCTAAAACAGGAAAAGAATCAATGAATGCTGAAGTTGATCTTTTAACTTCTCTCTCTGTCATGTTTCTGAAGTGAGGCACAGGCCCATGCTATAAAAGCAAATAGAACTGCACTAGTATCTGTCAGATGATCATAAAATCATAGAATGGTTTGGGTTGGAAGGGACCTCAAAGTTCATCTAGTTCCAACCCTCCTGCCATGGGCAGGGACACCTCCCACTAGACCAGGTTGCTCCAAGCCCCATCCAACCTGGCCTTGAACACTGTTAGGGACGGGACATCCACAGCTTCTCTGGGCAACCTGTGCCAGTGTCTCACCACCCTCACAGGAAAGAATTTCTTCCTAATATCCAATCTAAATGTACCCTTTTGCAGTTGAAACTGTTACCCCTTGTTTTATCACTACAAGTTCTTGTAAAAAGTCCTTCTCCAGCTTTGCTGTAGCCCCTTCATGTACTGGAAGACTGCTCTGAGGTCTTCCTGGAGCTTTCTCTTCTCCAAACTGAACAACCCCAACCCTCTCAGCCTGTCTTCATAGGAGAGGTGCTCCAGCCCTCTGATTATCTTTGTGGCCCTCCTCTGGACTCATTCCAACAGCTCCATGTCCTTCTTATGCTGGGAACTCCAGAACTGGACACAGTACTCCAGGTGGAGTCTCACAAGAGCAGACTCCCTCACCCTGCTTGCTGGTCATGCTTCTTTTGGTGCAGCCCAGAACACTGTTGGCTTCCTGGGCTGCAAGTGCACATTGCTGGCTTATGATGAACTTTTCATTAACCAACACCCCTAAGTCCTTCTTCTTGGGGGTGTTCTCAATCCATTCTCCACCCAGTCTGTGTTTGTGCTTGGGATTGCCCTGGCCCAGGTGCAGGACCTTGCACTTGGCCTTTTTCAACCTCATGTGGTTTGCACAGGCCCACCTCTCAAGGTCCCTCTGGATGGCACCCCTTCCCTCCAGCATATTGGCTACACCAAACAGCTTGGTGTCATTGGCAAACTTGCTGAAGGTGCACTCAATTCCACTGTCCATGTTGCCAACAAAGATGTTAAACAGCACTGGTGCCAGTACCAGCCCTGAGGAACGCCACTCATCACTGATCTCTACTTGGACATTGAGCTGTTGATCGCAAATCTGAGTGTGACCATCCAGCCAATTCTTTATCCAATGTGTGGTCCATCTGTCAAATCCATATGTCTCAAATTTTGAGTCAAGGATGTCTGTCGTACGGGACAGTGTCAGATGCTTTGCACAGGTCCAGGTAAATGACATCAGTTGCTCTTCCCTTATCCACTAATGCTGTAGCCCCATCATAGAAGGCCACCGATTTTGTTAGGCAGGGTCTGCCCTTAGCCATGTTGGCTGTCACCAGTAGTCTCCTTATTTTTCATGTGCTTTAGTATTGTTTCCAGGAGGATCTGCTCCATGATCTTGCCAGGCATAGAGGTGAGACTGACTGGCCTGTAGTTCCTCAGGTCATCTTTTTTTCCCTTTTTAAAAATGGGGGTTATGTTTCCTCTCTTCTAGTCAGTGGGAACTTCATAGGACTGCCACGACATCTCAGATGTTACGGATAGCAGCTTAGCAACTTCATCTGCCAGTTCCCTCAGGACCTGTGAATGTCTTATGGACTTGTGCACCTTCGGGTTCCTTAGATGGTCTTGAAAATGTTCTACCTCTACCGTGGGTGGTTCTTCATTCTCCCAGTCCCTGCCTTTGCCTTTTGTGACTTGTGCAGTGTGGCTTGAGCGCTTGCCTTAGAAGACAGAAGCAAAAAAGTCATTGAGTACCTCAGCCTTCTCCATATCCTGGGTAACCTCCTTGCTGCCCTAAGGATCTTGAGCTCCACCATCTCATGGTCACTGCAGCCAAGCCTGCCCTCGAGCTTCACATTCCCTACCAATCAGCCCCTCCTTGTTGGTAAAAACAAGATCCAGCATAGCACCTTTCCTTGTTGGCTCCCCTATCACTTGGAGAAGGAAGTTATCATTAATGCATTCCAGAAACTTCCTGGATTGCTTGTGCCTTGCGGTGTTCTCCCTCCAACAGATACTGAGGTGGTTGAAGTCCCAGGACCAGGGCTTGTGAACTCCTCCCTCTCTATAAAAGGCCTCATCCACTCAGTCTTTCTGGTCCGGTGGCCTGTAGCAGACCCCCATTATAATGTCCTCTGCCCTTCCTTTAATCCTGAACCAGAAGCTCTTGGCTGGCTCCTTATCCATCCCTAGGCAGAGCTCCATGCATTCCAGCTGGACACTGATGTAGAGGGTGACAGCCCCTCTTTGACTCCCCTGCTAATGAGCCAGTATTGTTCCATTCCAACACTCCAGTCATCCCACCATGTCTCTGTGATGCCAGTAAGGTCACAGCTGTGAAGGCACGTGTATGTGTCTCTAATTCCTCTTGTTTATTCCCCATGCTGTGTGTGTGTTTGCATAGAAGCATTTAAGTTGGGCCCCTAATTAAGTTGACTTAGCCCATTAGTTCATTCAGTCCATTTACTTTAGTCCTTTACTTTCTGCTCCAGAGAGCTCATTCTGTCTTTCTCGACTATTTTTGTTAGGATTTTTAAGATGGAGCTGCCTGTTGATTAGTGTTTGAGAAATCTATTTGCAAGAGGGCAAATAAAAGTGAAACTCTTCACGAGTTGATGAAATTAAATAGCATCTGCCCTGAAAAACTCATATTCTTCAGGTCCTGGAGTGCTGGACAAGCCTGGTACTGCTTAGAGTCAGTTCATATTTCCAACCTGCTGAGTACACCCAGGCTTTGGGGTAGGGTAGCATGGGTGTTTTTGTCCCTGTCCTGAGCTTCTCCTGCTAAATCAGGTGCATTCAAGATTCAGCATTAAAAGTGGTGCTAGCACATTAGGATGTGGAAGAATTGTGTTCTTATCTTTAAAGACCAATTGACACAACCAAAACATCTCTCAAGTTGCCAAACAAGTTTCTTCATTGTATTTATTTTCACAGATAATTTTTCTACTTTTTAAACCAAATATTTCTGTTCAGCTGCACAGGCCAGCAGTATTATTGATGGGTGTAAATAGCTGGATAAAAACGGAGAGGAAAACAGTTTTGTTCTGTGTCCTCTTTTGTTTTACAGAGAAAGTTCTCTTTCTCTTTGCCTATTATAATTCCTACAAAGTTTTTTAGTAAGCCAGAGTAATGAAAATGAAGAATTGCTGCTATGCTTTATTGCTGGTAAGCTCAGGTGCTTGATTATATCTTCCTCAGACCACAAACCATGAAATGTTGCTGGGGGCTGGATTTTTTGTTTATAATATCCTTTATGTTTTTGGTTTTTTTTCACGTGTAGCTCAAGTGGGGAATCTCAATTATTTTTAATGTTGCTTTGTTCAATTTTAGGACAACTATGTAACCAAAGGATTATGGTTGTCTCTGGAATTTAAACTTTCTTGGCATGTTGTTCTGAGATAGTAATATGTATTTCAGTTTAACAAGTAGAACCCAAACAGTGGCATGCAAAGCAAAAGATACAGCAACAAAATAAACATAACCAAAAATGTTATAATTATTTAAATACCATGTCTCCCTCAAAACCCAGACATTTTCAGTCTCGTTTCCTTAAAGTTCTACAAAGGACAAAGTAGGACATTTGCTGACAGTAGTTGTATTTGCTGTGTAGTGCTGCTTTAGACCTAGTGAGGCATCTGGAGGTGGTTTATATTTGATCCAAGATGTAACAACAAATGACTCTATATGAAAACAAAACAAAAAAACCACCCAAAAATGGCAATTGCAAATGCTGGAGATTTGACAGCATCATTATCAAATACAATTTCTTTGCAGTCTTGAGTTCTTTTTTGGTTTCTCTCCTAAAGATTGGAGTCTTTTAATATTTCACTTAACTCTGTCAGCTCTGGTTTTTCTTTTTTTTTTTTTGATGGAGGGTGTTTTGGCATGCGTGTGTTTTGTTTTGTTTTGATCTTAAGAAAGGAAGTAAGACCCCAGTGGCTAAAAGGAGGTAGGAGAGAGAAGTATGAGTCTGCCCATTGGTGGTGGTGCCTTCGCAGTCATGACAGCGCTTAATGTAAGCACCTTTAATCTCTGATTAGGTTGGAGATAGTTTTAACACTTCAGTCAGGTTGGAGATCTGTTCTGGGATGCTGGATAAGCTGGTACTCAATTGGAGTCTTGTGGAAGCTACTTGCATTTTATTCTTTCAACTACTATGACTGTCTTGGACCATTTTCCTGCAGTTTGAAAGCAATTTCCCACCAGATCTTTGCACTTCTCTTGTTTCCTAAACAAGGTGCAAACGGATCCTTCTGGTCTTTATATTGCAACCAGTTGTTCAGACAAGAACCTCTCCATCTTCGATTTCTATTCTGGCGAGTGTGTTGCAACCATGTATGGACATTCAGGTAAGACGGGTAAACTTCTGGGAATGCATTTTTTTCTGCTTATGACTAGATAGCAGGGTCTGACACTAGTCAAAGCTTTCTGAAGGTTCCACCAAAGTTTACTCAATGGGTATTTTGGAGTAGGTTATGGTTTGATGAAGTGTCATAGCTTATTTCATTGCAATTTCAACTTTTTTCAGACTGCATTTTGCATTGGAAAACACAAGCACACATACACCTGTATGTATAGCCTATAAGGCAGTCTGTGTTTTTTCAGCATATATTAAGTTTTGTTATGATGCACTCTCACCTCCAACCATGTAGGGGCTATTCTATTAAAGCAAAAAGAGACTTCAGTCTTTGTGCTTGTTTTGCTGTGGGATACCCTTACTATGTCAAGCCTAGATTCTTTGTTAATTGTTATGGTAATTGGGGCATATTGATCTGTGAAGAATGTTGGCTTTTATGAGAATTTAAGTTGCTGAGCACGGATAGGTGACTTGGCTAATGATTTCTTCTCCCAGTTGCAGTAATTCAAGAAAGTTTTTTTTTCTTGTGCTTTATTTCACACAGAGATTGTAACCGGGATGAAGTTCAGTAATGACTGTAAACATCTGATCTCTGTTTCTGGTGACAGGTAAGAGGGGTTTGCTTGTTTGTGGTATCAGCTCATGCCATCTCACACTGGATTTAAAGCGTGTTCTGAAGGAAGGTAGAATATTTTTTTTGGATGGGGGTTGTTTAATGAATTCCAAAGAAACCTTAGATCTGTTTGCTGTTGGCAAAGCTCACAGAGCTTGTATTATCCTTCCATGGAATGAGATGCCCATGTGAAGTGTTTCCCTTGTGGTTTTTCTGAGTATAGGTACTATTCCCTGCTGGAAAGGAGACAAGGATGTGGCCTGTTTCCTTACCAGCCTTCAAGTCTGCAATGTAATGCAGCTTGTGATATTCTGATCAGTGGTGCCAAAATGTTGTCTTACTGTACTCCTGTTGGTGAGGTTTCACCAGGTGAATGAGCCTGTCTAGCAGCAGAAGGAATAAGCCTGTCCTCACTCTTTGCTTCTGTCCATATGGTCTTCTTCCCCACACCCCTAAGTCAGCTGTGGTGTGGTTGACCCCTCATTCAGGTCACTGTATCAGCATCTTCCTTTCCTACCCACCCCAGCTGAGTTTTCTGCTGATTTAGTGAGCTAAATCAGCTCACCAAAAGCTTAATTAATCACCAGACTGAGCCCAAGGCGAAAAGGAGAATGCATGACTAATGTGATGGTTGTAGAGGTGAGTCGACCCACTACTTCTGGAATCAGTGAATGCTTAAATCAGCTGAATTTTTCCTTTGAGAAAGATGGAGTGCTATTTTAAGGCCAGAGCAACCTAGATTCTGTTTCTTTCTCTTTTCTATTAATAAACCATAATTGAACCGGAAAAAGAGTTTTAGAGGGTGAGTTGTTACAGAATGCCTTAAATCGCATCAGTTGGTTATTTCTGTCTTTTACTGAAAGATAAATAATTTTTCTCTGTCTTTACCTTTCATGTGTTTCATTAGAGGAAAAGTTGCAGGAAAAAAGTGTCCTTATGTTGCGGATTTCTGATAATTTCCAGAAACATGGACGGTTTGAGGTCCCCGGTGATCCTTGTGATTTAGTGCAGAATTCCCTTGTTGATCATTTCCAGGAGCAAAAGGGTAATTTTCTTCACTAAGAGTGTGGAGGAGGTGGATGAGAAATGAGGAAAAGGTTTGTGAAGAACTTTGCTGTAAGGAGAGGAGAAAGCGTGCTTTTCAAAGGGGAAAAGGGAAAATAGTCTGTTCACATACATCAGCATGTGCAAAGAATAGAACAGAATAGAAAGGAAAATGGAGATGGAGAAGGCACAAGGACTGGGAGATCCATGTGAGAAAAGTGCTGCAAGGAAAAAGAAAAAGCAGCAAAAGGTGTAGGTGGGAGCACGATTCTGTAGAGCTCTGTGTTGAATGTTAATGTATTTACAAGTTCATACTGTTTGCTGCTTATCTTTAGGTTTGGTAGCTGTGGGGGTGGGATAAATGAACAAGCCAGATTTGCTTTCTGAATTTTGTTTTTGGCTTTTCAGTATTTTCTCAGCAGCAGATTGTGGTTGCTGTTATGTTCAAGAGAGCTGCTTCTTGAGGGGAAGCAGCTGGCTGCCCATGGGTTGCCATAGTTTCCAGATGCGGAGCCTCACCACATTCTCCTGGCTGAAAAGCTGGGGCAGAATGGTGACAGCATGTTAACTGTTGATGGGAAGCATCTGTGTGTGGCTTCAGTAGCTGGGAGTGATGCTCCTGAGCTTTGTTGCAAAGGGAGTGGCACTCATGGCAAGAAGGGAATTTTTAGTTTTTCATTAAAATCTTCACGGGCTGAAAAGTGGGGTTTCTGTTTTCTTTTCGTGTGGCACGGAAATAAAACCTTTTAAAATGTCTTCTCATGAGAGGGGAAAAAATGGAGAAGATGCAGGCATTCTGGATCCTGGTGCTTTTGGCATTTGCCTCAGGTCCAGGAGACCAGAGTTCATGGCCATTGTTCAAAATGGCAGCGTAAATGAATTTTTACAAACTAGCAAGGAAGAAGGGAAGCCTCCTTGAAAACTCCTTGATGAATTGGTGGACCTTGAGTATGGTGGCACTGATGGGTCTTGAAGAACTTGATTAAATGTTCTTTGTATTCCAAAGTAGTGTTCAGGATTTTATAAATGCTGGTAAAAGCACCACCTCTGTTTCTGCATCAGTGTAAGTATACTCAGCTAGACAGGAAAGATGGGTGAGATGAAAAGAATTAGCTAGAACTGAGGTTAAATTTCAAAGAAAACCCAGATCATTCTACTTCCCATTAGCTGAAGATGATATACAGTATTCTCTAATGTGATGAGGAATTTCTTTTTTTCTTTTTTTTTTTTTTAATTTTTTATCCAGATTTTTGAAGAAAATGAGATCAATGAGATCACACTGTTTGTTCCCCTTTCTTAAATGCTTTTGAATCCATTGGCCAAATTAAATCAAATTCCTTAGAAGGTTCCTGGAGAAGTCTAAGTAAAATATTAGGAGTACCCTGACTGCAGAAAGTACTGCCACATAAGGTTAGCCATTATTATACCACAGAGGCTCCATGGGATGGTGGGCATTAGGAAGGCCTTGCCCATGGGAGTAGTTGCAATCAGAGGCTGAGGCTTAGCCACTGTTGGAGGATGCAGAGGACATTTGTATGCTCCACTTACCCTGCTGACCGTGGCGTGACTTGTTATGGCATTTCCTTCAGCTGGTCAGATAGTCGAAGTTATAGGATCAGAGATGAGTCTGTGCAAATATCTCTGCAGTTGCTCTCACCCACAGGCAGTCTTCACCAGGCAGGTTTTACCTTTTTGTCATGAGGCTTGAGGGATTGAGTTTCTGTGAAGCTGTTTCTGTGTGTGTCTCTCCGGGCCACAGACTGAAGGGCTCTTGTTTGCCTCTGCGGTGGGCATTGATAATATCAATAAACTGAACTGAGACTTGACTCCACCTCATCTTTCCATCTTTCAGCTGTATCTTCATCTGGCGTCTGAGCTCAGAGATGACCATCAACATGCGGCAGCGACTGTCTGACATGAAGCAGAGAGGGAAGCAGGCTGAAAAGTCTCCTCCGCACAAGACAACTGGGCTCATGAGGTGAGGAGCGTAGACTGAGAAGAGGTGGCTGGTTTTGTAGGGTTTGATGTGAAAAGTGTGGCACTGGGATTCAACTGTAAGGCTTCTGCTGTCTTGACTGATAGTGTCTTCCAACAGTTCTCATACTCTTCTGTTGCATTTGCCATGGTTTTTGTGCCCCCCTTCTTTGGATATAGAAGCCTGTCTGTGATTTTCCAGACTTACTTAGTGTTGCTTCACTGATTGCAATGTGTATGCAAAGCCCCTTGTGTCTTATTTTAGTTAAATGATGTGGTCAGAAACTTTAATAAGCAATTCACCTAGCAATACTGAGACTGGTACACAGCATCCCATTAGGGAAGCCTTGCTCCTTCATGAATAAAGTTCTCTGGATCTAGACTGAACGCAATTTAAAGGCTGTTTTCTGCAGCGTCGGTACTGAAGTATACCTGTGTGCTGTATGAGTTTACCATGTTGATCATAATTCTGAAAGAGTCCTTATGGCTGTGCTGTTTCTTTGTTAATTGTTTTCCAGAGGCTTTGAAAAGGTCACCTAAAAATAATTATAATATAAATAATAAATATAAAAATAATTTCCATGGGAAAAGTTCTTGGCAGCTAAATCATATTATTTTTTTGCTCAGCAAACATGATGTCTAAAAACAAACTACTGCAGCCTACAAACCGAATAGATCTAAATTTATCTGGTGACCTTTCTTTAAAAAGCGATGCTTAAACACTGACCATGTTTTTAAACAGAAGAAGAGTGACAGGGGATTATGGATAATTAGTGTAATGTATTTGGTTTCTCTGTAGTTAGTACATAGCTGAGACTAGTTTGACTGTAAGCAATGCAGGAGAGAGTCATGGACAAGCTGGTATAGGATCAAAGTGGGGAAAAAAGGATAAACGCAGATTTTTGATGTTACGTTCCACAATTTTCCTCCTCCAAATTGATTTCTGGATATAAAAGTGCCAAAGCATTGGAAGATTTACCACGCTGGTTGTTACAGTATGACAGGGACCTTCCCACTCCCTTTGGGAGCAAGTAATGTTGAAACAAGTCTGTCTGCATAGTTTCATATGGGAAAGTCTTGATCTGCTCATTTTTGAAACGAGTCGTGTCTAATAAGTGCTTTTGGTAATGATGCTGGAGAACTCAGGAAGCCGTTTTTCTAGCCAAAATTCTAGAGCTGTCGAGCAATGTGCTTTTTATAGCAGACTCTCCATTATTCCAGCAGCTGCAGCCTTACCCTACGGAAGCTCAGCCTATGACAGATAATCTCAGTCCTCTTCCGCATTAGGTGATACTTGTTTCCGTCACAGACGCTTGCTGAAGGGCGGTGTTAGTGCCACGCCAAGCCCAGTACTTTATTAAACTTGTTTGGTAACTTCTTTGCAAGCCTGGAATCTACTTGTTTGGTCAGCTTTGAAAGCTTGTTTTCAGTTTTGATTGACCGCTGTGGTCACTGGAGATCAGCAAAAACTTAACTCCAGAGCATTTTGGATTGGGACTGAATATGGAGGAGAAGCCTATTGGACCAGCATTGCTGAGGTGGGAGAAAAAAAACTAATGAACTTGAGAAAGACTGGTTTTCTAGATGCCCTGTACCTGTGCTGGTTTTATTTCTGAAGTTTGTGTAGATTGCAGTGGAGACTGGGGTTGTACCTTTTGGTGTAAGAACTTGTCTCGAAAGAACTCAGTTGTATAAGAAAGGTTCCTGCCTGGTGATGTTGTTTGTTCTATGATATTTTCTCTGCAATGGTATTGCTAGAACGTTGTTGGGGTGGTAATGCACTCTCCTAGTTTCATGGTATGAATGTATGACAAGATGAATAATCAAAATAATACTGGGGAAACAAAGCTGAACTGAGAAGGCAGTGGGTAGATGAAGATTTCCAATTCAGGACAGTGCTGTCCCTATCCAGCTGGGACTGGCAGGGCAGGGATTGGCCCAAGTGAATAATATCTGGAGCATAAAAATGCCTTTCTTGGTCAAACCAGTGCTCCATGGAGCCCAATACTCTGCCTGTGACAGTGGCAATGGAAGATGCTATTTAGTGAGGCACTGTGTGAGCTATACAGTCCATTCACCTCATGCTCAGTTGTTGTGTCAGGGATGTTAGGAGTTACATCTCTGCCTGTTTCCTTTAGTGTTTGGTCATAGACCCATTGCCTGCTGAGTTTGTGTAAAACCTTTTTGAACTTTGTAATATTGTATGCCTCTGCAGCTGCCTGGGGTGACAAGTTCCAGGAGTTCACTGTTCTCTGTTGAAAGAACTTTTTTTGTCTCTATTAAGCCACATGCCTGCTAGTTTCATTGAAAGCTCCCTGCTTCTGAATATTGTTAGCTTTGGTAACATATAGTTCTGCATCCAGCTGTGTGTAGTCCCCATGGTTTTGTAAACCTCTATCATAACCTTTCTCCATCCAGCCTTCTCTCCAAACTGAAAGAGTCCCAGCCTTTTTCAATTCCTCCAAAATCTTCTAGAGACTAAAGGTTTTCCTCTGAAGGATTTCTCTGATGTGTGCTTCTCTCTCATCTGCTGAACATGAGGAGCTTTGGTTGTTTGGGTTAATAGAACTTGTACTCAGCTAATATTGTTGCTACATTTTGGTTTTGAGGCTTTTATATTTTCAGAGAAGGAACCATGCAAAGACCTTTTAATACAGTTTTGATTTTGATCCAAGTATGATGGTTTAGAAACGCTTGTCTCAAATTTTTGGAAGGGAAGTTTTAAATTGATTTTACTGTGGCATGTTGGCACGGCTTATAGTCATGTTTTAGCTGAGCATTTATTATTTTAATTTTAAAGGTAACTTTTTCTGTGATTTTCATTAAAACTCTAGTATAAATAGCAGGAGATAGAAACGTTATCCAAATTAAATTGTCTGAAACTAATATATGTATGCTGAAGAAGTATTGCATGCCCTCAGATATATTTGGAAAGAAGACCTTCTTATCAAATTCTCAGTGAGGCTTTGGTTCAGTTCAGGAGAGCTGTGCAGTTTCCAGGGCTCAGAATAGGACAGGCTTTTGATACCAGATCAGAAGTGGTGCCTGAGTCTGTGTTGAACTATTGCAATTATAACACCAGGGAAACTCTGAAGTCAGCAGCACTGTAATCTTTCTATGGGGAAAAGCAGAGTAACTTTCTTTTTAAAACCCTTTGGCATTTATGGAGGAGGTGGGGAGGGGAGGCAATCTGCTACTGATTCCTACCACATAGGGTGTTACAGTTTTGTAAATAGGCCCCTAAAGCTAAGGTTTAAGTAGCACAAGATCAGAGTGGGAATGTTGACAACATACCTCTTTAAATGGATAGCTGCCATTCTTGTCTGTTCTGTTTTAAGAAAAGAAAGAAGGGCTGAATTCAGCACATGGAAAAGAATACAGAGCACTTAATATCAGATGTCTTAATACTAGAATTACATAAAGACATGTGGCACTTTTTAGTCTGTATATGTGTCCTAAAGACTTTCTAACTGAAGGTCCTTCCCTGCTGTTGACCCTGTACTGGCAGACCTTTCAGAAACTGGGAGCTGAAGTGCAGTTAACTCTACCCATCTCTACTAGAATGGGATAGTTTCTTAGCAAAGGAAGCAGACAAGAGAAAGGACAATTAAAATCCTTGCTCTAAGTCACATGTATCATGAGACTTTGACGTGTCTGTGCATACTGTTCTGGAATAGCTACTCTGAAATATTCATTCTGGTATAATGATGCTTTGTTGGGGTTTGGCTGAACTTGCTCGCAGCAGGAATCCAGCAAAACCCTGCAGTCTCATTCCTTCACGTTCAGAATGCTCTCGTGTAGTGATGATTGGAAAGCAGCTTCCATGCTTGAAACCTCACCCTGCATTACTCTGACTTCCATGTAAGCATGAACAAGAAGTGAAGCAGAGTATTGCAGAGATATGTGCAACAGAAGGGCTTAGAAGAAAATCCAGAGTACATAGAGGAAGGTAGGGAAAGGAAGGAGAAAGTAGTAAAGCCCAAGCTGAGGGATTGACTTGGGCAAGCACAACAGCTAAAACACTCAAGACCTTGTGAACCTCTAGGTTTCATTTTTGGGAGTTTCAAGTCAGTGTAGCCTAGAACCCTTTTGAAAACCCCATTCAGTTATCTCCCTTCAAGTCACAGGACTGAGTTTGAAAAGCATATTTGAGATATAAAAAGGAGAACATGGAAGAGGAGCATGAGTTTTTGCTGGGATAATGCAAGATAACCTTACATTTGTATCAGACATGTGACTTTGTAGTTTGTATGGCACTTCTTGTGAGGTATGAAGAAATGCCCATCCCACTTCCAAACTGTATTTTGTATTCTCTTATTCAGCTCCTTGGAGGATATTGGAACATACTTTTTTCCCCTTAATAATTTTGTCAGTCACCATCTGACGGACAGAGGCGAGCTTTCTATGTGTAACATAAACCACACTGATAGCAGTCCTCCCTTCTCCATTTACACCAATGAGTACTTGCAAGAGTTTAGCAAACACATAACCTTGCCTTGCTGTATCACCTCATCATAGTGAGGTATTCAAAAGGTTAGATGTTAAAATGTGTAATAATGCAGCCCTTCTTTCTCAACAAACTCCTCAAACAACCATGATGAATACAAGCAGAACGATGCTATTAAAGTTACTGATACAAAGTTAATATTATCTGCCATATGTAAATGTGATATACCTCATAGGACGAAACATGTCATGACCTCAAATATGCTGTGGTGCTTGAGCTTTGTTTGGATTCCTCTGCTTAGGCACAAGAGTCTGATAGTAACAAGATGGGCAGTAGAAACAAGGAAGAGACTGAAAAACTCAAATGTTGAAAGTAGATGAGGGCAGCCAATGTGAAACTGCCTCACTGGAGGACTCTGCAGACCACAGTCAGTTTCACTCTTCCTTTTTCCAGAACACCTCAAAGCTCATCTGAACAGGTTTGGTAGTTATTACTCAGTCACTCATAATAAAATGGAAATTAACATTCTGCCACTAAATGAGAAGAGAGAAGATGAAAACAAATTAGCTACTGCTTACCATGTTTCAATACTGCTTGCTATCTGTCAGCTGCAGGGGAAGCCAGGGTGTATTTAGTGGATGAGCTATTTTCATTTCATGAATAATGCTTGGCAGTCAACACCCACCAGTTACAGCCTTTAAATGTCACTAATGATGAGTTTGGCACTCTAGCTTAAGGCAATAGAGTGGGCACTATTCAAATTTATTTGTTAAAAATTGTTGTCCAAAGTGGGTTAGTTCATTTGGTTCTGTTGACTGAAGAGGTGAGGGGAGGACAAGAAAGAGGAAAGATAGAGCTTGGTGTTGGTAAGTGTCCTTGATTGATATTGGGGACTTCTATGGTGGGAGTGCCTCTGAGGTGTGTGTGGGAACACCTGTCTGATCTGCTTTGATTAAAGATCTGCCCAAAATATGTTTTACATTATTCCTTGTGCCTGAAGGCTAACAAAGGCAGCACAGCACTCTTACGGTGAGTGGGCTGTGCCTGCAGGTTCTGCATGATGCAATCTTTGATGTGAACCTCTCTCTTATGTGATAATTTGCCATATACCCAATTGCTGTCGAACAGGGAGTATCTCTATGACATTTTTGATGTGTAAAACAGTTCCAGAGAGGAAATGCTTAAGGGTGGGAAAAATACTTGCCTTTCAAATGTGCTGCACTATATGAATGCATGAACCTTATGAATCAGCAGGGTCTGAAATGGAAGGCCAAGTTTCATTCCAGTTGACTTTCTCAGACTCATTTACTTCTGTTCTGATTTCTGTCATCCTTCCACACATATGAGACAAATGTTGTGGCAGGCTCTACACACCTTTGTGCAGGGTTTAACTTGCCCTGTTTCTCAGGTAGGTTTTGCTATAGTGAGGGCTGTTTAGGAGAGTTGAGGCATCCTGCTGAGTGTGGATGGAGATAAGGTGGAGAACTGCCTGGTGAAGGATTGAAATGGCAGGCACGTCTTGAGATAGACCATAATACTCCTTCTAATTCTTGCCTCCCAGACATGAGTCCATCTCGGCCCTGTCCTCTGTGCCTGCACTCTCATCAGACAGCGACAAGGATGGTGAAGATGAAGGGAACGATGAAGATGAGTTACGTGGGCTGCAGTCTTTCCATATTCAGTCCAGCTGCAACACTGAGAGAGATTCGGGTATAAATGGGAGAAGGGTATGGGCAGGGATCGGCATGAATGTGAAGTGGGGAGAAGATGGGAGACACTGGCTTAGGGATAACAAGATACTGACAGAAAGGAAAAGACCGAGACAGAAATAGATGGATCGACACCAATGGGTAATGTGGAGTTGCCCATTCCTGCATCTGAAGAGGGGTGTGTTTTGGAGTTCTTTGATCAGAAATTCAGTTGTTAAATTGCAATTTTCTTGCTAGTTTGAACTGGCCAAATGAATTTTGAATTAGTGTCCTGGGCTTGGGTCTGCAAGCTATTAGAAGTCCACAGAAACCAAAAGAGATCTCGCAGAGGATTCTAGAGATGTCTGATAAAACTTACAGTAGAGATTGCAATTACTAATTTGAGGTATTTTTACCACAGATGCCACAGTGTATTGGAGCAGGGCTTTCTCCTAAGCCTTTGGTGGGCCACTGCACTGTGGCAGGTTTTCTGCAATGGGTCTGCTGAGTCGGTGAAAATCTTATATAAAACAGTATGTCTCCATTAAAATTTGGATACAATGATTTGGTAGTCTGTAGGAAAGCATGTGTTGGCAGTAGTCTGCTGGCTCAAAAGGTGTAGGAATGCTGCCTTTGACGAAAGATGAGGTTCTTTAAAAAGGAAAGATAAAAGCTGGACTGCTGGCCAAGATGTCAACTACATGTATATTTTTTTCCTTTTCCAGATCCAGACCTTACCCTCTCAAGAAGCCTTTCCCATTGGGAAATGAGGAGAGTGAGTTGCTAAACTTTCAAATTATATTTCTTGTCATAAGGAAACTGGAAAAGAAATTCCCATGGAGTTTAAAAACTTGATTCACACTGGTGGGAAAGATTTAGCTGTGGTGGGAAACCATTGAGGAGGCTCTTTGTGAAGAACGACTTCAGGGTGGCAAAATGGAGTCTAGTTTAAGAGACAGTTTCACTTGGGATTTTTATGTCAGTATCTTTCCATCAGACATTGTGCTTTTCCCCCTTCATTTCTGGCCTGAATCTCATGTGGTGCTGAAGCTGATCATATACTTGGATCCAAGCGAGGCATTTAAATGTTTGGTTATGCAAGAAGCAGTAACAAAAGTATCATCTTTAATTAATGCTTTATGATTAAGTGATGAATTTTAAGCTGTCTCACAGACAGCTTGGGGCTTTTATGTAGACAGACATAATTGTGTTTCTCTGTGGGTCTTGTGTTTTCTCTCCTGTTTTTCCATCAGCAGAACTCGGTCCCTAAGACTGTCTTTCTTTCAATTTTCTTCAGGCTAAAGAGATAGCGGCAATCCAGCGCTCGGAGGCCCCAATGAGCAAGATGCCCCGGCAACGTGGACGGTGGTCCCAACCAACAAGCAACATAGAGATGACTGTGAAATCCATGCTTGACTTGCGTCAGTTGGAGTCTTTCTCTGTTTCCCGTTCTCAGAGTCGAGACTCGCTGTCTCAGAACAGCAATGGGGAGGACAGAGAAGAGCAGACAGATCTTCCTGTGCACATCAGCAAGGTAAGGGCAGTACTACTCTGAGGAGGTGAATCTACTCTGAGTGTATCTGTCCTGCCTTTGTTTATTATTATTACCTGTATTTATTACTACCTGATGCCATTCTTTATATCTTTAGAGGTGGCTCTAAATGCCTTCTGAGAAACCTGCTTAGATAACTCTTTTGTAGTCAGTACTCCTGCAGCATGCGACTCTGCCATCTTAGAGCAGACCCCATATGGGATAAAGATTTCTTTCCAATGACAGGGAAGACCTCATGTTTTCTTTTAGGTCTTTTATTATTTATGGGAAAAACAAGCTGAGAAGCTGAGCTTGGAATTTTTAGATATATCTTAGATAAATTTTAGATTTATAGATGAGTACTTGGTTAGCTGTTAGCTCACTCTGCTGGGGTGCAATTTCTTGACTCCAGTAGCCACTGGAGTGGCTCATACGATGCCCTTAGTTGTGGGCTGTGCTAGATTAAATTCTCTTTAATCTTTGTATTGATGGGTCACCACAAGTAATGCGTGGTTGTACCTCAGAAAGCTAATGCCTGTTTTCCACTAGCACTCTGTCCTGGTGCCTAATCTCATTAGGGTTTTTCCTTTCTTTATAACTGCGTGACTGAGAAGAGGATTGGGCTCACTGCATACAGTAAATCACTGTTTTTCAGCTGTGGCCCACAGGCTTCTCTGAGCTATGTCTTATCTGTCTATAAAAGGTAATGAAACAAACTGCTGCCACGTGGCTTACGCTTCTGATGTGTAGTCAGAGGGATGGAGAGTCCAGTACTTTATCAGAGAATTTTAGGGGATTGCAAACAGGAAACCAAATAGGAAACTACAGCAGTAGTCTGTAGAGTTTAGTAAATAAAGAACAGGAAAGACATAGGAATGTTGTGTTTTCTGATCTTAGATCATAGGTCATATTCTGGGCTGTAGATGCATACTTTTTAGCTCTGCAAAGCACTTGCTGACTAAGGGAAAACACTGGTAATGTCTAGTTCTCTCTCTTTTTAAACCAGGTTGGCAGCTCAATACCTCCTCAAGATAACCAGTCTTGTGTGAGACCCCAGGTGATTCGGCTTATGTCTTGTGAAGAGGGGATTTTCTCTCAGGAACTGGAACCTTCTGAGAGTGAGGAGTGTGTAATCTACCCTGAGCAAGATGAAATCCATCCCACAGACCCTAGCAGGTTAAAAATAAACTGTCTGCTGTGCATGGCTTTGACATTTCTGTTTTAGTTTGCTTGCAGCTTGTGTGCTAACTTGGATGAGTTGACTTACTGCCTGATTGATACCAGGCATGTTTAGTTGAGACTTTTATGCCAGCCTGATGCTAAAGGAATCTGAAACTAAGAAGGCACCACTAAAATAATCTTTCCTCTGAGGAAACTGCACATTAGCAGCCTCCTCCAAGTTTTTTTGTTAAATAAACAACTTGTGAGCAGCCTTTTTGCTTTCTCCCTCAAGTCAGTTGAAATAAGCAAGGGAAAACTTGGAAGCTGGAGAACCACCCAAAAGTGATGGATACATGACAGTGAAATGTCTGCCCAGGAGAAATGACAGGATACTATTATTTATGACAATTTCAAACCTAATTGGGCAAGAATTTAACAAATACAGAATGTGATGACCCTTTTGTGAGAGATAGAATGGCTTGCATAAGATAGATGGAATTGAAAAGGACACTGGAGACAGCAGTGACCTTTTTTCTTCCTCTGCTGTTTCTTCTGTTTTAGTTTTACCTCACTTAATTTTCTGTTTCATTCTGTGCTCCTTTTTTTTTTCTCTTCCCTGAATTTTATTCTTCCCTTTCCTTCTTTAACCTGATGCTAATAGCTGTTTAATTTACTCTGACTCTTACTACTCTGTTACAAAGAGTGGGCTAATAGCTTCAGACAGGCTTTTATGCAAGAGTGCATGCCAAGACTTTGTAGTTGGAGCTGCTAGGTTTCTCCCAGTTTCTCTTTATTTACATTTTTATTTTTTTTTATGATAACATTTGGACAGAGTAGACCCATGTGCCGCTCCATCATGTAAAAAAAGGAGGGGCTTTTGTGTTGTTGGATACAGACTGGGCACATCTCAAAGTATATAGAGTTTTCAAGCTGCAAGGGCTAACTGCCATTCAGTTCTGTTGAGTGACTTCTGCCTCCTAGCTTGCATTGGAAGTATATCTGAAACCAAAGTACTTCATGAAGTGGAAAACTGAAGTCCTCAGGTGTCAGACAAAAGAATGGTGCTGATGTCATTGACAAAATAAGACTCATGAAATCACAAGAGAAATTGGGAGCTCTGTGCTACGTTATTGTATTTTTGTTCGATGTTCTTCAGTAAATTAGTCTTGCTCAAACCCAGAATCTTCTCTATTTTTCAGCACAGAAATTGCTCAAAGAAACAAGTGATAATCATGGGAAAAAATAGTATATTAGGGCTCAAATCTATGTCAAACAAGCTTTTATCATGCAGATACAAGCCTGGTTTCAGTCCCTTTTTAATTACATAGACCTCTACATTTGTTCCTCACCTATGCTGGAAATCAAGCCAGGGCAGTGCTGTGCCAGTGCCTGGTAAGCATGGGAAACTGACAACGCCCAGAAAGTCAGACAGTCCCCTTGAGACTTCACTGTCCAAGCTTAATGAAATGCAAAAATATACTGTATAATGATGAGAGAAATCAATTTCTTTTTCCATTTAAAGCCTTACTTTTTTAATCAAAGGTGTTACTAACACAGGTAAGGCCTTGTTAAAGTCAGAATGTGTTTCTTTAATGTAAAACAAATATCTTTTCTAGTGCTGTATCTTTCCCGTCTCTCTTGTAGTGAGTTCCAGGTAAAAGCATTGCCCCATGGGAAGTTAACTAGAGGTTATCACAGTAATGGATGCCCAGACAAACACAGTCCTGACAGTGCCTGCTCTGTAGATTACAGCAGCAGTCGTCTGTCCAGCCCTGACCATCCGAATGAAGGTAAACTGCAAAGAGTTTATAAATGTATTTATGTGTGATGTGGAACATTGCAGAAACTTGCTGGGGTGGTTCTGTGCCATGTTTATCAGTTGCTATCCTGATCTCTAATATTCAATCTCCTCATGAGTTGAACTGAGGTCACACTCCTATTAGTCTTGCTAGTATTGCTGTAGATATTCAGGTGCATTTGAACAGGCACTTCAATGAAGCCACTGTAGAAGCAGGAATTGGTTAATTGTTAAAGTGCACTTTGGCTTTCTTTTACCTTGCTAGGTAAGGAGGCAGGTTTAGTATTGATAGGCTATGCTGTTTGTGGAATATGGTAATTAGAGAATTACAGTTAATACTGACTGATTTTTGCTTTAACATTCTAGGTCCAATTTAGCATCTTTGCTGAATGTTTTTTTTAACCTGGCTAATGTCACCATGATTATGCTATTAGAGTATTGAGGGGGTTTTTTTGCATTTTCCCAGATTCTGAAAGCACTGAGCCCTTAAGTGTGGATGGCATCTCAGACCTGGAGGGAGAGGAAGGAGAGGAGGACGTGGGTACTAACATGCCAGAGGGAGAAGTCCCCCAGACACCTGATCAGGAAAAATTCCTCAAGCAGCATTTTGGGACCCTGAGCAGCACTGACAGAAAAGGTACAGCTCTCTGCTCGATGGGGGGGACTTTGTGAGGTCACTGCAGATTTGTCATCTGCGTAAATCAAACCAGGTTGCAAGTTCCACTAGGCTTTCGTGGGGGTGTGTGTGTATGAGGAAGCAAAAATGGGGAACCAGTGTAGAGCGACCTAGTGACGACTGACATCTGTTAATTCCGTTGGTCTGTGTGTAAGTTTGTGTGGATAAGACTGAGGTCTCTGTCAGTTTGGGTTAAGTATTGTCCCTGGAATCCTGAAGAGCCATTCTCTTGTTCTTGGACTAGTTTTTCCTGTTGTATATGAAGGTATTAATTGTGTGTTCTCCCCCCCGCCCCCCCTCATAGGTGACATGTAGTGGCCTCTAGTGGTATATTAAGGCATAACAAATGTCACAAAAGAAAAGGCTGAAATGCTGGGTGGAGGGAGAGAATAAGAGGAGAGAGACATCAGAGTGTCAAAGGAACTGGTTAGTCTTTATCGACCAACTCCAGAACAAAACGTATCTTTCTAGAATTGATAATTGTTGCAGGCAGCAATATCTATGTGAGTTGTCTGCTTTCTTTTTTTTTTTTTTTTTATTCCTTTGATTGGTTTGCTTTCTGCTTGATGCCAGTGCCTCACAGTCCTACAGGCAGGATAGGACACAAAGGGAAGCGAACAAGGAGGAGGCATACCCTTAGGGAGAGTAGCAGTTTAAGTCAGAGTAATCTAGTAGAATGGAAAAGGCAAAGGCAGTGAAATAATTTCACTCTCTCTGGTTTTAGCTCAAAATATCCCCTTGGATACAGGGGAACATTTGATAATGTCTGTGATAAGAAAATGCACGTTCCAGGCTATTTTTTCTGTAACTAAACTGCTCCTTTTTTCTCTCCCTTTTAACAAAAATTTTTAGGTGGCTCATGTAGAAATCTGGAAAGAACTGAAAACCTCAGCATTTCCTCTCGCTTTCTTTCCCAGTCCCCAGCTCTCAGGTATGGCTCTGCTTGTTTTGAGTGTTTCTGTTTGTGTATTTTTACTGGTGTGAGTAGGTCTTGTGCTAGGCCCTGGGTCAAAAGAGTTGAGCAAACTTCTGGCCTTGGTGTGCTTAGGCACAGCAAAGTGTTAGCATAGCACCTGGCAGGCTGATTGCAGACTCTTGTGATTTGGACAGGCCATTCTGTGTCACTTTAGCTCTTCTATTTCTTCCTAAAGTAACACTGTTGTTTTGTTCTTATTCTTCTTTCAACAATGTGCTTAATTACTTCATGATTAATGCCTTGATTGATTAAGCTGAAGGAATCTCTAATCATCTAATTTACTTTTCACTGTTTATGCTCTGTTTATTCTTTTGCATTTCATTCAGCTTGGACAATGAAAATAGGCTTGTCAACTTTTCCTTTGTTTTACAGTCCTTTCTTATTCAGCTTTGTTTCTCAGTCCCATGGCTTCACAGGGTGCTCTGGTGTCTCATACAAAGCCCCATGGGGATATTATTCTTCCCAAAAAAACTCACTCTAAAGCACTCCAAAAGGCCTCTCCAAGCCATTTCCCTAGTTGTTTAAAAAAAAATCCCAGCAAAAACAAGAAAAGAAACAAAAACCCAAACAAAAAATAGGGTAAATAATTTTGTTGATTTGGGTTCATAAATGTTTAAAACAAACAAGTGGTCCTGTATTCCTCTAAAATGACAACCTGAAATCTCAGCTGAAATTAATTTCATTGTATAGGACTGAGCAGATTTGGGCACATCTTCTATGGTTCACCAGCTATGTCTAGATTCACCATGTTAGGGAATTTTTTTTTGTCATTGCTGTGTTCAGCTGCTGTTGCTGCTGTCAGGAGTGTCTCAGTCGGTCTTGTGGTGGGACCGGATGTTTGCGAAGAAAGCCAGTGATTAGCTATTGTGTAAGCTTCTGGAGAGTTGTAATAGTGAGTGAAGGAAGCTACTGGTGATCTAGTGATGTAATGAAAGATAGTTTTAGGTTATGAAAAACTCGGAGCTTTTAATCTGTTCAGCTGTTCAAACATGCCAGATTGAAAGTTGCCTCCTTTCCAAAGTAAGCCCACTGTACTCATCTGAAGTGGAGAGGAAGAGGAAATTAGGCTTTTCTCTTGAACATACTGACCAGCTTTACTAGTAATTATGCTTTCATAATATTAGGAAAGTATAATTACTTTCTCTTAAGGTATCTTAGAATTGAAAAGGTTTCATTGTTAGTAAGGCGAGCTGAGAGAAAAGACCTGACCTGACTTTGCCCAGTCTTCCCTCTGCCTGGAATTTTTCCTTCTCTTTTGCCTTCACCTTTTACAGTGTCCCCCCTGGAAACAATGACCCAATGCTATTTGTGAACGTGCAACCAAAGGTCAAATGCCTGGAGACCAGTGCTTCCAGGGATGAGTATAATGAATGGTAACAGCCTAGGGCGTTTTTGACTTAAAAAAAAAAAATCCAGAAAGGGAAGGGCTCTTTATCCTAGAGAAACTGGCTTAATGAGTGTGCCTGTTTGTCCAGGGCAACATATTTACTTGTTTTAACTGGGATTTCTTTATCGTGTTCTCTAGACGATTGTCACTCTCTTCGTCAAATCTGATCCTGGATTCAAAGCCTCTTGAGCCGCCGACCCAGACCAATCAGTTTACACCAGACCTGTTGAAAAATGGCAGCAGCCATCCTGGTGATGCATTGGAGAATAGCCAGCTCCTGGAGATTGTAAATTCAAATCCAGCTGTTTGCATCCAGAAAAAACGCCGATCAGCTTTGGAAGCCAGCAGAGTTGGTATGGCTCCTGGACGGGTTATTGCATCCTTTCCAGAAGGCCCTGTGAATGCAGTGATGAGAAAGGCACAGTCAGTTCACGACCTCGTTCATGAGGGTAAGGACACAGGTTGAAATGATAGTATAAAGAATGAAATGGGGAGATTTGGGATTGAGTAGAGATTTAAATTAAGCTCACGTCTTTCTGCGTTCTGAGCTAGAGGCTTTGCATGTCTTCTAACACTTAGTCTGTCAAGGGAAAATATTTTCAATTTGTAATGCAGATGCTGGTCTCCTAGTTATCAGTCTCTGATATTTGACTGGTAGCTGTGGGAGGAGCAATGCCAAGGGTGAAATGAACCATTTGTGAAGAAATTCTCTCTTGCTGTTGGTGGTTGCTCCAGGCCAAGACTGAAGCTCCCTAGCATGGGGAAGAGAGAAAGAGGGAAGGAGGAGACAGTAAGAGGGAGCTTACTGTGTCCATGCACTCTGTGTGAAAGAACTCCAGTTTTGAAACAAATCAACTCATGAACCATCAATAAGCACTCAGTTTGTTGGTTTTGTTGGGTTTTTTTTAAATAAACCTTACCACTGCAAAGTCATGTATAAGTTTTTGCCTGCTTCCTCTGGCCTGTCAGTTAACAGTCACAGTGGTCTGAGGTCTTCTGGCCATACACTTTAAGAACAAGTCTCTCATCAGGTAAGCAGCAGTGTGTGAGCAGGATGAGGGATGGGTGAAAAAAGAAAACTCTTGAGGCTTGCTGATATTAACCTGAAGTAGTGGTTCTGTACAGCTCTTCCAGGGGCTGAGCTGAGGCACATAGACTGGAGCAGTTCTGTTACTTTCCGATTTTGGAATTCACTGCAGGCTCTTGTCTATTTTTGGTATGTTTGTCTGTTTAATTTTCACAGATAAGGGTCCTGGAGTGATATCATCTGCCAAGCAGCGTCCTCAGACACTTTTGGTGGTTGAGAAGGATCCCAGACCTAACAATTGCAGGGTGTTATCAGCCAGTATGTTGAAGATGGATGGATCTGGTGCTCTGCTGGCCAAAGATGTCAGGGCTGCAAAACCGAAGTCCTACATGAATCCCACAACCAGCTTCCGGGCTAAGATGTCAAGGAGCGTATCTGTAGGGGAAAATCTGTACCTTGGTTACTCCACTGAAATGTTGACTGATGGGAGGACTAGCCCTCCAGTGGCAGAGAAGACACAGTTTAGTTCCACAACGGATGCTGAGAAGATTAAGCTACCAGTGAAAGAAAACATTGCAGTGAAGCCAGCGTTTCAGCCAGTTGTAAACTGCTCATCTCCTAAGTCCTTCCACAGCAAGTTGGCATCATCAAACCGAGCACATCTGATTCTTGACATTCCCAAGCCATTGCCTGATAGGCCCACACTGGCCTCCTTCTCACCCACTACCAAAACAAAAGCCCTCCTTGAGCCACAGTCTCCGCAGTCACCTGCTGGGGCCTGTAAAAAGAAACCCTCTTTTCCTGAGGTCCGAGCCTCCAAGAGGGAGACTCAAACTGCTGGATCTCTGGTTCCTGGTAGAGACATCCCAACAGGACTTGCTAAGGAGAGCCCAGTGGAGAATTCTGTCTCAAGGACAGGTTGCCAGGATGAGCCAGGGGTTACTAATCCAAAACTGAGGGAGTTGTCAGAGGGCCGGCACCTAAGATCTCCTGAGGGCACACTGCCCAGGTGCAGGGAGAGGATCACCGGCATCGCCTGTTTGCTAGACAATCAATCTGGACTTTGCCCACTAGACCCCATCAGGCCAAGGTCTCCTACATCTATCACTGCCTCAGCACAGGTCTCAGGTGTGCATGGATACCCATCTCTTATCTTCCCCCTTCTGTCTCCTGTCTTTGTGAACCGCCTCACGATCCCATCACATTTCCTTACGTCCAGCCTCTGGCCTGTCTCGTCCTGTCTGCACCTGTCTTGTTCCATAAGCCATCCCCTCAATGGTGAGACACTTCTTCAACCTGACATCTTTTTCTCAGTCTTAAATTTCCATTTCCTCTGGGTCTTATGTCTGAAAGTCTTTTTTAGCTGAATGTTTTGTAGCCTCAGCACTCTCACGTTTTTAGTCATATGATTGTATGTAGGGACTAAAATCTCTTTCTGGTCAATGCTAAAAGCTGAGGTGCTGGGAATCCCCACGTCAGTGTGTGTAGGTTACATGCCCTGTTGCCCTCTCAGAGCATGTCTGATGAGCAGATGAAGATGTAGGCCAACATGTGCTTAGCTGAACCTAGCAAGCACTGAAAATGGTGACAGTGAATTTATGTCAGGCAGCTCAGGCTTTACTTTGTTGATGTGCAAGTGTACAGCGTCCAGAAGGGTTGGCATACAGTTTTCTCACATAACATAAAGCTTGACCAATGTGAGTTCATTGCTGTAGCTACCTGTGAGAGTGAGAAAGTCTCTGTGCTGCTATCACTCTGCTTTGAGGACGTCTGCAAAGTGGGTATGCAGTGCACGTGCAGGCCCAGCCTTTGGGTTTGAGCATAAAGAACATGGATGAATTTTTGAATTATCTCCAGTTCGGAGAAAAAGGTACAAGGTGGGTAACTGTTTTACCTGCTGAAAACAGCTCTTGGATTGGTTGCAGGCCCTGGTTTAAAGTATTTCAGTCAAATGAAAACTGGCAGGTAACTTCAAACAGAAGCAAAATTCCTGCCCTCTGAGGCAGGAAAATCTCCAGTGGCAGAGAGGACACAGTGTAGTCTCACAGCAGGGGGACTAAACCTCCAGAGGTTTTTCTTTTGTGTTACAACCTGAAAGGGAACATGCCTTCCTGAAATACTCAGCTGAGTCATGCAGTAGGAAGCTGCATGTTAACCAGTGCACTGATAACTTGTGCCTTCAGGAGGCTATACAGTGCACAGTTTTTAATCTCCTTTGCTATGTAGTTCTTACTCATATCTGAGAAGGGACACCTCTGATCGATTACCTTCTGTGGTGCCAGGCTGCTACACCATTCATCGCAATGGTTTAGTGCGATATTTCTGCGCTGAAGCATTGCAGATGCATAATCTGGTTTTGATGCACTGTTATTTTTCTTTTTGTATTTCTAGAGAGATCAAATGCTAAGATTGAAGCGCTCTTATGTAAAGCAGGAAATGTGGTGTTTTGTCTGACAGACATGCTGTTCTTTTACCATAGGGTAGCTGCTCTGTAGAACAGTGGGTGTGTTTGAAACTTTTAAGATGATTCAGCTTCTTTTTTCTCAGCAGACAGCTGTCAGCCTTCAGCTTCTTGCAGATCATATTTCCCAAAGTTTTAGTCGTAGTTGCTGGAAAAGCTGTTTAGATCCAAGTTGGCTATTGCTGTGAACAATTTACTGCGGCTTCTGTGGATCATAGTGTGGCTGTTTAGAACTGTAGGGTTGACAGAGACCTGTTCTGCTTCTGACTTGCTCTGTGACTTTGAGTTTCCACTTAATTTTTCTGTTCTGCAATTTTCCTGCCTGTATAACAGCTGCAGACAAAGGGACTTAATTGTTTTTGTTAAAGCATTTTGATATCTACAGTTAAAATGCTGTAGATGTGCTTAGTACTGTTGCTGTGTTTAGTATTCTCTGCTGGTTTCCAAAGAGTTTTGCTCTGCACACCCAGGAGGCAGAAAATGCCTGTTACTGAAGCATTTATGCTATGTTTGTGACCTTCCTCCAGACTGGCAGCTCACAGAGCTGGAGACAGCATAAAAAGCATGATCAGAGGAGAAATCCAGAAATTATCAAGAGAAGAAACATCTGGGTTTAAAAGAAAAAGAGGGGAGGAGTGAGGCAGAAAAAAAAAAAAAAAAGAAAAAAGGCAAGAATCTTGGACTGCACTGAAGCCCACTGTGCTCAAACTTCACACAGTTGGGTGATTTGGAAACAAAACATGCAGATGGAAGGATTTCTTCATGCTCCTTTTTTGTTCTAGATGTGTTCATTTATGTATAAATAGATGCTTTTCTAGCTATATTTGTTTATACATCATCTAGATGTATTTATAAAATTAGATAAGGTCCCCTCCAGCCTGTTCAAAGATGATGTTCTTAAAATCGCAGAAGTAACAATGCTAATGTGACCAAGTTTTGATTTTAGGTAGCTAAAGGAAGTCCAATGGCCTTTGTCCAGACCTTTGCAAACTGAAGATAACTGCAGATTGTATGTGTGTCTATGTCTTTGTTCATGGTTTATGTCTATGTTCATGGTTTATTTTATTAAAACATTGCAGGCCTTCAACTCTGATGCTTTCTAGATAATATCTAGTGGAGGCAGGCAGAAGATGGTGTCCTTCAGTTGCTTGGCTTTGTTTTTCATGTTGGAATTACGGTGAATCAGCAGTGCATATCCTGGGTTGCTCAGAAATGTGATTCTGTTATGACTGAGTTTGTTTGTCAACACTTCTCTGGACTTCAGTCCTCACTAGAGAACGCTGTAATAATTCAGTATAATCCTTCATCCTCAATGCTTAGTTCTACACTGTGCAGAAAGACATATGAGGGGGAGTGTGTAGATTTCTGACTATGTGGAGGCTAAATTAGAGGGTCCTCAGATCAGTCCCTTTTGCCACTGGAATTCTTAATTCAAACTTGACTTTAATGATAATTGAGAATGGCATGGGTAATCTGTGACTATCCTTGACTGCAACAAAAATGTGTGATATGAGAAAAAATATCGCTGACTTTGGAGAGGCTGGAGACTGCAAAAATAGGAATGTTTGAAACAAGCAGCTTCTCTAGGTAGTATGAAGAAAAGCTTGTGTAGAACTTGCCTGTTTAATGATTGGCTCAAATCATCCCTAAAAATTGAATGAGAAGTGTGTTCACATAGGCTTTGAAATACTTAAAAAAATGTTTTCTTACCCAACTGCGAGATAATGGATATTGGAGTGTGTCTGTGCTTCAGTTTGGGTTTTTATTTTTTCCTCCCCTTCAGAATCGTGCATCAGCATAGAGCAGTGTGAGCATGTGGTATCTGAGCTCCAGGACAGCATGCGCAAAGCCATTCATCTTTATCGTATGGTGAGTGACCTCAGACATGGGCTCTGTTACAGTAGGTTGGCTTTACAGCCTGTGAGCATCAAATGTATGTGCTTGCTGGCTCAAGGTGTTCTCTTGACTGAGTGTTCAGTGTCACAAGCTGCCTGGTTGTCCACTTGACTTAACCTTAAGCTTGAACCAGGGAGGCAGGAGCTCCTTATTTCCAATTTTCTGATTTTCCAACGGTTTGCTGTGGTACTCTGAGCAAATCAATGAACTTTTCAGTCTGTTTAGCCTATCTGTAAACTGAAGATAACTGTACGCTCTTTTTCAAAGGGGTATTAGCGAAATAGATAATATTTATACAGTGCTTCAGAGATATGAAATATTATAGGGGCTTTAAATTTTATTATCACCATCTGTTCTCTGTTTTTGATGCCTGGGGAAAGGATTAGCAAATGTGAGATACCATGGGAATCCAGCTGTGAGGGAGAGCATGCAACCGCTCATCTGTCCCTCTCACTGCCAGACCAGAGTTACATGCAGAGCAATATAACTGCTCTTGGTTCTTTGCTTAACACTGAGCAGTCAAGTCTCCTGTCATGAGCGTAAAATTTGTACAGTGAGCTTTGGTCATGGGGTCCTCTGCAGCTCTGGCCTTAGTGCTTGCATTAGCTCTCCGCCCCTGCTCTGTTCCTGTGACCAGCTGCATCTGGCAGACAGGAAGAAAAGGAAACATAGCACCTCCTGAGGCCCAGTATAAGAGGAACACTACCTGAAAATGTGCTTCCCATTTCTATTCTATAATGCCTCTGGATTTTGCATGACCAGCAGTATTGGGTGCATGCCTTGCTATATGACGAAATTGGCAGTCTCGAAAGTTGGAGAAAAGGACACTTGAGTGGTCTGCATGGCTTCACTTCCCTTAAGGACAGAAACTGCTTACTTGGTGCTCTACCTAGACCCCAGTGCATTCTTTTTTTTTCTTTTTTGTCTCTGTTTGCAGGTGTTAAATGATACGGAGTGTTCTACTGACAAAGATAAAATAGCAAGCCTCTTGACAGAAACATTCTCCTCAATGAAGAAAGAATTGGACTCTCTGAAGGATGAGGAAGAGCTTCCAAAGGTTAAGGAGGTACTGGTGAAACCACAAGATACCACTGGCCCCCTGAATGAGGCATGTGGTGCCAATCTACCGAGTCGCAAGAATCTGGGAGATGAGCAGACACTAGCTTTGCTGGAACAGTACTCAGAGCTATTGCTACAAGCTGTGGAACGACGCATGGACAAAAAACTCTGAGGATTGGCTTTCAGGTGTTTGTAACTACACAGAATTAATCCCAAGAAGAGGACCACACAGAGAGCTTTAGACCAGGATATCATTGCACTGGTCTAGGGCTGGTGGGGAGACCTTTATAAATTGATTTCCTCAGGCCCCTACAACTGACTTGCTCTAATTCTTACCAATGTGCTGGCCACAATTTTAATACTGTTTTCCCCAATGCTCTTCAACTTCCTGTCTCTAGAAACTAAAGTCTTGAAAGAGGAGTTTGGAGAAATTGCCTTGAAATTTCTTTATAGCCAGGAGGTCAGGATGTTCGGCACATAAAGAAACAAAGAAAATCCAGTTTATCTGAGAAATTCTGAACTGCTTGCTCAAAACAAAGGAGTCTAAGTGAAGCCAATCCCTTCCTCTCCAAGGCTTCATAAGAATCAAGAAGCAGACTTTTTAGGGGTTTATTTATTAATTTATTTTTCTGACTGTTGCTCTGTGTCACGTTTGTGGCTGTTATCTTTGTCTTTTAACAAAAACTGTCAATCCCTTTGCCATATCCCAGCGAGAAACAATCTCTGTATTATAAATCCCCAACAGGGAGACAGGCTGGAGTGTCTGTGCAATTAATGAACTGTTTTCTGCTTAAATCTTGTCTTGCTGTTCTTTCTTTTCCTGCATTAGTTTTGTTACCTGGAGTAATCCTACTGTTGTCATGACAACCCTGTCTGCTTTTCTCTTGTTTCAAGACAGTCCCCACACTGTATTTTATCTGCATTCACCTCCGGAGGAAGGCTCTGCAACCCTTGGACCATGCTTTGGAGATTACTTAAGACTTCAGTAGCGGTATTTTTAATCTGGAACTTGATGTTATATAGATATTTCAGACTGGCTTTTCTGCAGACATTTTAAAAATGGGACTTGGATACAAAACAAAAAGTTTGTTTTGGCCACCTTTGATGATTAGGAATTGGGTATTGACTTCAATGTTATCATGACCGGGAAATTTGGGGTGATGATTTATTTGTTGAGAAGTGACATGGAAAAGCTGGTTTATATCTCTTACAGTGTAACTTTGGGTTTAAGAGATCTTCAGTGCAATGGCTCATCCATGTAATTTATTCATTTCACTGTGATAGGAAAATGTTTTCTTATTGCTTTTCCGTGAAAACTGAATATTTGCATCCCATTCACATCTCTTACTTTTTGTAAAGCTATTTCAACTGCTCATAAAAATGGTTTCCCAAGAACTTCGAACAAGATCTTTTGGGATGTGAGTACCACCATTTACCCCACCCCCAGCCTCTTTACTTTTCATTAATTTCTTGTCTGAGAAACAGAAAATCTTCCCTTCTTGCATTTGTGTGTGCAATACTCTTCTCACCCTGTGGAGCTTCTCTAGGCCCATTCTAACTTGTGTTTGTTGTGGCTTAAAAGTGTCCAGTGTTTTTTTTATATATACCTTTGTCAATAATAAGCTAAGAAAAAAAGTTTCAAACCAATGAAATTCTTCAGCACCTTCCCCCTTACTCCCACTCCTTGCCGAAACAGGGACAGATGTACAAAATGTTTTATTTCTTCTTCCATCTCCAGTCTGACTTGTATTTATTTTAAGGCAGAGCAGTGTAATCCCAGTTTATAAAACTCATGCAAACAACAAGCTTTCAGTGGGAGACAGACCGCTAGCATCTGTGTAGGTCAATCAAAGATAGCCAGACTGCATCACTTGGTTCCACAGGTTACAGTCTTGAAGCAGTTTTCTTCCATTTTACTGTCCTGGCTGTCATGTCTTTGAAACCCTGTGGCAATCGGAAATGTGGTCTATTGACTTCTTGTCTTTCTGAGGGCGGAGATCTGCAGTGCAGCCTTTTTTCTGTTGGGCTGGCCAGACTAAGGCAGAATGACCTGTTTCTTCGGAATAACTCCAGGGCTGAATAATCTGCAGTTCTCGCTCTCCTCCTAACAGATTTGCTGGTTGGTCACTGCTACTGAGTGCTTCAGGACTTGGCAGTATGGGGAGCACTTTGAGAGCTTTCTAGCTGCTTCTGCCTGTAATTGAAATCAGCCTAATCATGTTTCAGGTGTCCTTGCTACCCTTTCCTTCCGTTGGTTTGTACTGAAACTTTGAAAGTGTTATTTTCTAGTCCTATCTCAGCATTGCACTGTGCTGAAGCAGCTGGTGTGCTTGGTCCTGTGGGCAGCTTCTCTTGCCCAGACAGGTTTTGCAGTCAGGCAAGTTGAAAACCAGAGAGGAAATTTCTGGCAGTTTCCTTGAGCGAAAAGGTGTGATGGAGATGCCATGAGTTGAATGTATGATAGCAGTCAAGTTGGGTCTGTGATGGAGTTAGTGTGGGTCAAGCTTGCTTTTGAGGTGACTAGTTCCTCCGTTTTTAGACTGTGAACATACGTCCTAGTATACAGGAAATTCCTTGCTGTACTGGGGCCACAAGACACTCAGGTAAAATAGCAGTCCCTTCAACCCAGGTATCTTTTGGTACTGGCGATAATGGTTTGAGGGTCTTTTATATTACTTCCCTGTGCAATTTTATTACATTTTATTATTTAAACTTTGAGGTAGTGACAAAAAGGGTCAGAGATAATACAGATGATACAGTGGTGAGAATGAAATTCCCATTAAGGTAAAGAGCAACAACCAGTGAAGCTGGCATAGAGATATGAAACAAAGCTCCTCGCAAATGAGTGGGTTTTTCCTGGAATGGATTTTGCTTAGGGTCACAGCTGCATACAGGAAACCAGAGGTAAAATCTGATCAGAATGATGGTAAGAGAAGTGTTGGGTAAGTAGATCAGCTGGAGAATGGTTGTGTAGTTTAAAATAAATTAGAATAGTATATGTAGGACACACAGGAAAACAGAGTAGAGATAAACATAGTCTTGGTCTGAGAAACACCATTTAGCCAATACCTGTGAAAGTTAAGTATAGAAAGGCTTCAGGAAAGTAGATTTAGGACTGAGATGGTGATCTGTAATTGAAGAATGAATTGGAAAGGGTTTGTTTTTAAATATGTCTTATCTGGTCTCTTGTTTCTTTGCTTGCTGTCCTATAAGCAACTGTTTTTTCTTAAATGGCAAAGTTGTAACCTGTTTGCCCAAGGTTTGGATGTTATGAATTAAGTAGTAGAAGCCCAGTAAAGGAGGTGCTGGTGCCACAAATTTGTTGCTGAGAGGGGTGAGGAGATAGTGTTGCTCTTTGTAATTCGAGACTGATCCAACGGATTCTTCCCTGCTAACTTCCTATTGCTGGCAGTAGGAAATATTCCTAAAAATTCTAGTTTACAGAAGAAAGAGAGCCCTAAATGTGTTACATTTTGTTGCACCTTGTAAATATGTTCCAACATAGGCTGTCCATTGGGCCAGGTAGAGAAATACTGACTGGTAACTGCCTGGGAAGTGAAGAGGCTTGTGGGACGAGGTAACAAACTTGAGTCTACCCCTCTTACTGGTTTGTGATCCCTCTTACTGGTTTGTGTAGGTGTTAGTATATGCACAACCAGATACCTGTATTAAGACAAGTTTAACATAAAGCCTGAAAAATAATCTGGACCTACCTATCCTCTTTACCTACGTTTTGTCTCCTCCAACCCAACATTCCTGGTCAAAATGAGAATGGTTGTTGCTTTGTGGTTTTTTTCCATCTTGTAAATAGCGTTATTTTGCCTATGGGACCCCTCAGTTCATTCTTGAGCCCTCTGAACTGGTGCAGTAGGAAGGGCTGCCTGCAACCTGCGAGGGCAGCACACTCTTCCTGGTTTATTTCGTGCTGCAGGCAGGGTAACACCTTCCTCCTCCCGATCCCTCAGTCGCACCCAGGAGCTGAGTGTACGAGTGTCTGCATTTCTTCCACCTCCTCTCTCAGGTTTCCTCTCCTCTCCATGCACCCTCCCAGGCGATGGTTGGGGCAGGCCGTGCCGCAGCCCCCTCCCAGGCCCTGCTTCGTGGCTCAGAGGAACTGGGGATGTTTCCTTCCGGGAGTAGAAACAGAAAAACTTAATTTTTTTAAAAAGAAAATATGTATATAACTATCTATAAGAGAAACCGAAGTACAGGTATTTAAACACCATTGGTAAATCCATGCATGTGTACGGTGTCTCACCCCACCCCGCCCATCCAGGATACACGGAATGACAAGACCCTCGCTGACCCAGCAGGGAGCTCTGGTGCTCCCTCCCCGCGGTGGGACCGGCTCGGCTCGGCTCGGCCGCCCCTCAGCAGCCCCCGTGGGCCGCAGCGAGGAGGGACCGGGCAAGGCCGAGGGACCGGGCAAGGCCGCGCCGCAGGCCCCGGGCCCCCCCCTGAGCTCCCGCACTGCCCTGGTCCTTCACCCCCGTAACCAACACAGCAGCAAAACCGATCCTTCCTGCTTTATTTATAAATGTGTGTTTTTATACTTTCGGCTTTAGGTAAAATAATCCTTCAAACTGTCTCTTTTT
>VZRW01007331.1:176513-248125 GCA_013398125.1 Aegotheles bennettii
GGAGGCCCCGAGGGCGGCCCCGCCTGCAGCGGCTGTGGGCGAGCGGCGGCGCTGGGGGCTGGGCCGGGCCAGGCCACGCCGCCTGCCCGGCGCTCTCCGGGTGTCCCTGTGGGAAGAACAACTCGGGTTTGGGCCGCAGCAGCCGCAAACGGCACCTGCCTGGTTTGAACTGGAGCATCCACGCTCCTACTCTGCCTTCAGCCAGTGTTTCCAAGGCAAAGGAGCAGCAGAAAGGCTGCTGCAAAAAGAAAACTAAAGAAAATGGCCCTTTTAGGTTATTTTCTTTTGTATAAAATAGCAAAACAAAACACCATTCCAGCTTCCAGATGCCTTCCTCTGGCATTGCCTCTGAGAGGCGCAGCTCCTGCTGTGTCCATCCTTCGTGCCTGCTCTCCTGCTCTCCATGGTGTGGCCATCGTCGGATGAGCTGTGGTTGACCGCAGGAGCGTAGCCTGAGGTGCCTGTCTGGCACAAACCCTCCCTCACAGCCCCTGGTTTTTAACAGGGATTTCTGGGGGCAGGGGTCACACGCTGCTTGCTTTCAGCTGAGCAGCTGCAGTGTGGGGTCTGAAGCCGGTTGGTGTGCTAGCAGCTCTCGGGGCGCTGAGTAAAGCTGTTTCTCGTTTGCCCAGACAGAGCTGGGGTGGACGGAGTCAGTACCCTATCTTGATAGGCCTCCATCCCCGCTGGAGTTTTATCGAGAATGGGTGAGTCCAAATAAACCCTGTATAATTCGGAATGCCATCAGCCACTGGCCAGCTCTGAAGAAATGGACCTCAGCGTACCTCAGGTATGAACGAGCTTTGGAGCAGGACTGGTGGTCGATTTCGGTTGACCTCAATAAAAGGCCCTTGATTAATCTTGGTTTCAATCCTGAGGTTTAGTTCAGATTCCTCCCTGCTTCTGTATGAAGGTGTTCGGTCTTGCCAAAGTCGCGCAATTTCCTTCTGCAAACATTCTGCCCTGCCCAGTCCCCATGCAGTCGGAGGGGAGGGTGTTTGTTTGCAGCCAGCAGACTCGGGCTGTGGAAACCCAGCAGGATTGCTGTGCTCTGGCCACGCTGTAGCCTCCAAGTTGGAGTGGGGCTGTAGCACTGTAAGAATAGACTGACTTGTTTGTGACTGAGTACACCTTGTTTTTTTTAAAACAAACCCAAGTGATAAGTGTTTTAATAATGACTGATGTTTTTATTTATTTTTTTTTACAAAAGTTTTTTTATGAGAAGGGATTTCTGGTTAAACCTAAAATCTATGTTTAAAATTAAATTTCTCAGGAAGTAAGGGCTGTTAGTGTCACAGGGTGTGTGTCTGTCAGTCTCTGTCCACCCTTTCTCCCTCCTTTACTGCTTGCAAATGTGTGGCCACCCAGATTAAGCTCTGTTGACTGGTCCTGAGAATATCAAGCTTCATGAAAAGAAGTGGCTGAAGAGGGCCCTCTGCCCTCTGCCTGCATGGAGGAGCAGGGACCTCCCTTGTGAACTCACCCGTTAGACACAAGAAAGTTTAGAGAAGTGAGAGATACTGCCATTGTTTTCACCACAGGGAGCAGGTGGAGCAGAATGCCAGAGTAGAATCAAAGAGTAGAAAATCTAGAGACACTCATCCATGGAAAGCTGAGCTTCTTATTTTTGCTGCCTATGAAACACGTTCTTCTTAAAGTAACCAGTGTTGGACATATGGGTCAATTGCAGGTCTGGCTATAAACATTTGATTTATTTTGCAGGGAGGTAGTAGGTCCCAAGGTAGTGAGTGTGGCAGTAACACCAAATGGTTATGCAGATGCAGTGTTCCAGGACCGTTTTGTCATGCCAGAGGAGCGCCAGATGCCTTTCATGGACTTTTTGGACATTGTGGAGAAGAAAGTGACCTCTCCCAACGTATTCTATGTGCAGAAGCAGTGTTCAAACCTCACTGAGGAGTTCCCTGAGCTTGTCTGTGATGTGCAGCCTGACATACCGTGGATGAGTGAGGCACTTGGTAAACCTTCTGTTTCTCCTGTATTCAGTAAATATTTTGTATGGCATTTTAAAACAATCATGCTAGGTACATGGTGAATGTTTGTTCTGTTTCTGGATGCCACAGCTCAGTTTGGTTTCATCCCCTTAGAAAGCAGAAGTGGTAAAATACTTAATAATAGAGTATTCCAAGTGTTTTTGTTTGGGTTCTTCAGAATCAGTATCTCAGTTGCTTATTGGGACCATCACAACTGAAAGAACGCGGTGACAGTGCCACGTAGCACTTCTTTTCATGCAGTGGCTTTTGTCTTATTTAGAGTCACGTTTCGACTTGGGTTCACGCTGTTGCTACCAAAGCCAGCATAACAAATGGGTGAAACAACACATGGCCCCCACACCCTTTGGTAAAATTACGGTTGGTTGTTTCTGGTTAAACATTCTGTTCTGTTTGAGTTGATTTCTGGTTTACAGCATGTCTTTCCTTAAAGTGTCAATCAAAGTGATCTACTGTGATTTCACAATTTTACAACTCTGTAGATGTGCTGCAGTTTCTCTGTGAGCTGTCTTAGGGTTTCAGAATGTGGGAATAAAGGGCTGTAACCATCGATTTAGGGGTGTATAACACTATGTCATGAAGTCTGATGGGCACTACAGTGGCTTCCAGTGTAGGAAGTTGCTGTTGCTCACAGAGTGCTGTTTGCAATGAAACCTGTCATAGTTATGAAGGAAGTTAAAGGACAGAATTTGGCAGAAAATTATTTTAAATGTGACACTTCAAATTCTCTTTTTGTTGGCAACATTTCTCTGTTCCTTAACCCTACAGGGAGGAAGCCTGATGCTGTGAATTTCTGGCTTGGGGAATCGGCTGCTGTGACATCTTGTACGTATTGTATGGCACTGTAAGCCTTCCGTGTGGTTTCAGCACAGGTTTAAGTGGCCTTGTTTTGAGTTAGTGGCTCAGCAGGACTATGTGTTTTCTCTGACAAAGCAGTTCTACTTTCATATGCTTTTTTGCATTCTTTCTTTTGCACTTCTGCAGCCTCTTGCTGCTGTGTCTCTGGGTGCATCTGCCTGGCATTGTGTCAGGCAAGGCACTGACAATTTGCTTCATTAAATACATCTGCTACAACATTATATTTATATTGTTAGTTTCCACTCCCAGTGGTCGCAAGAGGAGGAAACAGCCTGGTAATAAGAGGACAAGCTGACACTTTCAGTTTACTGTGTTTTCTGATATAGAGAAGGAAATAACACTGATTTTTCTCTCTTTCTCCACATCTATTTTTTTTCTCAATCCTAGTACATAAAGATCATTATGAGAACTTGTACTGTGTGATCTCTGGAGAGAAACATTTTCTACTGCATCCACCGAGTGACCGTCCCTTCATCCCATATGGTACATAATTCACTATGCCGTGTGTCTGGAGGTTGGAAGGAGGAGAGAACAGAACATTGAAAGAAATGAAAGAGGAAGCAGAGATAACATTTTGATATTTATGCAGTGTTGTGCTTTCCAGTGTGAACAAAAATATCTTCTATTTTGTGCTGCAGGTAGTTTGTAATACAAACATTATTCTGAGGCCAGGTTTCCAGTCCTGTAAAGTAGTAGGTTCATTGACACTCGTGGCAGTCTCTTCAACTTTAGAGTATTTAAATTATTGAAGTATCTTGTCAGTATTGTAGCATGTCATCTTTGATGTTTAACAGGTTTTTATTCTGTCTGCTGATTCTATTCTCTAGGAAAAAAAGCCAGGAAGCTGAAAAATAAGTTGTAATTTAATGAAATATTCAAGTTACTAACTGAATGTCTGGAAACCGGAGAAATGACAAAAGGGATTCTTGTGGCAGCATTACTTTGCATTGCCTGTTTTCCTTTTCTTTATGTTGCTTTCCTGTGTGCACAGTAGTAGTTTATGTTGCAGTGTCATCTAAAAGATGGGTAGCTTAACTTTATGCCTCATAAAATAAGACTTTATTTTCCCATTCCTTGCCTTTGAAACCTTCAGATTAAGTGAATGCAAGGTGCTATAGAACACTAATGTAATTTTGCCTAGATACGTATGCTGCTACAATATTTTATATATACTGGTTTTATTTTGTTTACAACCTTGAAATCATGGGATGGTTTGGGTTGGAAGGGACCTTGAAGATCATTTAGTTTATCCCCCACAGCCATTCAGTAGATCAAGTTGCTCAAAGCCCCATCCAACCTGACATTGAACACTTCCAATGATGGCACATCCACACTCTGGGTAACCTGTTCCAATGTCTTACGATAGTCATCATAAAAAGTTTCTTTATATATCCAATCCAAATCTAGCCTCTCTCAGTTTGAAACCATTGCCCCTTGTCCTGTCACTGCAGGCCTTGGTAAAAAGTCTTTCTCTGTCTTTCTTATAAGCCCCCTTTATATATTGGAAGGCTGCAATAAGGTTTCTCCAGGGCCTTCTCTTCTCCAGGCTGAAGAACCCCATCTGTCTCAGCCTTCCCTCATAGAAGAGGTCGTGTCATATAGATGTGAATGTATGAAGTACTTGTATGTCATATGAGTCATACTTCGTTAAAAAAAAAAGTTAAAGCATAGAACAGAGAAAATGCCTACATTCTACAGTGTGTTGTAAAAAGATGACTGTCTTTTTGGACATCATGTTGATGGAGAGAAACTCTCTCAAAGAAGGGCTTAGAAAACCACATGTGCAGAAGCAATGAAAGAAAAAGAACCTGCAGTATCTAAAGCAGTTGATGAGCCCTATTGGATAAAATTAGAAGTAAAAGGCTGGCCATGAGTCACTAATAACTCTTGTGAGTGCTGTTTTGCTAGGCTGACCTAAGAAGAAAAGGCAGAATATAGAACGATGTGTAATTCAGGGACGCATTTATTACTTCTGAAAGGGAAACAAGACAGTTACTGGAACAAAGTAGGACCAGGAGTAAAAGGAGTTTTGAGGAGAATAATTCCTGTGAAGAAAGAAGGTTGAAATTCCTAACAGGAAGGAAGTTCAGTATTCAGACTGGCCAAAAAAATATAAAAAATTAAGAAACAGGGTAAAAATTCAAAAGGACAAAGGAGAACGACACATGTAACATGCCCTGCCACTGATTTCTCTGAGTACTACTCTTGAGTTGTGCCATTTAATTCTTTCTGTGGTTCCAGAGCTCTATCAGCCAGCAACCTACCAGGTGTCAGAAGATGGCTCGTTTGAAATTCTGGATGAGAAGAGTGCAGATAAGGTAAAAAGTATATAAAGAACACAGTCAATACAGTAAAAAGAGTTTTGGGCAGTGCTGAGCCCCTGGACTGAGCATATTGGTTGATATTCAGAAATCTGTCATTATTGGAAAGAGAATGCCTAGATATTTCACTTGTGTTTTACTATTCACAAAGGATAGCCAGCTGCCAGGAAAGATTTTTTACTGCACACCTGAAACCATTGATAGCATAAACTGTCTTCCATGCACCAGACTTAAACAGATCCAGTAAAGGACGTTTAAATGAATCAACAGTAAAGGATTTGATTTCAGTAAGACTGAAATAGACTCCTCTACATTCACTTTCTTTTGACCCTGTACGCAACGCTAAATTTTGCTTTAGTGCAGTAAAACATCTATCTCAATGAGTAAATTGTGTTTTCAGAGTAGTAGCAATATTTATTTGATTAAAATGTATAGATCAGGAGGCACTTTACAAAAACTCAGTAGCCTTTTGTATGTGATCTTTCTCCTTTTGCTTTTCAATGTGTGACTAATGCTACAGCTGAACTTCAGCTGGGGCTTTTTCTCTGTTTCCAGTGTGGTGCTCATGGAATCTCATGGGAGCATTCCTGTAATGCAGTAAGGTGGAGTGCTGAGGTTTATAACTCTGTAGAGCATAGAAGGAATGAATGCAGGCAAGAGGGATTTCCCAGCAGGAAGGGTGGTTTCAGCTGATGGAAATAGAATTAGACCAGAGAGCTTTAGAAGAAAGAAAGGACTTTCTATAAAGAGTGGTGCAGATAGTGGTGCACTCAAGTACTGAATGTAGGAGGAACAAGTGACTTAAGGGGCTGGAGGTGTTTTAAAAGTATGTCATGAGACTGAAATTTCATTGCTGACATTTATCACCTTTTCCCTAATTATAAATGCTTCATGGAAGCTGGCAAATTTTTGCATCCTTGACCTATTCCCAGTTGAGTGTGGAAAGCTGTGTAGCTGTATATGTTTTGCTTGGCAGGTTTTGTAACCCAGTAAGTTTGGTTATTGGTTGGGTTTTTTTTGGAAGCTTGCTGGAATTTTTTGCCAGGGTCAGTACCATATATGTACTCTTTTGCTTTTAGGTGCCCTGGATTCCCTTGGACCCATTGAACCCGAATCTGGAACGGTATCCAGAGTATGCTCAAGCAAAACCATTGCGGTGTACAGTGAAAGCTGGTGAGATGTTATACCTGCCTTCTCTCTGGTTCCATCATGTTCAGCAATCACATGGCTGTATAGCAGGTAAAGTGTATGGTATTTCTAGATACGTTATTGAACTGGGGATGTGTGCAGCTAGATATCCCACAGCAAGGGCCCAAAGGTCTCTCAAGAGGAGATAGCTATCTTGACAGATGCCATGGGGCTACTTCCTGGTAGTCTCTTTTACTTATAATTCATAGCATTGTTGACAAGTGTTAGGGATATAGCAGAAGAAAATGTCTTTCCTGTTGTCAAGTCTGGAGAAGGATAGCTAATTCAGTGGTCATGTTCCAGTTTCTGGTTTATAACATGGAGCTAAGCAGTTTATCTGCCCAGCCTGCTAACTGAAAATCGGTCACCTACGTATTTTTCACAAAGAAACTGCATGTTGTGTGTGCCATTATCACATCAGCAAAATAGGAACTGGGGGAAGAAATGGAAGCCAGGAAGTGTATGAGTTTTAGGTGTGGATGGAGACACAATGTGGAAGACAAATAGTCTGTTGTCACATGAGCTGGAATCTGCTCTGACCCAGTCTCCCGTCTTGCTAATAAGCCTACACTAGTGTTACTGTTCCCCCGCGCTTATCAAAAGTCTTGTCATCTCTCTCTTTGTAGGATTTATCAGCATCTCCCTCTATCTTTGTTTTTCCTTCCCAAAGAGAGTTCCAGAATTTCAAGCATTATGCATTTACTGCAGGTGGAGGGGTGGTGGTGTTGCAGAGTATTGTCATTATATCCTGTAAGTTTTGCAAGGTTTGAGGAAGAGTTTTTTTCTGTCCTCCACCTGGACTAATCCTGTCTGCCCAGGAAGAGTCAATACAGTATTTTGAACAACATAACATTGCTATTTGTGTAAAACTACAAATATTGCATGCCCTGGTTTTTCATTAGTTGTGATATTGTGATAAAAAGACAAGCTAGCAGTAAAGCAATATTTCTGATTCTCTTTTCCCAGTACTGCTGCATCAGTTAAGGGTTTTTTAGAAAAAGTAGAGTTGTTTCCAGTTGCAAGCCTCTGGCCACTCTCTTTTTCTCTGTCTAGCAGAAACTCTAAAGAGTTGATGAGTTTATTTGGCCTTTGGTGTGGTAACTGCACTACAGTCTGTATACACTTGAAAAATCAATATTCCCTGGGCCTGGTTCAGTGAATGTCTGAAGCTAGAGTGTATCCTCCTCTGAGAACCATTGGTACAATATTACACTGGTTGGCTTATTTTTTCTACGAGACATATGCCAAAATTAAAACAAGAAGCAAAATTAAAGTTAAAGCACTGTCAAGTTGGTGACCATTGAGAAGTAGTTGTGAATTTGCCATCCTTTACATGCTCAAAGGAAGAGCGGTTCCTATCCAGATATTAAACTTTTCAGTGTGTTTAGTATTTTTGGTCTGCATAGAAGCATACATTTTCTTTTTCTAAACATTTTGCCAGCTTCTGCTCCGAGGAATCCCCAGTATAGAGTCAAAAGAGGAGTTAACTTGGGTTAAGACAGAGTTGCATTGGCAACACTACTAAAGAACTAAAGTTTGCTTATGTTATTTTTGGCTGTAGTCAAAGATTTGCTCATTTCAGAGTTCAGTCAGTAATAAGGAAAAGCTGAACTGTGTAAAACAGTCAATGAACACGTTTGTGAATCGTTACATTCTAGCCTTAAAAATGTTTTTCCTTTTTCTTGTCTCCTCAGTGAATTATTGGTATGACATGGAATATGACCTTAAGTACAGCTATTATCAACTACTAGATTGTCTCACAAAAGCTGTGGAAGTTTTATAGCAGAGGTGGGGGACTCGAGCTTTTGATCTCTTTCTCTGATGTGATACAATTGTCAGCATCTGTGACTGGAGTGCATACATGATTCGAGTGAAAGAACTGAACATTGAATTCTCCTCAACAACATCCATCAAACAGATCACAGCTGTTTTGCTTGATTTCAGAGTCCAGATCGATTAGCCGGATTTTTTGGCTTGTAAGTAGAAGGTTTGATGCTAGCATTTTTAGGTCTTTGAATGTTGCCTCAGTGATGGTGAGCAAAATAAAATTTGAAAAATGGCAATCCAGGTTTTGGAAATCCTGAAACAGAAGCTATGACTGTTCAGATCTACAGGTTGTTTTCATAACAACCCAAGTGGACAAGGAAGAATCTGCTCTGCCACCCCTGTGCATCAGGCTGCATCAGTCCAACACATGCATTCCGCTTAGGGCAAAAGTCCTGTGCAGTTGGAATTCACTGAGTTCAGTCGCTGTGGTGTTTTGGTGGTGAGAAATTACAACTTTGGCAATAAAAGGTCAGTTTAAAAGCTTATTTCTGTACTGATTTCTTACTTTTTTTTCAAATGATGTGATGGGTGGAGGACATCTGTGAGGCCATGCAAAAGTCAGTGCGGGCTATTTTCCATGTTAAGCTACGTACTTTTGTTACTAGGTTTTCTTTCTTTCCACTGTTGTATTTGAATGTAGCCACATTCTCTCACATCCTGAGTGGTGATTTTAGAGTCGCTTTGCCAGATCTACAGTCAGCCTACATGCCGCCTGTGGTCTCGTGGCATGATATGTGATTCTTGCAGGCTCATTGGTCATTTCATTCATTTGCCATTAATTGCTGCCTGTCACATGGTCAGGTGAGTTGTGTGAACCAGGAGCCTGTTTCTGCAGCCTTAATTCCTATTTGTATTTCCAGTACAGGATGAGACTGTTCACGTATCTGAGACCTGCAGAGTTAGGGCTAGAAGGCTATTAAATACACAGACATTGCAGAGGTGTAGTATTGTTTCTTATGAAAACTGAAAGTTGGTATTTGTTGTCAAATCTTCTTCCTTAGAAACATTAGAGATATGGGAGGAAATTTATTTTCCATGTATTAATTAGGAAAGTGCAGATACCCTTTAGACAAGATTGATTGAACAAAGATAATGGTTGTTCCACTTTGTTTCTTTTGTTTGTTTGTTAAAGAAACACAGGTAAAGAATAAAGCATCATTTTACCTTGTGGTGCTTGTCCAAAAATTGCTGAAATCTCTAGAGGGATTAAGGGCAGGCTTTTTTCCACGGCTAGATTAAGATGTCATGTTACTGCAGGCTTTCCAGGCTTGTTTGTGTTCACTGTGACTTCCCCACAGTCGGGGGGAAAGGTGGTTTGAACAGCTCTTTTTGTCAGTTTGGGGTTTTTAACTTAATCTCGCTTGATAATCAGAAGTGAGACCGCACGCCAGGAGCAGATGATGGCTTGTGCCTGCGCAGGTGGATGGTGTTACTGTACCACCTCCGAGCTGGAATGTCTGGAGGGAGGCGTGCTCTTAACTACATCTCCCAGCAGCCCGTGCCTGCCGGCCAAAGGAAGCAGTCACAGTGGTTCCTCCTGGACTTTGGGCAGAGATTTTAAGCCCGAGAAGCGCCAGGCGCTGAGGATCCTGTGTCACGGAGCCTGCGTCTCGCCACGACAAAGGGCAGCCCCTGTGCCCAGCAGCAGAGCTGGGATGGCAGTGCAGGTGATGGTTCTGCCTTCCCCCAGGTGTCTGTTTGATGACCCCGTGCAGATCCGCGTGGTGGGTCTCCTGCCGCAGCAGGCGGTCACCCTCCGAGCCAGCCTGGTGGACGAGAGCGGGGAGCTCTTCCAAGCCCACGCTCACTATAAAGCGGGGAGCAGTGGGGAGCTCGACCTGAGCCGCTCCCCTGCGCTGGGCGGCAGCTATGCGGGAGTGGAGCCCATGGGGCTGCTGTGGTCTCTGCAGTCCAAAACGCCCTACAAGCGGCTGGCAAAGAGGAACGTCCTGACCCCTTTCTGTGTGGACTTGGAGGTGTATGATGGCCACGGGGACATGAGCTGCTTGCTGGGAAAGTGCACCAATGAGCGATGGTTTTTAGGAGAGGGGGTGAAGAGGATTCCAGTCAGAGAAGGTCGTCTCAAAGCAACCCTTTTCCTCCCTCCTGGTGAGTTTTAATTCTGTTTTGGTTTTCCAGGTGTGACTTACACCATGTATTGTGCCCCGTGGCCCCTGGATGCACTTGGGAACCCAGAGCAAAGCCTCAGTGAATGGTTCTCTCAGCCTGTGCTTGGTCCAGTTACTTGGATCCTTGCATCAGCTCAGGGAGGAGCAGGCGTTGCCCAGACGGGTCAAGTGCTGAGGCAGGGGTGCAGGGAGGGCAGCAGTGGTAACAGGAGACATGTCCTGTTTGCTCTAGCTGAGGGGGATCAGGACCTCTCCTGCAGTGAGAGGTCTTGGGAAAAGTGTGTTTATTTCTTAGCTCTTCTGTTTAGCTGACAGGACAAAGAGGCCCCTGGTCTTCAGCAGAGCTGTGAGGCATGACAGCTCTGGCCAGGGAGAGAGGAATGAAGAGGTAGGAGCACTGGACTCAGGCTGAAGCTAGCCTAAATTGCTCCAGCAGCTGCCACAGATCTCCTTGGGGGTCTGGACTTGTCTCTCTGCCTCTCCCTTTGTCTAAGGAAAAGCCAAAGAAAGAAGTTTCTGCCTGGTTGAGCAGCTTGACTGCATAGGATACTTAGGAAGATGGGAGACAAATGAGAAAAGCAAGGTCTTTAATTAAACAGGCATTATATTCCACAGCTTCGTACAGAGACAGTGCTGAGACTGGATCCTGTGTAAAGCTGCTCTGACCTCTGAACTGTTCATGTTCTTGAGCAGTACTGAAATGTAAATATCTTGCTCTGTACTAAAAAGACCCTTGCAGATGCTGCAACACCAAATCTTGCAAGGGAGGTCTGGCTATAAGAATGGGCAGAGCAGCAGCAGGAAAGGAAGGTCCTATGGCTGCAGGAGGAGAACTGAGAAGCCCGGGGTAGGACCCAGATCAGACTGAAGCCTGAAGTGACTGTCAGTGCTGTCATTTGTGGGTGCCTTTCATAACTCAAGTATTCCCTCCCTGGAAAACCTGCTAACAGCTCCTAAAGAAATGCAGCTCAGGCAGCACAACTAGGCCGATTTCAGCTGAAATTTATGGTGCGGGAAAAATGCCCAACATAGGAGCTTCCTATAGTGGGTTCCTAAGAGAAAGAAATATGCAAATTAGCGTGTTTGCAGTGATTGTATGTGTACCTGAGAATGAGAATCTCCATGGAAAGCTTCAGAGGATGATTTCCTTTTGGTATCTGCTGTCCTGATGTGTGCTGAGGGGGGACTACTGAAAGAACTGTAGAAACTTTTCTCTTTGTGTATATATATCTATATACACACACACTCACGTATTCCTTTCATTGCAGGACCTGGTCCATTCCCTGGGCTTATCGATTTGTATGGGTCTGGAGGAGGTCTTGTTGAATACAGAGCAAGTCTTCTGGCTAGCAGAGGCTTTGTGACTCTGGCTGTTGCTTACATGGCCTTTGAAGATCTCCCTGCTATGCCAGAGATTCTTGAATTGGGCTATTTTGAGGAAGCTGTCAACTTTTTGCAGAAGCAGCAGCAGGTAAGAGACAAATTATGGTGCTCAACCTGGAAAGTGTTCTCCAGTTTTATAATGTGAAATGTTCTATGTCACTGAATGCAACTAAGTTTCTGAGTTGTTAGAAGGAGACAGCGTTGTCTGAAAGACAGCGGGATCTGAGAGATGGAAAAGCACGTGCCTCAACTCCAATTCTGCAAGTAGTTGAATAGCTGATTCTGTGCAGCATCTTATGACAATCCATAGAGTGTTGTGCAAACCAGTGTTTGTGTGAGATTAAATCAAAGCAGTTCGTGGGCTAGAAGCACAACACTGATTCATTTTTTCCCTACTTTTGCATCTTTCAAGATTTTAAAAGGGGGAAAAAATCCTTTGACTTTTTCTACTATTTCTGAAATGTTACAGACTTTTAATTCTGAGTTAGTTTCACAAGACAATAATAAAACACTTTAACAACAGAATCCTTCACAGTTGTAGCCCTGGAAAATGTGCCATGTCTTAAGAAACTGGGGCTGTATTTGAACAGGTATGTGGGATGAGGAGGACACTTTATAGCAGTATATCATCATACTTAAACCAAAAGAGACCAGAAGAAATTAAGTAGCATTTAAACTTTGAATGGAATGTGACTTAGTGTGGTATTCATTTCACAAAGTTATTTATTTGTTAGCACGTGGACACCAGGAATGTAGCCAGTGTGAGAGCAGAATTCTGCCTTCCTTGGTTGTCTTATTCCTCATGGAGCTCTGAAACTTTCAGAGTATCTTACGAGACACCCATTGTAAAATGAATTTGGTGTGAAGAGCCTTCACTATAAGTAAGTTCATTTAAACAGTTGTTGGGTCTACTCAGCCTCAGGTGTAATGAACCTTAGGTGTTTCAAGATAAAACAGAAGATAACAAGTCAGCTGTAGGAGGGTATAAAAAATCAATGGCATGAAAGAAAATCAATGCAAGTAAACCCATGAAAAAGTGGTTTTCCAAAGGGTACCTGAAGAGAGAAGATTGAGGTGGTTTGGAGGCAGGAGAGTAAGATACAATACTGAGAGCAAGTGTTTAGTCAGGCCGTGGAGGGATCAAAGAGGTTTTGTCTGTAGAGGTCACCAGGAAGAAAAACTGTTATAGGAGGAGAAATTTTTAAGAGCTGTAGAATTCATAGTCACTCTTGTGGAGGCTCAGCAAAGGGATAGATATAGGAGTGATGTAACCTGAATAGAGAGAGGGAAGAGGTAAAATATGGGTGATCTTAGTTGGTATGGAGTCAGGAAGCAGAACTGGAGACGTTATGTTAGCCCAGGAAATGAGGAGTATTTGATAATGGTTGTTTCATAACTGTGTTTCAGGTGAAAGATACTGGGATTGGCGTTTTGGGCTTGTCTAAAGGAGCTGATCTAGCCCTTTCCATGGCCACATTTCTACCTGGCATCAAGGCAGCTGTCAGCATATCTGGAAGTAGTTTTAATTCTTTCATTCCCCTGCAGGGGGATGGCTTCACTGTTCCTCCCCACCCATATGATTTGGGGAGGATGAAGTTCAATGAGGAATCTGACCTAATGGATTTTTCAGATGTCCTAGATGATCACAGGGACCCAGCGACTTGGGATTGTCGCATTCCAGTGGAGAGGTCCTTGGCCAAGTTCCTGTTCCTGTCTGGACTGGATGACAAGAACTGGAAAAGTGACCTCTATTGCCAGGATGCTGTTCATCGCCTTCAGCAGTATGGACGGGAAGTGGAGTTTTGCTCCTATTCTGGAGCAGGACACCTCTTGGAACCACCGTACTTGCCTCTGTGCCAGGCTTCAATCCACAAAGTGCTTGGGGTGTTTGTGCATTGGGGAGGGCAATGGAGGGAACATGCCAAAGCCCAGGAAGATGCATGGCACAGGATACAGGCCTTTTTCTGGCAACACTTGATGGACTCAAACATCCCTAAGAGCAGGCTATAGTGGAAACCGTCAAAGGTGCTGAGCAGGTTTGGTGTTTCAGCTCTCACTGAATCTTGGAAACTCATCGAAAGTGTCCTGGCCTATCTTCGTCTAAACCCCACTGTTGCATAATTGTTAATTTTCATTCTCCAAGTACTTTTCCAATTTTTAGTTGAATGTTACTTGTCTTCTGGCTCCAGCTGCACTGTAGATTGTCATCATCTGATCTGCCTGTTTGCAGGAGTCATCTGAGAAAAACCCAACATCCCATCATGCGGATTGCATTTATGCTGAGCTATCTTTGCCCTCAATCTCCAACCATCTCCTCTGGTAGCAGAGAATGCTCTCACAGGAGGAGTTTTCCATTGAATTGTTTAGTCTTGCACCTTCAACTAACCTAGATATAAACAACACTTTCCTTGGACAACACATTTGTACACTCACCTTTCCTCTTGGTATATAATTTTATCACATTTCCTAGTAAAAAGGTTGCGCAGTTCTGATCTCAACTAAGTAAAGAGGCTCTCTTCTGACTTATTCTGCAGTGCAGCGATAACATTTTTTTCCAGGTACCTCAAAAAACAGCATAAGTGAATCTTTCCCAGATTACACTGGTTGTATCTCCTGCTGACTCCAGATGACTTACATCAGGGTAAAGTTTCCACTGCACCACTTAATAAATACAGTGTGTATGTGTGTATGCACAGTTTACTTGAAATTATCTGAATGAAGCCTTCGACTGTCTTTATGCCTATAGATCCATAGGCAGCAATTCTGGGGAGGTCACAAGCTGTCGCTTCGCTTGGCTGAATAGTTTATATAGAGGAGTCCTTACCTCCTATTAGTAGGAGGAGTGGTGGAGTTTGGAGTAGGAGTCTGCCCAGTGCTCAGGATGGGGATGATACAGATGTGTGAAGTAGCTGGCTTTGAATGTTGAAAGTCAGCTTGTTCCCATTTTGGGGAGGAAGAATAAAGCCACTGTTGCTGCTGAGTTCCCAGGAGCCCTGTGGAGTGAGCTGTCTCTGAGGTTTTGCCACTGTTGCAGACAGCTGTGGGCTCAGTGACAGCTAAGAAGTACCACTCTTAAGAGAGGACTGACAGTGCTTTCTGGGGAGAATGTGCATTATCTCACCCTTTACTGAGGTCCGAATCTGCCAAGGACGACTGTGATCTACCTCGTGCATTTGTGGGTGTCGCGGATGAAATATTTTGACATGGTTATGTGTTCACGTGGTTCAAAATCTACTAGCAGTGTGAGGCAGATCAAAGGTTAAATTTTAGCAGCATTTAATGATTAGCCAATTTGAAGATGTTAACAAGTGATTCAGTAGAATATGTATATAGAACCAAACCAGCAACTTAATTACAGATTTGAGAATTACAAGATTCACACTAACTTACTACAAGGTATCTTAAACTAATATATATATATTTATAAAGCATGCATGCACACAGACAGAGATGTTTGGGCCCAGTGAGAAGTGGATGGGAGAGGCTAGCTTATAGTTGTCCCTTTTTGAGTATGGAGTAAATACGATGCATTTGCATTCTGCAATGGGCAATAATTGATATGCGAGGAGGTTTAACTCCCCCTCGCCATCTGACAGCTTTGTTGGTGGGAAGTCCTGGAGGAGTTTGTGCCTGAGAGCCCAGGGAAGATTCTGGCCACAGCCCGCTGCCCTCCAGGAGAGCTCAAAGGTCTTGTTTAGAATCGCTATTTATAGGGTCTGAGCTGATTGACTTTTGTCAGGTACTTTTCCATTTCAGCCCACCTCAGATGATGTAATATTCTGGTGCTTTCCACCAGTTGCGCAGGCCCAGAACTTGCTAGATTTTGGAGTTGTGGGAAGTTCTGGCATCATCCCCGCTGTGGGCTACAGCCCAAGTGCAGGTGTCAGGAGGTGATCGATTGCCAATACCATTCCCAGGAATAAGGGGGGGGCAGGAGCCAAGCGTGTCAAGGGGGTGCATTAATGCTCTGATCCACTGCTTTCAGTCTAGATACAGATGTGTTAAGTTGTCAGGGAATAATAGATTGTCATTATTGTCCCCAAGGAACTGGGAAAGTAGGAGCCAGGTGTGTTAAGGGGGTACCTCAATTACCTGGTAACACTACTTTGTCCTCAAAGAATAGGGGGAGCGGGAGGCAGGTGCTCAAGGGGGTGCCTTAACATTCTGGTACACTGCCTTTTGCAATCCATACTTGACTTTCCCCAGGTTTCTGTGTGGCCCAGGAAGGGGGAATCACACCAAGTGCCAAATGGTCCAAGGTAGGTGGGGAGGCATTTTGCACCACCAGTGGGGTAGTGGTATACAGCAGCTTTCTGGCAGTTTTTAGATATCAAATGGCATCAACTGAGAAAATTTTGCCTCCTGGAGCAGTCAAGGCTTCCATTCCAACCACAGAAGCCAGCAAAAGCTGGGAGTCACTTCTTTCTCTGGGGCAGTGAAATCATAGATTCATAGAATGGTTTGGGTTGGAAGGGACTTTCAAGATCATCTAGTTCCAACCCCCCTGCCATGGGCGGGGACACCTCCCACTAGACCCGGTTGCTCCAAGCCCCATCCAACCTGGGTTTGAACACTGCCAGGAAGGGAGCAGTCACAGCTTCCCTGGGTAACCTGTGCCAGTGTCTCACCACCCTCACAGGAAAGGAAAAAATTTTGCTTTTGAGAGAGCAGCAGTCCCTGGTTCCCAATTCTTGTTGAGTCGCGAGCCCTGCAGGAGCCTGGATCCTGCTGAGGGCAGAACCATGCCCTCATATTTCTTGCTTCAGGGAGCAATTGCTATTCGAAATGAGCATGTTGAGCCTCAAAGGGCTGTGGACTCTCTCATGCAGTAAATCCAACACAGAGTGTGCCACTTCAGTTACTTGCAATTTTCCCACCCCAGCTTTTCCTCAAAATCATAGATGGGTACCCCTTAGCTCAAGGTGTGAGCAGTTGGAGTGGGGAGGTCTTGCTCTTGCTCACCTGTACTAGTCATCCATAGAGTGAGTTTTCTGCTATTACCACTTCTTCATTTCTGTTTTTCCCCTGTGTGTCCATGTCCTGCAAGGACTGTGGTTATTCCAGGTGTTTAGTGAGTGGGTGGGACCTGGCAGAAGAGCAATATGTAGCAGCAAGGATATCAAACACATTTAGGCAGTTCAGTCTGAATAAGGGACATTTTTTCCCCTCATTTTTCTATTTTATTGAAGCAGTCAAAAAACCCTGGGTAGTCCATGCATGTTTGCCCCAGACTCAGGGCACAAGGCTATGGTACAAGTAATTTTGTTCTTTTGTTTTTGCTGAACACTGTGAGACTTAACGCATTTCACAGTGTTGTTCTCTAGCCTGTGGGGTAATTCACACCTATCTTAATCCCTTCTGAGGGAAAGACAAACTTTCTCAGCCTTCAATGGACAGTTTACAGATCTATACTTTGAATTACAAAATTCTGAGCTTCTGAGAAAATACATTTTCTTTATCTATAGGAAACTACCATTAAAAGGAAAAATACTTTCTGTCAGTAAACCAACAGTGTGGTCAGTGCTACTTTCATACAGTCTGTTATTTTGTCATATTCAGCAATCAGGTTCTAGGAAAATGGTGTTGAAACTAGAGGATGAAGTGAGCTGACCAGTGACTCCATCGATGACAATAGCACACAGGACCTCATTGTTTTGTTGCTCTGGAGTGAAAGCTTTGCTACTCAGTTGAAAGCCCTTTATTTGTCACTTGGATGGCGACTGGCAAGAAATGAAAAAAGCTGGTATAGCTGAGCAGCTCTGTGCTGCATACAAACAGTAAAATGTGTCAGCTAACTCAATTGCACAGGGAATTCTTTTAAATCAGCTGGCCTTTTAAAATTAAACTCAAGTTTCAAACTTGTCTTCAGGAAATAGAACCTGGAAACTGGAGGGAGACTAATATAAAATAATTAGAAATGGCCTACCTTCAATAAAGTCCTTATGCCTGTTCCTAAGCATGTTCTTCAGTGTTTTACTGAAGACTTTGATTACTTAATGTTTCTTCTGCTGAAGAGATGATTTAGACAAATGGGGCTAAGGCCACATTTTTTTCCAAATTAGTGGCAAAAATTCTACTAAATACAGCCTAGCTTGAACCAAAAGATCTTGGTTTGAGGCTTGTATCGGTCATCCCTTTGCACTACGTGTCTATTATGAGAATGAAAAGGCTCTTAAGAAACTGGGAAGGAAGCTCCCCACATGTGAGATGCTATGAACATATTTGTTATAAGGGAACAGTATCTCTTGCAGTGCTGTTTTGTGGCAGGATGATTTCCATAGCTAACTTGGAATCGGGCAGCAATAGTGTTTGCTGATATGCCGGTGCATTCTTCAAATTTTCTCACTTTGCTCTGGTTCAACTAGTGGTGTCTCTACATAGAAAGGAGACCACCACAAAAAGAAGAGAACTGGTGTGAAAAAGCACGTCCTTGAGTGGAACATCTATAAACTCTACTTCAGCCTTACTGCTCAGACCTCATGAGTCTAAGATAAAATGGGTGAATGCAACTAAGTTACATGAAACATATATAGCTTATTATTTTAAATTAGGCGTTGTTGAAGGAGGCCATGGGCTGTTTGCACACTGTGAGATCTGTGGTCACAGCTTATCCTTTTCATCATGGGCTTTCTGTATGCATATGATTTTCTTTACATAGCTCCATCCTGCTGTTCTATCTACTCAGTAACCCTTCGTGAAAAACTCCAGGGTCTCCTAGCAGTTTGGAAACATTTGGGCACTGCATGGAGCAATGTCTTTTGTACTTCTCAAGGCTTCTTGAAAAAGCTTGTGGAGTTCTTTCCCTATACTTTGCCATATGTATTGTTAGGCTGAGGAAGAAAGAATTCCTTGATGTTCTTTACTGGAGACCTAGAAGTACCAGGTCCAGGCAGGTATTTCTTTGAATGCAAGCTAAAACTGATCCTGAAGCATTTTGATACACATACAGTGTAACTCAGAGGAAGCTGCAGAATGAAAGTAGTCAAAATGCCTTTATTAGAAAAAAGTGAACCACAGGCACAGAAGAGGGGAAACATCTTTGAGAAAGTAGTTATACATCAAGCACTGTGCCTGTGCAGAAGCAGTGAGTGTTTGAAGCTTCAGTGGAATTTTACTAGGGACTGTGCTGAACAAGGAGATTTGAGTGCAAATGTGCTCCTGTAACACTAGTAGCTTCTTACCCAGGAGAAGCAGTGTCTCTGGATGGCTTCTGCAAGCAAGGTTGTTTCACGGCCATAGGACAGAAGGAATGAAGTGAAAGATGAGAATATATGTTGTGCCGTGTAATTGAGAAGTGACTTTTCTCCATTCCCTGTTTCTGTTTTCTGTGTCTGTTTGGAAGTCTAAAGATGATTTGGAACTTTTTTTTCTTAAAATTCAAACCTTACTCAGTTCTCTAATACATTACCAGATCATTTTTTATCAATCTGTGGGATGAGACCAACATTTAATGACAAAATAAAAATAGTAAATTTTTTTGCTATGTAAGTATTTTGCTAAGAAATTTATAATTCTACCATTTCAGAAAAAGTCACTTTCTGCACTTTTTAGTGCTCCATACGTGTCATTCAGAAATGGAATCTGAGCCAAATGTAACATTGAGTGAGGGGAAAGTTATACTTTGAAGCTTGGCTAAAAGGAAAATGAATGTTCCCAGTGAACTAACATTCTGTGCAGCATTTACTGCAAAATGTCACCGCCATTTGTCATTATCCAGGACAAAGAAGTGAAATGCTAAAACTCGCCATTATTCAGAGTCTTAAAAAATTGTCCATGCAAAATTCATGTTAAGCCTAAAAATGCCTGGGCCCTAACTTGTTTGACTGTGTCTGTATGTTAGGAGGCTGGTAGGTCACAGAACAGCCAAGGCTGGGTACAGAGCCAAGTATTGGCTGAATACTTCAACTGTTATGACTGTGCAGGAGTAGAATAGAGGGAAAAGCCACTAGCATCACACTGGCAGAACACAGGTGTCTGTAGAGTGTTCTTGTTCAAACCCAGCCTGCTCAACTTCCAATTTCTGGTGACAGAGCTTGCAAAATGAGAGACGTCTGTGATTTGGAGTCTACTTTTCTGGGTGACATCAGAGAAGCAGTGGATTCTCCAACACTGGACACTGTGATTCTAAGTACACAGGTGACAATGCAATCTGTACATAGTGATGTATGTAAGTAATGCAGTTTGACTTGGAGTGAGACCAAAAGGCAGATCTTTCAATCTGACCTGGTTCTTTGTGAGAATCTCATATGCAGACCAGATTGATGTTAAATTGATGAATACATGCACTGATTAAACTGCATTTGTTCACGAATTCTGGATGCTGAGCCTAAAAATTCAAGCATTAAGCAGTGGCTTAGGAGTCACACCTTGACACTGTGCAGAATTTGTGAATGCCCTGCTGGTCAGTCATCAGTTCCCTGTCAGGCATTGAGTGTGACATGAGTACAGATCTTCTGTACCAACAGAATATTGCTCATACTAGATTTATATCTGCAAATAGATAAAATATATTTTCCTTTTGCTTCAACCATGTCAGCCATGTGTCTCATTGGTCTTCAAAGCACCACCCTGATTGATGCTACCCACTTCACAATGACTTACCACCTAAGTATACAAGGTACTGATTAGATACAATAGAAAAGCATTGGAAAAATGTATGTAAGAGGAATCCATCCAGATTCACTAAATTCAAAGACACTACCTCTGCCTTTCAGAGTCCCAGAACCACAAATTACAAGAGTTTGGAAGAGTATTCTGGAGAATTACCACAACAGACTTGTCCTGTTATTGCATCATCCTGTGGACGTCTTCTTTGACCATTGACAGAGCCAGGATGCTAGGTGGTCTGCTGGATTAAAGCAGAGAAATCAGTCTTATCTTTTAATGTTTGCCATGACTTTGGTTTTTCTTGTAATGGAGTCCTACTTCAGATTTCCAGGAGTCATATATAAAGTCCTGCCTCAAGAGACAAGGTGTGTGCTAGCCACCTCCCTGTGTTCATGCTCTGGCAGGTATCCCCCACCTATTTGTTCTTAAGTTCTACACTTTACTGCAAAGCAATAGATGAAAAGACACCCCAGCAACTGAGAAGGAGAAAATAAGGTTTGCTCATGTGCAATGAATCATGAATGGTTAAAAATGTAGTAATTGTGCAGTGATTAGAAAAGAAAGCAAACACAAGCAAAGCAGAAGAGATTTTCTTTAAGACATTGTCACTTGCTTCTTGTGTGGATTACTATTTTTTCCTTAGCTAGATAAAACACACCATGAGTGAGTGTTAGCATCTCTTTGAATGTAACCTTAAAAACCTCAGCAAGGGGAAATTCTCATCTGTTTCTAATGTTGCATCAGTCATGTATTGTCCATTAGTTACATCAGGGATTTAATCTATGTGTCTGTCTGCTTTCCAGGGTAACACGCATGAGCCTGATATTCTTTGGGACGGGAATTGAAGAATAATCTTTTTCAGTTTTGGGCATCAAAATGGGTTAGGAGCTGCTGAACTGTATACAGATTATGTAGCATTTAAAAGTCAGGAGCAAGACACAGGTATTTCCATGCAGCACCATACCCTGCAGCACTTGGGGCATTCCCCTTACTTGTGAAAGAAGTAGCAATGCCTAAAGGAGAAGATTAATTATTTTTTGTATCTTTCTCATTTGACAGAGACCTGATTGTTACAAGTGGGCACCAGCTCTCAGTAAACTCTGCCTTAAAATGCTTGGCATGCAACTGCATGGGCTGCTGCCAATGGGAGAGAGCATGCTGCTTTAGCTTTGGTGATGTTCCAGTGGAGCATGTGCTGTCTCTTGGAAAGTGAAGCCTAATGATGTTATTCTCCTGTGAAAGGTATGTTTGGAAGGCTCTTATTTGCTGATAAGGGAGTTTCTTCATCTTGCAAGAAAAGTTTGTAATTGGCAATACTTATGGGGCGATTCTTCCCTCAGTTGGAATGTTGTTCTGAATAACTCCATGGTCTCCTTTCTTACAATATATGCAGATGCAATTTAAAAAAAAATCTTTGTGATGTATTTATCGAACTATATCTGGCTGCAACTTTATGTTTAATATTCATATTCTGGTTTATGCATCTGAAGACTATTATTTTGATAGCCTTTGTAACCTTCCTGACTTGTCTATAGGATAGGATATAATTTAAGAACACAGTCACATGCTACCCTTCTCTGTAAGCTCAGGATCAAGGTTCAAAACCTGCTTATGGCTCCATACTTATAAAAAAATATATGAAACAAACTCTACTGGAGTGCGTATTGATGATTGATTGTTGTGACAGTGTTCAAGGCTTTAAATAAAAAAGGTGAAGTACCCTAGAGATTCCTGCTGAATACCCGATCATCTTGTATACAATAATTTGCATGCTAGAGACATAGTGGCTGGTAAACACTCACAGCTCTTCTAGTGAGGAGAGTGGTTAGCAGGAATGCTAACCTAGCAGGAAATGCACGGTTCCAGGAGAAAACAGTGGTCACAGTTTGCAACATGCGAAAATTGGGAAACGACAGAGAAAAAAATTCTTCACAGTGGGAGTGGTTAAACACAAAAAGAGGTGCCCAAAGAGGCTGTGGAATCACAGTCTGTGAGTATTTTTGAGTGAAAAAAAAAAAAAAAGAGAAAAAAGCAACATGATCTAGCTTTGGAAGTTAGTCCTGCTTTGAATAGATGTTTGGATGACCTTGAGGGCCCTTTTCAATTTCTTGAGATTCTAAGAAATATCATACTGAGGTTCTCTTTCGCCAGCTTGAAGTGCACTTGCCTGAAGTAAAAAGGCTGATTCATGAGGTGTTAAACACATTTGTTTATCCTTTATAAATGGTATACGCCACTCATTAATTATATCCACAGTCAGAAGAACAGGTACAGGAACCTGTGACCTCCTTTAACAAATGTATGAATACCTCAGGAGGGCATGTGGTATCTCTTCCTGTCTTCTGGTATGTGTACATGCCTTGGGCATAACCTTTCATGGAAGCTGAAGGATAAATTTAACCGGGAAGCAAATGACACAGTTTCAGTTGTCATAGGTGTCCAGGAGAGATTCCTCTCTTACAAGAAGGAAGTACATACTGGAACTGAAATATTTGTGGGGAGGAGAAACAGATTCCAGTAGAGCATAATTCCATAGAGCAGTTAGGGATCTTAAAGATATCTTTAGGACAGTTTTAATGAGTGAATACTGTCAGTACTGTAGGTACAAGTCAAAGTACAGCTAAGTGGCTGTAGAAGTTTGTTCATTAATGAAAAGAACTGTAGCTCCTGTGGAGACACCAGTTTTTACTCCTATGTTGTTCTGTTTATTGATCCTCACTAAAGATTTACAAACCCAGGAGAAGCGGTTCGCAAGTGGCAGTGAGTGAACCTGTATATGCCACACACCTTCCATCCAAAGCTGTCAGTGGTGTTGTGTGTGTATTGCTGCAGAGCAAACCCAACCTTTGCTTTGAAGTGACGAGAGATTTCTATTCCTGTCATAGTGCAGTTTTAGTCAGCTTGCACTGGAATGGTGCAAAAACGTGATGCTTGAGAAAACGGGATGTGAGGCTAACTTCTGACTGGTGCCTCATTTTGTGTACCAGTTTATTTCTGCCCTTCGCATCAGACTAGATATTACAGTCCAAGTTTCTTTATAAATGACTCCCATTGCCTTATAAAAAAATTGAAGGAGAAAGGGCAAAAGAGTATCCTGCAGAAGAATCTGTGTGTTTAATTTGTCAGGAGGATGTCAGCAGCATCCCCCTAGAAAAGCAAAGGTAGTTATTTCAAACTTGCCTAGATTACATCGAGAACAGGTTTTTTTGTCTTTTAAATCAAAACTCACCATGAAAGTAATTTTGTTAAAATGTGATCATAAAAAAATTGATTATGATTGCCATAGTAATATTCCTGTCAGTTTCTGTAAGACTTCTTATCCTTCTCAGTCTCAGTTACTTCAGAGGTTTGTTCATAGTTTTTGTGATCAGTGGAAGGTCAATGCCTTCAGTCTGTAGTCACTAATTTATTGCATCTTACACTCTTGCAAATGATTTTCAATGCTTCTTATCATCATTTAAACATCATCTTTCAGCTCTGTGGATGAAAATATTGTGCAGCTCAAACATTGTGACTTTTTAGATGTGATCCGTTACAAACCCTGTTGCCTGCTACTGTCGCACAAGTGGTTTTTTTACTAGTTTCTACTTTATGATGGAAAAACATGTAGAAATATTTCACTCCAGTGCAGTATGTGCAGTGGAATTTCAGTATGTGCAATACCCAAAATAAAAATCATAACTCAGCTAGGGAAAATGAAAAATAAACTATAATAGAGGTATAAATTGCACATTTCTAAAGAAAAGAAAGAAAAAAAGGTGCATCCAAGGAGTATTATTTCTTAAATCTCTCCCCTTCATAAAAGGAAGTGTGGGAGTGTGTGTGTGGGGGGGTATGGGTGTATATAAATGTCTGTTGGAAAGGACGGGAGGAATGGAGAGTGGAAGGAAAAAATGTAGATAAAAAAAATATCTGTTTTATAATTATTTGTATGTTTCTGATAGGGTCCTCAGCAGAAATCTCCTTCTGCCAGAAGATACATACATGCAAGTGAAAGCAAGATGGCTCAGGACCAGACCAGATGGTTGGCTTCACTGTGCAGTGCCGAGGCGAGTGTACAGTAACCACTGCCTGCTCTGGGGTTAGTAGAACAAGCATGGTTATGAGATACCAGTTGCTCAGCCACAAGGTAAATCCATTTTTCTCTGTAAGACAAGGAATAACAGTATCACTGGCTACCACAGGACACAATACCTACTATGGCAGGTGTACCTGCCCTGATAAAAATACCAGGGGCGCTAGGACCTCTGCGCTCCTACTTTTCGTGCTCTTACTTTTGCACCTTTACATTGGTGAGTGCTGATGTGACTATGGCCACGTATACACCTTGGGCAAGGAATAAGGAAGTTAAGGCCCTCAGCCAGTAAGAGCTGATATGACCATATATGACCACAGATCAGATTTGACTAGGGTGTAAATAGAGCCCTGCCAGAGGGCAAATTGAGTTGGTTCTCCTCGGAGCAGTGGGTCTGCAGTCAGGGAATCTCCCCTGGGGCCAGGTTGCTGCTCAAGGAAACTCCTCAAGGTTGAGAATCCTCATCTTGTAGGTGAGTGATCGTGCACATTTTAGATCTTCATTTCTACAGCTGGCTGTGCGCTATTAATTCCTCGTGCATCATCCTGAACTTGTGATTTGCCAAACTGGAGAGTTGAACAATTTTGATAAGCCTCATTTCTAGTTAGTTTTCTGATAAACAGTTTTTGGTTTAAGTTTTCTTTTGAGTTTATCACCTGCCTAATTTGGTTTTGTAAGCCTCCATGACACCTACTTAGAAAGAAGTCACTGAAATCTGTATTTTGTACACTTTCATAACTAAGTAGATTTGCAGTCAGTTATATTGTACTCGTAAGTACAGTTATTGTCTTGGGACACTGAGAACTAATACTTCTATGAAGAGGTAATAACTGATTTTCATCACTGCAGCTCTAGTGACAGTTTATAGAAATTTTCTCAAGAGCTCTCATTTTGAGGTTGATATAGAAACCAAGGAACAAATTCTACTTATTTGGTTTCTTGTTAATTCCACTCAGATTTTGTAGTCACTAGTCAGACGTGAAAATAACATGGTCTTTTGTTCTTGAACTGCTAGAGACTCCTGAGGTAAGAAAGGTATTTTTTTAAAAAAATATTTTTTTCTCCTACTGGGGAAAAGATTAACAAGAAAGGTGGTAGAAGTCTTGAAATAGCCATTAAACTAAAAGTTGTGGCTCTCCATGGGGATTAGGAGGCTGAGACTCATGCCTCATCTGTGCTTGACTAGGTTCTCCTACTTCCCAGACTAGTTTTCTGATCAGCAGGTTGTTGTTTATTGGTGCATGGGTGGTTATGGTGGGTTCAGAAGAAAGTCTTGATTTTTATTGCACATTAGACCAATAAGTTTTGAAGTTTTGGTATTTTTTCATGAGATGAAAGCTTTCTTTTATCAACCATTACCTTACACATCATATAATGTGAAGTTAGTCTTTTGGTAATTTAGCTTCTTTAGGATATACGGCTCATGCTGTGTCCTGTCTGTGTTTCCATTGGTTCATCTGGAATATTATGCCCAGAAGAGAGAGAAGGAAGACCAGAGATAAACATTAACTTTTTTTTTTTTATTATTAGTTGTCTGTGGCTACTGTGTGCATTTTGCATAGCCTAAGAACCACTGCCTATTAGCAAAAGTCCTGCTAGGAAGAATCCAGCCCCATTCATCTCCTTACATGGTCTCATCATCTATTGAGGCCTGAGAGAAAGCTTTGATCCTGGAAGGTGCCAGTGCCTAGTAGTTCCTAAGCAAAGACATTTGAGTCATACTCAGGCCAGACATGTCTTCTCTCTCCGCTTCATTTTCTGCTTGTTCCATCTACTTTCTGGGTGTTTTCATCATTTGTGTCTGCCTGATGAGCCATATAACAGACACCACACACAGGATGATAATGGGCTGAGGCATGTAATATCTCTCTATCCTTCAATTCACAAATTTAAGAAAAAAGAGCTTCAATGTTTAAGAACATGGAGGAGTTATTTGCTCCCTGTCCATTGCATGTGCAAGTTCACCTTTCCTCTGGGTTGAGAGAAGAATCTTCATTCATTTCACTTTTCCACATAAGGCTATTTGGCTTTCCAGTGCTTTTGCTTTGCTCTTCTTCTCCCTGCAAAAGAGCGTTATTTTGAATTATTGATGAACATCAGTCCAGACCTCAAGGAATGCAATTTCCTGGGCTCAGGAAAGAATCCAGAGGTTAGTCTCATAAATCCTATGTATGCTCTGTGGCTGTTCCATCTCTTAGCCAAGTTTGGCAACAGGGTTGTTTCATCTAGCACTCACATAGTAAAACACATTTCTTTTATGACCACCAAGCCAGCTGTTCAGGGTAAATCATTGTACATACAGTCATGTCTTGACTAATGCCTGTGCATGCCTCAGCTGCTTTTCTGTTATTCTGTCTGTAGAATGGTGGAAAATTACCCTTATGAGGTGGTGTTCCTGGAAGACAGAGCCTCCTGCTACACTTAAAAAAAAGAGAATGATTTTTCTGTGGGTCACCACATGCACAGGTTGCAGATTCAAGGAGATTCTGCCTGGAAGGTGACTTAGTATAAGAAATGTAATTCTTCTGGGAGCAGAGGAGTGTCTGTGGCCTGTAGGGATTGTTATTCTTTGCTGTGGTCCCCAGTTCTCCAGTGCAAGGTTCCATATGGAGACAATCAGGAATGTTTGTATTTTTTTAATTTTTCTTCCTGTGTTTTAGATTTTCATTAAAGAAGTGTAAAAACCAAAAACATGTTTAAGCATGTTTCAATTTCCTCATGCCTCTGAAAGTGGTAGTATCAGGTCATGTGCCTCCAAACAGACTTTTCAAGCAGAAAATGGGAAAAAAGAAAAGAAAAGAAAATTTCTGGCTTCTCAAAAGCCATTAATGATCTAGCTAGAGGCCTGAACTTCTGCTGTTTATCCCTCCTTTGTTCTTGGTCCTTTGTTTTATTCTCCTGTTTTAGCCTGTTTCACTCTGTTAGGTTTTCTGAATTCTGCTTTTCTTTCTTTCTTCCTGTCTCTCATGAGAAGAATGCCAGCTTTATTTTGAGCTCTTGTTGCTGACAAAATTTGTAAAATGAGTTCTGTATCTCTTATTATAATACAGATGATCAGATTATCATGATGAAGTAGGTTGAAAGGAAAGGTAGTATCAGGTGTCAGGCTTTAGTCCAATTAGCAGACTCTCAAACTGCAGCATACTTCAGTTTACACTGGTGTGGACTTACATCTTTGAGAGTCCACTGGCTGTTTGGACTGCTCTTGCAACCTGAATACATTCTGGGGGCAGATTATGTCAGAGAAGGAAGAGCCTGGTGCATTACTGTAACAGAGAGGAGATTATATATTAGAAAGATTTAAAGATGGTATTTGCTTCAGAGCAGAGGGGCTCACTCAACTCTTGTTGGGGTGATGGATTTTATCCAAAAATAAAATATCTGCATGTCTGAAGCTGGGCTTTAAAAATATGGAGATGCAAATGCTGCCACAGCAAGGATTCTTGCAGGGAAATAGGACCCTTCCTTACCTTTATCATTAACATGTGACTGTCTATTTCTGTATGTGGATTAAGTTTGTCTGAGAGAGAGGATGTGGCCTTGCCAGCTATGGATGTCTAACGTATCCTTGGCTTTCTACCATCCCACAAAAAACACCAAGAGTTCCCGAACATTAGTCTGGATTCACAGAGATTTTCTGACAACAGAATACCTTCTGCTTTCAAAAATGCATCATCTATTCCTTTCAGAGTCTCTTTAGCAGATCTGTCTGCTCTAAAGACTTCTTGTTTCAGCTCAGCAGGTGGAGTCCTGAACACTGTCTCCAGGACTTTTGACTACGAGGCTACTATGAGACGAGATGTCACACATCCTAAAAGGCTTCCAATTGAAATCAAGGGCATTTTACACATCCACAAATATTAGATTGGTGCCAGAGTGATCAGCATCTTACAAGAATGAATGCCAAATGAGTACAGAGATTCATTTTTCCTCTTTCCATTTTACAGAATAATGTTTTACTGGATAGGTATGAAATCAATAACGGAGCAAGTGGGGCTTATGGACTGGGGCTAGAACATTTGTTGGTGCAGAGATTAAGTGTAATGATTGTTTGACATTGAAACTCCCTTCCGGTTGCAGTCTGAAGGTTGCTCTGGAGTTTCACTGGTATATTGCCTTCAGTTGACCTTTTGTGCAAGAACACACTTCGTCCAAACCCAGCAGAAAGATTAAATACTTTATTGGCTGTGAAAGAGGATGGCTGTAAAAGAGACAGTAATGAAAGATAAGGGGACAGGCAAAGATCAGTAGAAGCATATTTGTACCTATATATATAGGAGTATATCAACTCCAGGTATGTGCTGCTGAAAGGAATATTTGTTCCCCAGATAGTCATCAAGATGTGCTTTTAGCTCCAGCAGACTTTAAATGATGTCTGGTTGATTCTGTGTATTTCATTGCATCAGTTGGTGCTTTCTGGACAGGAAGGGAAAAGAATGGACTCCATTCTCTCACACATTTAAAGATAAGCTTTGATGAGAGGTGATTTAATTCTTCTACTTTTGCTTAAATAGTATATTGTGTCTTCACAAAGGAGGTGTAGCAGTTAGTCATGAGAACTGGAATTTGCTTCCAGCTCTGAAGAGGGGATTGGAAAGTGGGTCTCCAGAGGTAAAAGCATTTATGGTTGCAGAAACAATAGTATACACGGCCTTTCTGAGCCTTTTCAGAAGGCTTGGCTACCCTAGTTGGATCTCACACAGAAGGTTTAGGCTTATGCATTTGGCCCTTACCCTTACATTCTCCTGGATCTCAGGCACATCAGCTGTGCAAGCTGCAGCATCTCTCCTGCACTGTGCTGTCAGATAGGGCTCCCCTGACAAATTGCTTTGCTGTCAGGAATGTTGAAAAGAAATGAACTTGAGACACCTTCCTTGTCCTCTGAAGGAACAAATGCTGATGTTATGGGGGGTCTGGACCTGTCATCACAGACTCACTGAGGGACTGTAACCACATGACTTCATACTCTTGATTTTTTTTTGTTGTTGTTGTTGACTTAACTTTGCAAATGGATTAGCTGTAAATCTGCCCAGAGCTTTGCACTGCCACAGCAGCAACAGTGATTATTATGATTGTTTAAATACACTGATAAGTCTCACAGAGCTGATTCAGCTAGCTGTGGGGTTCCCTGAATATTTTAGTATTAGAAGAAATTATAAAGTCTCTACTGTCACAAGATTTGAGGTTCCATTTATACAATAATGCAATGAAATTAGCCTCCTCAAAAACAGGGAAGAGGCAAACATAACCTTCAGTTGCTAGCTGGGAACCATGATTCTGCTGTGCCATATCCTGAAGAAAATACAGTATGTCCTGGAAACACTAATCAGAGTCTAAATGCAGGATGTTTTGGTTTACTTTGGCATACAAGGATTAGGGAGAAAATACTTCAATGATTTGGGTGTATAATGGTAGTGAAGCTTGGTAGTGAAGAGGAAGGACTGATGATTTGTCTCCAGTCAGATGTGTTGAGGGAACCTTTTAGCTATACATGCCTTCTGTGGGCTCTCCCAAACATGTATCCGAGCTCAGAGCAGCTGCCTTGTTACCTCAGAGCTTTCAAGCCTGCTTACACCTGGTATGTCTGTCTTCCTACCTTGCACGTGCATTTCAGATTGCCAGCATCTCAAGGTTTGATTCTGTGTCTTTACTTCTGAAGTGTCTTGGGAGTGGACACTGATGGAAGCACATACAGTTGAGGTGTAAGGAGGGAATGGGGGGTTACTAGCAGAGGGATTCCCAGCTTGCTTTTCAATGTGACTGCAGCCGTACTAAGTTTTTGCCAGGTATTCCAAAATGCTATGTAAGCAGTCACTGCAACTCAAGTTTGTATCGTTTCAAGGGAACAGCATAACCACTTTGACATACAGCTGTTTTATTTAATTTGACCAGATGAAACAACCCCATTTAGATTCAGAATATAACCAATCATAACACAATGTTTTTTTCAAGCAAGAAGAATTCTACCATAAATATACAAGCTTTACACTTGGGAGGATGGAAAGGAAAATTTAATCATTGATGTGCAAAACTGTATAATTGTCTATAATAAATCTTCTTTCCAGCTGTAAAGAGTATGTCTTTTTTCAGTGTATACTGTCATAGTCAAATGCTGGCCAAGTATGTGTTTTGCTTTCCAGTATGGATGATTCTCTTGGCAGCAGGGGGACATCCTGTAGCCTTTATTACTGAACTCTACTCCTTTAAACTATGGGTTTCGTCCCTGCTGCAGGGCTGCCTCCACTCCCTACCCAGGCCTGTCCATGCACAGCACTTCCATTAGCAATGACAATGACATTGAAGGGTGCAGCCTACAAGTCACAGGTAAGAAGCTAAGGAACGAAAACATAGGTCTGAATATGAAAGAGGGCTCAGGTGCTTGAAGCATGGTCGTTGCACACTGTACTCCCAGTCTAGGGTAAAAATTGCTGTCACTGTAGCAAAGTAAAATTTACGGGTCACAAGATGGCAGCATAATCTCACCAGTCAGAGTGACAAAATTTGAGGTATCAGGTCATTAATTTTGTTCAACTCCAAGTCCTATTTTGAACAATCAAAAAAGTCCTGTGTCTAACTATCTGGTGCTTCCTGGACTCTAAAGTACTATATATATATATGTGAAACTATTATGTGTGTAGGTGAAAATCCTGTTACATCGCTTTTCAAACTAACCTGTTTAATTTAAATTCAGATGCACTGTGACAGTGTTTAAATAAATTGCTCACCTGGAGTTCAATAATGAAGAAAAAATTACACCAGCATGTTATCTAACTAATCAATACAAAAAGCAACATTTGTAGAACATTGACTTTGCAAAGCCTCTGCAACTGACAGTCATGTTTGTTACATTTTCCCTTCTTTTTCTGCTCTTAAGAGCAAGATATTGTGAGCCCTGCCTCCAAATAGACATTTCTTACTGAACATTAATTTTTTTGTAATATTACAGAGTGAATATATTCTCTGAGAAGAGCTTACTTAATGTATTAGTGTCTTTCTGTTCGGGGGATATGTAAGTAATCTGTATTCAGTTTTCATTTGCCTATTTGCTTGCCTGTCTGTGTCTCCCTTTCAAAGAAATCTACCCATTCTTACCACTCTTCATGAGCCGTACCTTTTGAGTGTGCAGTACTTGATTTGCAGAAAAAGAACTGTGTGAGGGAGAGATGATCCATCACATCAGTCACCACGTTACATAACGCAGAATGACAGCAACTACTGAGAACATTTTTAACAGCAATATTCCCACTTGTGAATTTAAATACCTTCTTCAGGATGTCTGTAAAAATGAATTGAGGTATCTTCATATACTTGGGAGATAAACAAGCCATGACAGCAAGGCAAAAGTCTATCCATTTTCAAAATTAATTGCAATTTTTTGTGATACTACTGCAGAACTGGACCACAGATAGTTAGGTGCACCTCCCACGTGCACTTTTTAAAGAAGAGTGTAGAGTCATAGTTCTACCAGTTGCTTGCATCTACCAAGTGAATATGACGTTCTGGCACGTTTGCAAATCGTGCTTAATGGGTACTTACTTGCTGAATTTACAGTCATGTTTTCAGAGGATACTTTCACAAACATTAGACTTTTGAACTTAAGCTGAAATCCCGAATGGTCATTGGCTTTGGTTTTGTATACCTGTTCAGATGAGAATTGTTCTATCCAAGCTTACTGTCACCAGTCACTATAGTTGCATCTGAGCATTCCTAAGCTAAATTTAATAAAGCGAAAGAAAAATGAGAAAAATGTACACTGCTCTTTCCATTAGCATGTTGTCTCCGGGCTAAGAAATTGGCCACAGGGTGTCACTGTGTCTTAAGGCAGCAAAACCTCTAGCAATAAACTGGCAATTCAAACTATCCCAGCCATGTGATATTATATAATGAGATGCTTCAGCAGAAATGGCAAGGTCAGAGAAGCTTTGCTGTAGGGGTGTTTTAGGAAGATATTTTATAACAAAGCATCTGTTTCTTAGCTTCTTGTAACTTCTTGGAATACATCAGAAATGCTTTTAGCCCAGAAGTGCTTGTTCTCCTGATGTCTGCATTTGGGAGCATGCTTCTATAGAAAGCTTTATCTTAAATTGTTGCAAGTCAGCCATTTAAAAATTCAGTGGTGCTGGACTAACCCTACACTTTAGTTCTAGTCCTCCATTGCTTCGCTATCTATCTTTGTATATTGGAATGTGAAACATCCTTTGGCTGTGCTGAGCAGAGGAAACCTGGCTTTATGGAGGTCAGAGCAATATAAACTGCAGCTCCTGGGACCCACAAAAGGCCATTTAATCCCTGCTAGCCCTGAAGAATGCTTTGCACAACACACCTGCTCAAGAGAGCTGTGCCAAAAGCTGATGCGTTGGATGATTAAGGGGTTTCGTAATGTACAGCTATAGCAACACTGAGAGAAACAATTGTGTACAGATACAGTATGAGCCTTAGCCGAGGGGATGATATCTGGCTCAGGGCATATTGAAAGACTACAAAATCTTGTGCACTAGTAAGTGTTGGTGTGCACTGTTTCTTCTGTAAAATGCTAAGTAAGCCTAGAGCAGCAGGCCTTATGCTAACATCCTGATAGGCTGTGTAGGTTAGATTAAGATTTTATAGAAAGGATAAAAGTCTGGCAATGACTCGCCAGCCACACAGAGTGCAGGGTGCTTTGTTTTGATTGCTAGGACATTAGGTAGTTGCAATGCTTTTCCTAAGTCAGCTTTTCTGCTTTGCAGTAAGCTTACTCTCTGCATAGCTGCTGGGAATGATAATCCTGTTTTAACGTGCATATTTCTTAGTGATAGTTTTGCTACTGATTTTGTTTGGGCCACCTGTTTTGATGGCCATATCTTCAATATAAGTGCACAGTCCAGTCATATTTAGAGTTATTAGGTCTACAAAACATTCTGGTGAAAATTCTGGTGCGCCAGTATGAATTTTGGTGCAATGAATTGGGGCTGTGTTAGTCTGGCCTTCTATGTGACATGAGACTAAGTGGTAAATAAAACCTGGATTATCAGATATCACAGGCTAGAGTAGAGTAGAGATGCTCTGGAGAACGTGTCTCCCTTGAAGAGACAGCAACAGCATGCTGGGTGGGTTTGGAAGACCAGAACACATTTGTGAGTAGCAGATTAAGCTGTGTTTCCTCTTGTTACTTACAGTGTAACAACCGCTTAGAAATATGTTCAATTGTGTTTATTTAGGAACACTCATTTAAATATGATTTTGGCCTGTGATTCCTCCCCTTTCCCCCTCACAATTGCTTCTGTGATTAACTGGAAAATTTCTCCTTTGGCCTCTGTGCTGGTGGTGGCCTTAGTATGGGAGCTTCTGCAGAGGGTAAAACACAATATGGTTCACCCTGGGGGAAGAAGTGTCTGAAGCAGAAAGTAGAGTTGAACAAGAATGCAGAAAGGTAGATGGGGGTCTACTGTCGGAGAAGGTGGTACAGGGAAACTTGGAAGTAAATCAGGCACAATGCCAAAACGATTTGTCCTTGTTCTGCAGATCTTGCAAATTGCTGACCTCATTATCTAGACGTAAAATGTCTCTTGTTAGTTTGCAAGGGAGTTCTGTCATAACTATAATTACCCTAGTGTCACTGCTGCCATGATGGTATATAAACTATAAACAGGAAAGGCTGAAACCCATTGACACGGATGAGATGCAAATGAAGGGCTCTGCTATAAGAATATGAATAAGAAATGGAAACTGGCTGAGGAAATCCCTCAAGATTTGTCTCCAGGAACTGCTTTTGAAATGTTTGCTCAGGGAAGAAAGGAGTGAAGAAGGGGAAGGGTTTATTTTCTCCCCTTGTGGTTTTATGAACCCCAGGCTCTGGAACCAAGGCTCCTTCTGAGAAAGCTTTGGTATGTTGTCCTGTATGTATTTTCTGAGAAGCTCTGTTGCTCCATATTTGTTGGAAGAAGTATGCTACATATCAGTGCCAAGGGCGTTTAGTTTCTCACACTATTAGACTGCAGAGTGAGTATCCTTGAAATAATGGGAACAGCTTGTCTCTTCATGTGAACCTTTGTTATAAAGCACGTAGACCATCACTGCCTATGGATATTAATCAACTACAGGCTCCTAGTATATGTTTGAGATGTACACAATAAAAGCTTGATGCATAGAAGAAAAGGAGATTTTTAAAGCTGTCTTAAAGCTAAGGCTTTTAAGCTTTTTAAAGCTAAGTTTATTTAGTCTGGCCTATACAATGCATGCATTTTTCTCAGTAATTCCTGAATCAAGTTCATAATGTTTGATTGAGCTACACATAAGAGAAAATCAACCACTCTGGATTTAAATTTAGCTATTATGTGGGAGGGAAATGTGGTGTGGAGGCTGAGAAAAGTCAGGGGTCACAATGTGAAAGGAAGGTGTAGGAGGGAAAATACATAGTTTAGCTATAACACAGGTTTCAAGGATCAGAAATAGAATTTATTGTCATTTATAGTACTCTATCACTATGAAAAGTCAACAGAGAAGTGAGCCCCATTTTGCTAAAAGTGATAAAAGTTTCCAGATAAGCTGTAGACCTTGCTCAGGAAAAAAACCTGCAATCTAAATAGATTACATTAACACCAATGCAAACACCAACACAAACGAGAAAACAGAAGGACAAGAGTTCAGCAATAATGAAGCCTATGAATAAAATGTGATATGGTTGTTTTTTATTGGGAGCAGAGAGGGGAGATTGGGCTGATGTTTTGTGCATATTCTTTTGTCTGCTGTTCAGTTGTGCTCCAATTCATCCAACAATTGTGCACCTGAGGTGGCACTTCAGCTGTGAATTATCCTGTTAATATCAGGTAGACCATTCCTGGCTGAGAGGATAAAAGCTTTTTACTTTTTAGATGTTTGAGGTAAGTACTACATGGATTGCAGAAAAGCCGGTATTTTCTAACTGCAAAACCTACTAATGAATTACCAGTGGCTGCAGATCAGGAAGATGTCTCTGAATCTTTTCAAGCACACCTTTTTCCAACATCAAACAGACAGATTTGAACTTTCAGAATTTTACTGTAGGTTGATTTTTGACTGGCTGAATTTTGACTAGCTCCCCTCAGTGATCTGGAGTGGTGAGGGACAGGAGGTATAGGATAAGAAATGAGGATTTTACTCATGCTCGACACCACACAGGTAGCAGTAAAAACCCCAAGATGCTCTGTTGTCATTATGTTTTGTGTTAGACACTGTCCTGACACAGACAGACCACTTAATGGTGAAGACTACATACGTCAGAAGGAAGGAAGTGAAGCTCGAGTGATCACAACTGGAACTAGAATTAAGAAACCGAATAGATGGTCTTGTCTTTAGAGGCTGAAATGGATTGGTGTGGATTTGTCTGCACAGCTTTTCTTTGAAAATGTTAGGTATAAAAGGATTTGTTAATAGACATGTATTAAGATTGTTCCCATTTAGGAAAGTATCAAATAGCTTTACAGTATCTTTGTTTCTTGATTTTGCAATGGATACCATAATATATTCTGTTCTGTTATTAATATAGACTTCCTAGTACATGAGTATATTGAATAAAAATTATGCTGTTCTGCTCATTACTTCTTACAGACTGTCCCTGGTGCTGAGTGAAACCATTAATTAAGTTTCTGACTCTCGGGTTATTCCTCACAGAGCTGAAGCATGTTTTGCTGGGGACAAGTGAACAGCATTTAGCTGCATCTGTAATAATGTAATACAACCATTCATTTAATTTAATTCAGAACCACGTAAGGCTAGACAATGTCCCGTGTGGAACAAGAAGCATCTTCAAGTATGAATTCACACTTCTGACCCATGCTATGGCTGCTGCACGTTTTGGTGCTGTCTGGACCATGTGTGAAATGATGTCTCCCATGATACAGACACTTAGTGGGGAATACACTAAATTTCTCCAAACATTGACAGTGTCAGCATACAATGTTTGAGTTCATAAATGGAAGGTGTCTAAAAGAGATGTTTTCATATGGTAAATATTCAGAGGAAGGGCCGGTAGTATAACAATAGAATCACGATAATTTTTCCTTGCATTTCTAGTTTGTCCTTCCTTTGAATTGCTCCAGTTTCCCTGATCTCAGCTGAACTGGCTGTTGGGACTTTCATTTCATACTACAAATTTTTCGCTAACTTGCCTAAGATGTGCAGAGAATTTATGATAGAGATAAGGAGTATTCAAATGGAGCAGGGGATACGTTACCATTTTAATTATCGTTTCCTCTCTCCTCTTTTTCCTGTAAGCAAAAGCATGCAGCTGTTGCACAAGACATTCCATGCTCCACCTATCTGTCCGTGTTGTCAGCTGTTTGTGCATCAAGTCTGAGGAGGAGGAAGAAATATGAGGTGTGTTAGCAACAGTCAGGTACTTCCCATTCACAGTTGTAGCATACATGAGGAAACGATGTCTGATTAATAGAGCTGATCATAAGTAAGTTTTCTGATGCAACAATTCTCCTTTTGAAAATGTTGGTTGGATTCTGTACTACTGGGTTGGCTGGTTCTCCAGCTTCATGGAAACCTGCTTGGAAAGTTGTCATGTTGTTGTAAACCTTGTGGACCTACTTGGCCTGTTCCACTGGCTACCCACCATTCTGTGATGCCATGACACTGCTGGCTTCTCCCAGTTGCCAAGGGCTACCCCCTAGGCTGGTCAGCAGTTGAATGAGATGCCCATTAAATGTCTTTCAGTGGTTGGCCAATTCCTTTGCTTCCAGCTTGCTAAATCTCTTAGCTCTGAAGTTCCTAGCCTGCCCAGGTGACTGCTTTGCCACCCATGTGGTAGCAGAATAGCTATGCAGGCAGGGTCCTGGCATGTGAACGGAGGCATCAGCCCAGAAATGTTTCAAAATCTTTCTTATATATGTGAGTGAAACCTTTTTGGGAAGGGTGAGGGGAGGTGTGCCAATATCATTTCCTCTGCGGGATGAACATTCCAGTTCCTGGCACTGGTGCAGGCAAGTCACGGGACATTTTTGTCTTTTTGTGGTTCACAGCTTGCTTGTTCTTGGCTGACAAATGTGTTCAATATGTGTGTGAGTACACCGTAGGGAAGACCGGCAATTAGTGGATTTGAATCATACAAGGCAAGGGTCTCTGCCACTTTGCAACATATCTATTGCATGGGGACAGATTGCAGAATACAAATTGCACCTGTTGCAGAGAAGGCACCACTACCGGTTTGTGCTCCGCTGCATTGGTGAGGCTTGATTCCTGGAGGTATTTATGGGGGAGGTCACCATCTGAAATCTAGTCTTCCATCAGATCTCTACTGGAGAGGAAGCTAGAGTCTCTGAGCAAATGTATCTCCTCCAGCCTAGACTCTCCTTGTTTAGGCCCAGGAGACCTAATTTTGGGCCTCTGGAACATAGATCTGGATCCTCTGGCAAAGGAGGCTGTGTAGGTAGCTGGTTTTAATTTTTCACTCTGAACAGACTCAATGCCTATCATGGTCTACATAAAAATTTTCTGGCTTGTTGGCCATATAGTGTCTCACCTGCCACATAAACCATGAATGTTGGAGGCCTAAGGTTAAAAACACCCTAGTTCATTGAGATGCTGAAGGCTATAAATTTCCATTGGCTTTGTTATGAGTTTCTATTCTGGGTTCTCAGGCTTTAAGAAACATTGTAGAAAAATCCTAGAAGCTTCAGAACTCCCAAGGTATTATATGAATTAAGAGGTTAAAAAAGTTCTGTGCCTGTGAAAAATCAGTTTTCTGCAGAAATGAAAGCATTTAAAACTGTAGTCAAGCGTTATGGTTTATGTGCTGCTGAAACAGAATAATTAAAACAGACCTAATATGCATGCATAGAGGCGTTCAGAGATAGTGTGAGGCTCTATGGATGACTCTGCCTTGGCACAGCTTAGGGTAGCTTTCCTCAGACCAACTGAGACGCTCAGTGTGTTTCAAGTGCCAGGCTCTCTACTCACACCTGTCTACTTTCTACACTGGGTTATGGGGAGCTGGTGACAGAAAGCTGCTTTCGTATTGCTGGAATAAAGATGAGAGTGCTCTCAGCAAGCTGAATTCCCAGTTGCACTGTTAGGAAAACTTTCTCATTTCTTTTTGTCACAAGAATGGTACAAATCTACTAGAAGAACAGAAACATACCTAAACAAGACATTTTTCTCATCGGAAATATTTTCTATAGGGATAAGTATCAATGCAAAAGGAGCTATTTTATTAAAATCCTCATGAGTCTGTAGGGCCCATGAAGTCCTCATAAAATAGTCTTTTGCTGTCAGAAGTTATAATCCATTAGGAGTGAGTCACAGGTTCTTAATTGCTGTAAATAAGCTTGTAAAGCTCATAACTCACGATCGCTCTAATGGCTAAGTCAAGCTCTCGTTATTCTGTTTTAAATCGTTGCCATAGCTTGGTTGATGTCTAAATATTTTATATTAAAAAAAAAAGATACAATGATGAACATAAGCGAAGATGGGAAAATAAATCAGTTTTCAATTTTGACAACCTTGCAGTAACCTTAGAAGAACCATACAAAGAGGTAGTGAAAAGCCCCATGACTTTTTGGTGCTGGGATCAATGAATTGTAATGATCTACTCTCAGGGATGTGCTCTGGATTGTCTAATGTCTTTTCCACCTCTGATACTCCTTTCTCTATGAGTCTTGATGCTTTAGGCAGCTCTTTTGGACAGTGCTATTTGCCCATAGTCAGATTGGCACTACTGAACTCCAGGTGAGTTTGTATGTTCTAGTAAACTGAGGTAATGACTATGTGTCACTAAAGAAGGACAGTCCTTGAAATTCCTCAGAAAAAGGAAGAGAATTATTTTCTATTGCTTCAGCTCCTCAAATAAGCTTAACATTTGGCCAGAAGAGTGCCAGAGCCAATACTGTGGACTAAGGGCAGAAGTCTCTAAGCTTGGGACTGTGATTGGGGCAAGACCTCCTCTTTTAGTGACAGCTAGCTCTTAGATGAGTTTTGCTGCAACAGGAAAATTCACCCTTAGATATTTTTAAGACTTGAGCATTTTCAGATATTTACCAAGGATTTTGTGCCAGTATTCACTTCTTGGTGATCAGTATGCCTGCTTTAGGCATACTTTGCAGATATTTCCGAAGCTACTGGTGATATACTTGGATGTATTCAGTTCATCCTGAATTGGCTGTTTCTTTATTTCTCTGCCCTATCTCTGTGCTCAGATGACTGGTTTTCTTACATTTACACTTCACTGAAGTCTTCCAGATTACTTAAACTAGGACATAGGTTGGCTGATGCTAGCTTTATTTAGAAAGCCTACCCATTAACTATACTAAGCTAAGATAAACGTAGTGAGGATACCTGCTACTGTCTCTAGTTGTGTTATTTTTGAAGAGCTGCTTAGAGGATAAATTACTGCCAGGAATGAATTAATTTAACCCTTAAGGACTTGCATATTATTTGAAATAAATCCTTGTATATCTTTTATCCCTTTCTGAGCCAGCATCTAAGGGCTGTGGTCAGGTAAAGGTAGAACCTTGAATAAAATCACATACAGGGCTTAATGAGGACTTGACACAGCAACGGGATTAGAAAGGAAATACTGCTATGTGTGTCATACAATCACAGTAACCTTTGGTTTTTAATTACTCTCACCCAGTACAATAACATTCAGTAGCAAACACTTCCTTAGTAGGTCTTGCCCCAAAGAACTTGCAGTCATAGAGAGTAAAAAACAGTAGGAGAAAACAAGAATTACTCTCTTGATTCTAAAAGAGTTAGAACACTATTAAAAAAATATAAAAAAATACTAAAGGTTGGTGTCAACTAAGAAAGAAGCCCTTCTCTTGATGATTTGAAGCTAAATACCATAGCCATAAGTCAAGTCTTCCTGTCAGCCAAGTGGTGAAGTGTAATACTTACCTAACTCTTCTGAGGTCTTTACTCAAGCAATTTCATACTGACATCAGTGTCAGACTATTTGAAGAAGATCTGAAGATAAAGGTCTCAGAAACTGGCTTGAGTGGAATGACATTGAAATACCTTACTCAATTAATTATTTCAATTAGATGCTCTGCAATCACTTGGTTTAAAATAAAAGAACAATTTCTAAACATAAACACAGTGTGTTTCAATATGTGGCTTTACGTTGACGTGTCTTGGAAAGGTAACGCTCCAGTCCTCAGATACCCCAGGTAAGTAATAAGCAGCTTCCTCCCATCTTGAAGCTGCAGAGATCACTATCTTGTCATATTTATAACCACACCTGCAAAGAATCTAAGGAAATTAGTAGCTCTCTTACTCTGGCCAGGAAAAAGATCCAGTGATACTGGCTTTACTGTATGATATCTTTATTTAAGATTGCAGTGGTTCAGTTGATAGGTAAGAGGATATAGCACCTTTTACTTTTCTGAAACAGGTTTAGATCTTGATAGCCAGAAGGATGGTTCATTTACAAATGCTGCTATCACCTGACTGCTACTCAGATAGACAACTTGGTATGTTGTTCTAATTAACATCAGGTGTGCTGAAGATGGTTGTTTGGAAAGCATTCAAAGGTCTAAAATAATTTCAAATTAGATTTGTTATTTGCTCAAAGAGAATGGGGCGGGGGAGAAACAGTGAAAAAGTAGAAAGCTTTTATTTAAAAATTCAGTTTTGAAAGGTCCTCAGATCTGGCATTTCTGAACTTTATAGATTCTAGTTTCATATGGCAATGTTGAGCTGAAAAATGGAGATATATTTTAATAAATTTTTTCTGTTTGGATTATTTTTTGCAGTGGTTAAATGACCCACTGGGTGGAAAAAATATTTTGGGTATGAGCTAGGGAAAAAGAAGGCTTTTTTCCTCAATTACTGAGAACATTTTTAATATTTTGGTTTGAATTTTACTATAGACAATTATTTCTCAGATTATTACAACTTTTCTAAACCAGCCACTGAGCTGAACAAGGTATGAACTGCTTTATGAGGCAAGGAGAAAGCGACCATCATCTCCCATTGTCACTGTCTGGCACAACAAGAGGTCTCTGCAAAGCTGTACAGTCTTCCACCTCCATCTCCTCAGTGATGTGGCTGCATCTAGCCCTAGGAAGATCCGTCATTTATCTCTACTTACCAGCTTTCATGGGATGAATAGACAAATGTGCTCAAACAAAATCATTGGAGATTTATATTTATAGGAGAATGTTTCAGTAGTTGCCATCCTTGCTTGTGAAGCTGTTAGGATCAAGCATGGAAAGGCTATGAAGACAGTGCTTCACTGAGGGCATTTTTTCTACACCAAAGCTGAGACACGTTTGTATGAAGTTTTGCTGTGCTGTTACCATTGCTGGGGTAAATAATGAACTCCACTAAATGAGTCTTCAGTACCTTTTGTAAGCTCTGTCCCAGGTAACTTGTAAGTTTATGCTATCAGTAGGATGATCTTAATCACAGCCATTTGGAGTTGCCACCACTCTACTGCTTGTTTTCTGGCAGCTCATCTGTGATTCTGAGTAGCTTCTTGCAAGAGGCTGTTAGTGAGCAGCCCACGGGGTAAGTTGCGTGAAGCTGAACACTGTATTAATTAACTTTTATTTCTTGCATACTGGGAACACCATGGACTTGCATTCCTTCCATTCTGTTTCACGTACTCTCTTGTGTGCGTTATCGAGTGCCAACGGGTAGTGTGTGAAGCAATTTAACCTCAGTGTAATTTGATATGCCTTTTAAGCTCTTCCACCCCCAACTTATTTTCTAAGTACTTTCTTAATATTAATTCAGAAAAGAAGTAAGATTTGGTCATAAAGGTGAAATGAGACCAGCTTAATTAATCTGTAAAATCTTTCTAGAATCCCTCTTCTCTTTGTCTCCTGGACAGCCTTTTATAAACTGAAACCGCAGATACAGTGTTAAGTTTTCTGAATCTAACAACTCCACTAGTATAAGCCCAGCATGACTATGTCCTGCCTTTAACACGGGGTGAGGAGGACTTTCTATACCTCCTTGCAGATACTGCCTACTATTTAGCTAGTTCACTAATGCATTGTGCTGTGCCCTCTTTGCTATCGATTTAAGCTTTTAGTTTTGTCCATTCTTTTTTATGCACTTGACTTTCTTTGTCTTACTTTCCCCATGCTGTACATTTCTTGTGTTTGTAGTAAGGCCTGACATCACATAGCCCATATCCCTCATGTCCAGGAGGAAATGGACGTGGTACTTGTCAGTGTACTTGTTGACAAGCAACACAAAATGTTTTATGTATTTTGGCCATGCTGATTTACTGGAAACATTAACTTCTTGGCTGGGCTCTTGGAAAAATTAGTTCTATAGCTCTCGAACGTAACTTTTGCACCTTGATTTGAAGACATTCTGGGGGCTTTTTTTTTTCCTTCCTGTTCCATTAAAACCTGGGTCTCCCTGCTACAGCTGTTCTGTTTTTAATGTGTTACTCTGTTTCCAGGCAGACATACCCCTCTTTGAGTGGAGTCCATTTTTCTCTGACTCATTTTCCATTTGCCTTCTCTTTAGGAGGTAAATTTGTCAGCCTACTATTTTAGTCTCTCAGTTCAGTACAGCCTCAGAACCTGTGTTCAAAGGTGCAGCAGCAATATAAAGGATGAAACCCAAAACTCCACTCTGAATAAGAGCTTTTTTCCCTTTTTCTCTGCTTTTTTTCTTATCTCTGGAAATCGGATGCTACAGACTCCTGTGTCCAAGGAAGCATGGAGAAGAATGATTGCATTGCAGTCTTGACTGCTCCTGTAGAAATGCCCAAGTGAGGCTATCAAAACAATGTCACTGCAGAAGCACAAGACTTGCGTGGTTAATTGCTCTGAACCCCAGATTGCTTTCTGATGAGTTTGGCTTATTTTCCTGGGAGTTTTGTAGCTGCCCTTTGATTTGCTGCGCATGCACAGAAGACCTTTATTTGATATACCTTTCTTTGTAGTATTTCAAAGATGACAACCCAACTAAGCGCTCAAGTTCTCACTCTGCTGCTTGGGTAAGCACTGGAACAGGCTGCCCAGAGAGTTTGTGGAGTCTCCTTGGCTGGAGACATTCAAACCCCGCCTGGATGCGTTCCTGTGTGAAGTACTCTAGGTGACTCTGCTCTGGCAGGGGGGTTGGACTAGATGATCTTTCGAGGTCCCTTCTAACCCCTAGGATTCTGTGATTCTGTAAGCTTGCATCCAGTCCTCACCGCTAGCATGGTGGCTGCAGTGCCAGCCACAGCAGAGTCTTTGTGAAATGCCAATTTGAGCTGTTGGTTGTCACTAGCATAAGCACAGGAGCATCTGACTAGAACTGATTTTCAATTGGTGACAGGTGGGTTTTTTTGGAGAATGCTTTAAAAAGTGGTTTAAAGATGACCCACAATGTGCATCTGTGTTTCAGGAAAAACCTAAAGCCAGAGGTTTCAGGCAAACCTATTTTCCTAAACAATTATTGTGGTTAAATTTATTTTTTTTTTCTTCTCTTTCCAAAAGCCAAACTCATACCTACTATTTGATGAGAATTAATTCTTGACACTCTCCCTTTCCATTAGTGTAAGGTGCCTACTGGTTGTTTGGTGAGGCTTGATCCTATCTGATATTACTATCCCCCAGTGAGGACATATCTTACTGCAAACTTATGGTGGCCTCCAGGCTTTTTCCAAGGTAGCGTCTGCACGACATCTCATATGAAATTGCCAGTGGGGATTAAAGTACAGCCAGATTGCCTGGAGCAATGTCCTGACAGGCACCCAGTTCTGTGTCAGCAGTCCACAGTAGGCATGGGAGAGGTGGAGGAAACCATGCCTGTGCTATCTTCAGAGGATGCCTTAGGACCCACCAGTGACACTAGCAAGCTGGTGAAGGAGTAAGATGGAAAGCTGGAAGATGTCAAGTTATCACGTTCTTCTTCTAAGATGTGTATAGATAGGAAATGCCCAGAAAGTATGCAGATTTCCCTTTCCTTTCCATTTTTAATCTCAATTTCACCAGCATCTCTGTGTTGGCCAGGTAATCATCCAGTAGGTACTTCAAAGTAAGGAGACTTGATTTACTGATTGACAGAAAGATTCTCAATAATATATTAAAACAAGTCCCTGTTGCAGGAAGAGTTGGAAAGAGCATTCAGAAGTGTGTTGGTCTCCCACCATGAATTTTAATAGATGAGATTCATCTATTCCCTTCCTTTGTTTTTTGTTTTTGGTTTTTATTTCTGGAGTATTTTGTGGAAGAAAGTAAAAGCTACTGAAAATTTAGCTACTGTGGAAGGGGTGGTGAGTGAGGGAAGACCTTGTGAACATGGCAGAATTCACCCAAAAACCTGGCAGGAGAATAGTGGGGCAATAAGAAATTGTGAGAGGTAATAAAATGACAGGCAAAGATACGGTAACTGCAGCTTTCCTCTCACATCTGACATTGCAGATCTTTTCCTCTCAGACGTAGGCAGACTTACCCACACAGAGGAGGCAGAGGGTGGAGCTCACTGCCTATATAAATTATATGTGTCTTTCAGGTTATTTCAGTAGCAACAACAAGCTGTGAGCGTGTTTGTCAGCTGACGGATCTGTTGCCCAAATTGGGTTTTCTGCTGCTGTCGCCATCTTGCGTGTCATGGGGAGCCCACCGGCCAAGGTAAGAGAATTGCAGCTCCACACCTGACTGTGGCCCAGCACCTTACTCTTGGGACTTCCTTGCTCCAGTTCTCGTGAGCAAACTCCCTCCTCTTTGCATCTGCTGAGATGCAGAGACAAACTGCTGCTGGTGTGATGTGGCAGGGTCATCTTGAGCTTTGCAACCGGTTTCCCTTTTTACCTCACTGTAACTAAAATTAAAGGGAACTTCAGTGAAAACACAGCAAAGATGTGGCCCTTATCTTTCACTGTGAGGCGTATGTGTTGGAGTGAACACCGGGAAGGAAGAGAGGGCTGGCCTTGGTGTGTTTGCCTCACGGTAAAATGAAAGTGCTTTATACCTACTGCATGCTTTTCTCAGGATAGCACATGTTCGTTGCTTGCCCCAGCTGAGAGAACCCAGCAGCTTTTTCTAGGAACAAAGTGGAATTTATGTTACTTTAGCTGCAGGGGAGAGTTCCAATGAGCTGTTTGTCTGATTTAGCGATCTTTAATGTAATGTTTACAGCGTCTCTGAGTCTAGTGGAAGTATTTCATGTCTGGACTTGAGTTTTCTAATAATAAGTTCCATTCAGAGGTTTTAACTGATCTAAATCAGCAGAATTATTAGCTGGAAGTTATTTTCTCATGTATGTCTTTAAAAAGTAATGGACGCAATGTCTGAAATGTAAGATGTGATTTAATAACAAACTAACTGTTCTTTATGTATGAAACCCTATGTCAAATTTTGCAGAAATAAATAAATTATGGGCATTCATGGATTTAAAATATAGTGAGAAACAATGTTACATGCTATGACTTACAGAGAATCATTAATCATTAAGAAAAAAGAATACTTCCTATACTTGTGACATGGTAATATTAAAGATTCAGGAAAATATCAGCAGCTTGAACAGATAGTTCAAATGATAGATTAAAAATATTCAAGCATTGGATGCTCAGGACAAAGAATATAAATTACATACTTTCATGATAAAATTTGTATTTAATCTACCTGTTAGATTCAGAGCTATCTATCTGTCTTAGATATAAATATTATCTATCAATTTTAAAAGTCAGTGTTGTATTAATAAGATAATTCTGGATCTGGTGGATGAGTAGGTAGCTTAGGTATAATTTTATCTACAAAGTTTCATTTACAGCACAAGTTCTTGCATTTCATCCTAATGCTGCTATTCCCTGAGTATAGGCATACTCCTGATTATAGGCCACACAGCCAAAAGGTTAGAGTACAAGCATAGCTTCAGGTCAGACAGCTTCTATTTCCGAGGAAGGGCACGCATTTAATATTGCAGGTAGCTCTGCCGTACTGTCAGGCAAATGCATTTTTCAGTAAGAGTAAATTGGTAAATAGATAAGGAAATCAGAACAGAGTGGTTTTGTGGTTATTTTTTATTTTATATTAAAAAAACAAGGTGTTTAGAAAAAGTGTGGGTGCTTTGAACTATCTAGGAAGACCTGCTAAAAGTCTCCCAGTTAATTTTTTGATGTTTAGAAGGGCTACCACATTGGAATGGGAGTGATGGACAATATTAGTTTACAACTTACTGGGAATGCTTTTGATATTCATAATAGGGTCTTTTCTTCTGCTCAGACAAGAATAATCACTCTGTAGCAGTTTTATTTTGTGAATATTTTTCACAAAATGGAATATTTTTATGTGGAATAATTTTTATGTGGTATAAAACTCAGAAATTCTGTCAATACAAAGCCCAGAGGGACCCACTCATACAAGTAAAGAGGTGACTGATAGAATATGAACAGAGGACACATCCCAAATCCACAATGACTCTTGAAACAATCCATCAGTGATAACGAATTTCAGTAAATGTTTGTAAGGTGGACTAGATTTATTCACTAACTGTTCAACTTCCAGTGATAAGATCTTGAATAATTGTGATTCTCAAGGAAAATGAGCATTGTCGTGCTTTTTCTTTCTACCCCCTCTCCTGGTTCTGCATATTTCTTCAGTGAGCCACTTTTCCCACCAGAACTTTGCATTCCTCTAATTTTAATGAAGATAGGCAACTGGTTGGAAGAGCAAATGGCTAGCAGTATTCTCACTGATTAGATGTTAAAGAATCTGTGGAAGAGAACGCTTTGGAACCAGACTGATCATGAAGCATTTTTATAGTTTATAAATGTATATCTTTAACTTTAATTTGATAAATTGTCAAGTTGTAGTTGAACCAACGTCTCTGTATTTAATAAATGGTAAGACTATGCCAAATGATTACATTTGGTGTGAGATTTTGTACTTAACATATTGTACTGCTTCTAGTACACCACTGGAGGGAGAAAGAAAAAGTAATCTGTGAAAAGAAGCAGTTATTCATGCCTGAAAGATATTCATAAAGCTGACTGATAGATCCTACAGCTATTTACAGAATGTCAAAAGACAGAGACCAAACTCCTCATACAAAACTTCATATAACTTGGGTGTTATCCCATGGTGATAAGTCTGCTCAGAGAACTGCTTAGCTTTGATGCAGGAGGAGTGAAATGCTGAGATTCCAATCAGCCTTCCAATGTGTACAAACCAAGGACTTTTTTTTTTTTTTTTTTTTAAAAAAAAAGAGACCATGATGGGAGGAGGTTCCAACATTGCAGAAACTGCAGAAACTGCTCCCTAGAAGAATAACTTTCCAGTGAAGGGAGTCATGAGATCTTTTTCTAGGACTGGCATGGAGGGGCAACAAGGAGTAAAATCAAAGATGTGAGCTGTTCATAGGTTTTTCTTCTTTCACTGCCATCCAAAGACCATCTTGGTAGGCTCCTCATTCTTAATGAGCTTTGAAAAGATTTCATACTCTCAAAGTTGTCTTTTTGGGATGAGACCTTGAAGTGACTAACAGGAACATTATGTCTCCTCCTGAAGCTGACTGGCATATGACTGTTTTCTGAAAGCCAGACAGTAGACTAATAAATATGTATTATTACAGTCAATGAGATGTTGGCATCAGATGTGAATTTTCAGTTAAGGTTTGACACAGCTGTGGCAATTCTGCCATGTTAGTTTTATCTCCTGTTTATTGACTTTTCTGTATTTTAGACCCGAAATTGCTCCCCTGAAACTTGCTTTGAGAGTACAGAAATGTAGTTTGGTGCTAAATGCTATCGGGTGGAAAGAAGTTTGGGTTTTTGTTTGTTTGGTTTTTGTTTTGTTTTTTTTTTTCAATTTTTAGCGTACTCTTTGGGACTCTGAACGTGCTACTTTTTATTGATTTGGAGAGTTATTGTCTAAGATGCAAACATACACAGGTAGCTGAATTCTGCACTCTGTCATTGGTCTCAGTGTGACACTACTAATTTTCCAGAAAAAATAGAACATTGTGCTTCTGGAAAAGCTACCTTTGACTCTGAATATTTACAGAGGGATTTTACTTTCTGTGTACTTAGGCAGGAATCTGTGGTTCTCCCAATGAAGTGAGCAAAAAAGAGTGAGACCAGCACAGCTGCAAGACTATCAAGAGCTGTCTGACTATGGTGTCTGTGCTTATCAGTTTGCATTAATCATGAAATTACATGTTGCTTTTCATGTTATGAAAATTGCAAATGGTATCTCTAATCACGATTATTTTTTTCTAACAGAGTATTATGGGGTGCCAGCACTTTTGGGCAAGGATGTTATTTTAGACTACCCAAATCAGACCCTAATAGTCTGCTTTGGATTGTAGAGGAAAATTAGTGCTTATTCTGAAGAAAAAAGGAATTAGCCCAATTGTGAATGGCTGTCACAGGTTGGAGTAACTGCAGTCTTGGAAGCAGGCTGGCTTCTGGCTTCCCCTGGGGATTTCCACAGCCCATGGGGTTTATTATGGCCACATTTACCTGTCTGAACCTGTTTATCTTGTACCCTTCAACAACACACAGACTAAGCTGCACCAAATCAGAAGTAATGGACAGTCATCTTTGATGATGTTTCCATTGGCAGGCAGATGTTGATTTGTTTAAGGGAAGTGATTGCTGTTGAAAGGGGAAGGGAGGAGAAGTGAGGCTCTCTGACTCTAGTGGGAGAGGATGAAAACATGACACCCATCAGAACTGAGAGTACTCTGATGATGAACTGCAGATGCACCATTTTTCTAAGCAGTAAGGAAATTTTCATCACAACAAGTTCAAAGCAAATTGTATACCAACATCCATTTCTCCAGTGAAGACAGACTCTGAGAATGGTTTGGGCTTCCGTTGAGCAAGGGGGAAGTTGATTACAAAATAACACAGAATTAACATAGTAATTAAAAACAGTCAGCCCTGTAATTGACTACATAATCCAATATTTCATGTCAATGAAACCCACTAGGAATGCTGAGTGAGTGTTCCAGTTGGTACTTCTATGTTAAATAACTATTTGCACAGGAAAATTAAGGTCAGATTCTTTTAGTGGGCAACTGGAATAATATGGAATTGTCCCAGCTGAAACTTGTAATGTCCATAATGCATTAAATGCAGAAGGTTTTAAATATGTCAGTTTAAAATTTGAGGAAAACATAATAGAAACAGTTCTAGTCACACAAGAGCAAATGTGTCTTGCATTTTTATACAAAAAGTGTTTCAATCAACCGTTAAGAGGCCAAGAGACAGAGTAATCTGTGATTTTGTAGGTTTAACAACAGTTTCTCTGCTCAGGGTGACTCTTGAATATTAATCTGAATTTTGAAAGGATGTAACTTTAAAAGTGACATCATAAAATTTAATATTAGGCCTTAATTTGAAGGTGCTAATTCATAGTTCAAATGGCATCCATTTGACGTAGTGTAATTTACCTCTAAACAAAACAGAATTAAACTGAATGAGGACTATTCTCATCTCTAATAAACAGGTCCAGTAGTCTCCAACCCATTTTAAAAGAATTTCAGATTAACCGTAGTGAGTGACTCTTTCTAGAGAGAAGTTCCTCCTTCCCCAGGTCTCTGTATCTCCAAAGTTAATCATTTCAGTGTCAGGAAAATTAATCATGGTGATAACTTTCAAAATAAAATTGTTAAATTATTTCATTATAGTGAAATGAGATACTCTCATTTAGACAAATAGGTAAGATGTCTCAGTCAGTGTGTAGTTTAAGCTGCCATTCAAACTAATGAAACACAACATGGTGTGGCCCTGTTTTAACTTATTAGTGGTAGTAGGACTGTATGTTATTACTGCTTATTATTGCTGATAACTCATGCTAATATGCAAAAAAATAGATAAAATGCTCAACAGAAAATTGAAAAGAAACATAAATGTTCCAATTTGAATAAAAGAAGGAAATATTTTCCCACTTTTAGTATTAAGATTGTCAGGTGTCTGTGTAGGGGTGTTAATTCAGGCTTATCAGAACATCTTTTGAATATGGCAAATGTTTTCTGACCAGCTTAGAATGAGAAGCTTAATTATTTGTTAGAGTTAGGGACAAGTAACTTGAAATAAGCATTACAATGATAGCTTGCCTATGGTAGAAATAAATTTCATGTCTGGAAAGAAAGTGGTTCCATTCCAGCTTTGATCTAACTGTGGCATAGGACCTTAGGCAGATTGGCAGTACAACCATCACCATGGCCATGCATGCTTCAGGTTGTATGAAACTAGGCACCCCTGGGGTGACTATGAAAGCTCTACATACCATTGTCTGAGTCCATGTTTTCTTTCTCTGTCTTTGCTTATTCAAGCTACTTAGCAAATAGCCCAGTGTGCAGTCATGCTCTCATCTTTGCATGGAGTACTTCCATTAGAAGGTGTCCCTTGCTGTTCAAAATACACATTGTTTTTGCATTCTGAGCTGATAAAACTAATTGCATTTGTTTTCTCTGCAGATGAAGTTTTGCCCCATCCACATGCTCTCTGTAAGAATCCTACAAGCTAAGAACATCAAGTCAAGAGACCTACGTGAGTTGTGGTTTGATTGTGTTTCTAGTCACCTCCAGAGTTTACATAGTGAGCAATGTTCCTCAGTTCTGAAAGTATACAAGCAATGTACATAAAGCTCAGCAATAAAGTACTAACACCAGGGCTATAATTAGATCACTGCCTGAGGTATCATTAGATTGGAGGACACATCTAGCGGTGTTTCAGGAAACTAGTAAAAACCAAGACTCCCAGATAAATTTCCTGGGCCAACAAGGGAAGGTAGACCTTGTTAGGACACTGTAATCTTTAATCTTCATGGAGTTGTGTGGGTTTGATGTTCATGATTGATAGAAATCATATGATGGACTGGAATTTTGCTGCACAGGCCACCTTAGGGACTTTTTATTGAAATGGGACTTTTTATTGAAATAATTGATACATTGAAATGTATCAATTATATGCAATAATCAAAGGTAAATTAGAGAATTTCAAGCCTTCTAAAATACGGTAACATTTGGGGTATTTGTTATTCTCAGATGAGCAATCATGTAAAATTATATTGATAGTTTCTGGTTAAGGAAGACCTCTGCAGATCCAGCCTTAAGCATATGCTGGACATGCAGGCAAAACAGACTTTTCTGTGTACTTTTGTATTCAACTTTCTTTAACTCATTATCCCACCCTCACAGCCTCCTATGGCTCCTTTTCAAGGTGTAATATGGACCAGCCATTCAGCTGCCATTTTTGCAGAGGTCTTTCATGGGCTCCTCAGTCAGGACAGAGACCTTGAGCTGCCTTTTCTCATACTCTTGAAACTTCTGGCCCATGTATTCCTCTAGTGAAAAACAACATGTTCAGCCAAAAAAGCATCACTTTGCAGCGAGTTACTTGAGTTACAGTTGGGACCATTCGCGTCTCATCATGCAGGGCTGAGCACAACCTTGGCCAAGCCTGGATGCAAGGGACACCAGAGGGATTGAATCCTCTGCTGGCTGAGTTGCTGCCTGCTGAAGGGTTTCCTGTTCTCCTACTGCAAACATCATGTAGCAACATCCAGAGGTGGACATTAGAAAGGTGGTAGCATGACAAAGCCTGTATTTCTGAGTTTCAATGATCTCTTCTATCTACTCTATTGAAGGGACAGTTCCATTTTCCTGCCAAAACCTTGCGGGGCAATGTTATTCACTGCTTGATACCAGTCTGAAGTATTTAGGCATCTCGGGCTGCAGTAGACATCTTCAGTCAAGTCCAGACTCCAGCTCTGAAAGACATCACCTTGGAGATTTCTTTTCACACCGTTGTCAAGCTTCACAAAGTAAATGCCCTTTCCCACCCCAGCTCTTCCCAAAGGACGGCTGCTTGAGGCACTGACTGCACTAACCATAAGGAGTAGATGTAGGCTGGAAGTGAGATGAAGATTTTCGACTTCTTCATGCCCTTGTGTTCTTGGGCCCACACCGGCCTTTAGCTGCAACAGATTTTCTCTAGTATCTAACCCTTCTAGAGAGCTGTCATGTCCCCTTCCGCATGCTTGTGTTCCTAGACTGAGCAAGCCAGTCTTCTGTGATCTCCTCTTTAATATATGTTTTCCTTTCCTGTAACCATCCTAACAGCCCTTTTTGGAACTAGCTTTAGTTTCAGTTAAACTTTTTTAACATAGTTGACTGCAATTGTAGGGAATATACCCAATGAATGGTCAGTGGGGTCTTTTATACCTTTCTCTTCATATGGGAAACGTGGCTCTTAGTGTACTTTGTGTATGCATGTGTACATTTGCAACTGGTAGTTAACCAGAAATTAGATGGCTTTCTTTGGTTGCTTTCAACAAATGGTCTCTTTATTTAGTATTATTTATTAGTCCCTAGAATCATGGCCTTGCCCTACTTTTCAGTATTACTATAATATTGACATTGGATTTTTAATTTTTTTTCTACTGCAGTGACTGCATCAGACTGCTATGTGCGCTTGTGGCTGCCATCTGCTTCAAATGGAAAGTTTCAGACCAAAACCATCAAGAATTCTGACAACCCTGTCTGGAATGAAACTTTCTACTTTAGGATCCAGAGAGAAGTTGAGGTAGTAAAAAAATAGAAATTTCACCATTTTGAATATCTGGGAATCCTCAGTTGACACCCTGTTGATCAACTGTGCTAAATAACTTAGGAAAATACTTGTGTAATAGAATTCACAACTTCCAGGTTAGCCCAAAACAACAGACATATGAAGTAGTGTTCCCCTCAGCTAGTTATAGCCATCGGTGACATAAATGCCTACATCTGAGCTAGTCCAGACTCCCTTTGTTGTCACTTGAGAGAAATAAGTACTGCTGTAGCATGCCCCATCTGGCCTATTTTGGATGGTTAATTTAGAAAGAGCTTTCCCTCTACTGGTTGTAAGGGAAGGGTGGAGGAGTTGCTATGGAGTATGCAGCAAATTTAATCCTACCCTAGGCTGTGTAGTTAAGAGAACTTTGGGGATGAAGAAACTGAGTATGTTCTTTGGGTGGGTTATCGGTGTGGTGCAGAGCACTGACATCTTTTCTGTCCCAGGATGGTGGGAGCTCTCTGTAATAGGTAGTTGTCTTCTATTCCATGATAAGTTTCCCAAGGTTTGGTTTAATGACAATGCTCCACATTAGCAAACTCCTGAAGGAAAGCACAGGTTTCTTTATTCTTACCACTGTGGTAGTCAATCAGCTGCAGAAGTCTGTAACCATTTTTTTTTGTTTATGTGTAATAGCAGCTCAATAAGAGTTCTTATTTATTTTCTTCTACTACCAGAACATTTTAGAATTGGCAGTGTGCGATGAAGATCCACTCACCAAAGATGACATGCAGTTCACAGTTCTTTTTAATGTAGCTAGAATTAGACCCGGAGAGACAGTCCGTGAGACTTTTGCTTTGAAATCAGAGGTAAGGACTGAAAATATATGGAGAGATTGGCGAGACCTCATTGTCCACATTGGCTTCTATCTTGAGGTTTGGGTCTGCATAAACAGATAGCCTTATATATTGGTATCATCATCAATATTTCATAAAAGTGGATGTCATTGTGCTGGGGTTTTGTGACTTCATTAATTTCCTTTCACAGATTCAGAAAATGAAGTCGACCATCTCTGTGGGGGCAAAATATGTTAGTAGCTAGCATCTGTAAATGGTAACTTTTATCTTTTATAATTCAAATAAAAAACTTCCTTAGCTTTTGGCTTTATTCCACTTTTGCCATGCTTAGAGGACATTTCCTCTTAAATGACAACTTTTATTAAAAACATGAAGACAATCCACTCACTGCTTGAATTAAATGGTTCTTTCAGACTTCTGTTAGTGTTCATGCTGGATTTTCTTCTAGGTGATTCAGGTTTCTCTAACCCATAGTAAAAGGATTCCTGTTCTGCTAACATCTTTGGTATTCTGTTAAGAAGCCCAAGAAAGAGTTGTCCAGAGAACAAAGCTGGTGTAGGCCTGTGACAGCTCCTGGGCTTGTCTGAGCTGTGGCTGAGGTATTGCTACATGCTCACTGCAGGAAGGAGACAGTTCATAACCAAAAGAACAGCTACTTCCCAAATGCTGAAAGCTGTTAACAAGGATCTTTGTAATGATTCTGCAGGCTGATGCCATGCACTTAGCCTGTGGGTGAGTCACTGGGAAATATAATGATTCAATAACCATCTCAGTCCAGAGTACTCTTGCCTACTTCATCTTTGCTGGGTTGAGTGTGAATGTGGTTTGAATGGTCTGTACGTGCAGATGACACTGGCGTTAGTCACATTTGTTGCGGGGCTGCAATGCCTTTCCCCCCATGCATGCCATCCTTGCAGAAAGCCATTGTATTTCTGTTTCAGTCAAGCTTTCCCTCTCTGATTGTATCTTTGGAAATATGTATAATTCTATATATCCCACAATGGGAGAATACTCATCTTCCCAAGGCTGTGGTTTTGTTGTGGGCTAGACAATTGCTCTATCACGCAACCCCACCTGGGAGGGGCAATTGGGAAAGGAAAGGAGACCCGTGGGTTGTAATGGAAACAGATTTAATAGAATAATAATAATGAACTAATGTTGCCCCCAATGCCAATACAAGATACAAAGTTATACTCAGCTTCAGAGAGCATTCAGAAGCTGAGTGCCTCTAGCAGTGGGGGCTGAGTGCCAGCACTGCAAGCACAACAGCTCCAGCAGCGATCTCTGCAAGTGGACGAGCAGCCTCAGGCATGGGACGACTGGTGAGTCAGATGGGACCCTCTCAGGAAGGCAGCCATGGTAGCAGCACCACCCCCCGGAACCTCACAATTTCTCAGTTTATAGTGAGGGTGATGTTTACGGGAAGGTCAGCTGCCCTGGGCTTTGCCCCTCCTGGCCCACTGCACCTGCATGGCTCAAAACTACGCTTGACCTCGGTCATTAAGGCAACCTGCACACCAGAGCATCTCATCTCTTTTGTTCGCACAGAGCTGGACTCTGCAGGCTCTCAAAACTACAGTTTCTCTGAACAGAAAAAATGGTTTTAGCATTCTGTCCCAGCAAAACCAGGACAGGTTTCCATTGAAATCTCAGCTTTGGAAAGAGGTAGTACACAGCTTTTTTGGTAACATTAGCAGAAGAGATGTCAGCCATGGAAGTGCTTTTTAAATGGGTCTCTACTGCCAAATTCTTGCAGCCTCCATTAATCCATGTTTATTTTACTCTTTTCTTTTTAGAAAGAGACGTGCATTAAGAAATGGGAAAGTCTAGAAGTGGAATTCTGGATGGAAAGAATGTGAGTAAAATTCCAAAGCTGAAAGGTACAGATCTGCCAGGGAGCAGTAGTATCTCAGAGAAAGAGGAACTTCTTCCAGGTCTTCCTCCCAGCAGTGAGCTGAAATCACTGTTTCAGACTTTTTTTACCTAACTTCCCCAGCTAATTCTGCCTTTCGGTGTATTTCATGTAAATCCTACCTTCTATTTGACGTGTATATCCTAATTGTGGAAATATATTAACATTGGCACAATGTGATAACTTATACACAAGATGCATGTAAAACTTAACAGAGGTGCTCTTCAAGTTGTTAATATTAACTGAACAATGCCTAGAGCACTGTGTCGTCTCTAAAAGACCAGAAAACTTGTCTTGTATTATTATCATGATATATAAATAGAGCTATGTAGACAGTATTAGAAAAGTCTCCCATTAGGTGGTAGCAATCAACAAGTAATAAAATTAAGATCATCCCCATCAAAGTGGTAATCAACATTGTTTGGAGGAGAACAAATCCTGTAAAATAAACTTTATCTGTCTTTTAAATGCTATCACAAGTTTGCTTGAAAAAAGCCTCTGAACTACATGTTCTGGTATATTTGAACTTCGCATTACCAAAAAAAAGGAATATAGTCCAGTCAAAAATGACTAACTGCATGATTAGAAGAAGGAACTGTAAATAAGACTTATTATTCTTAAACGTGAAAAAACTGCAGAAGAAAATCACTGGTGTTCTTAGTTAATTCTTCCCATAGTGAAAATCTATTTAATTTATCTAGGAGAGATACCTTAAGAGATGGTATAAGCATCGACTGTGAATGTGGAAGCAATCACAGCCAGATACATAAAAAGGACAGAATGAGATGCAGTGCTTAGAAACTGGATGAGTGATTCGGATTAGAAATAAGAGGAACATCTTTCACCATTCAATTTATAAGGCATGTGGGGGATTCTTCATTCTTGGAAGTAAAACCTAGTTATTTATATTTAAATATATTCTACAGCTGAAACAGAAGTTTTAAGGCTGGGGGTGGTGCTTGGTAAAATACCCTGGACTTCGCAGAAAGTCAGAGATTACTTACTACATAACTTTAGTTGTCTTTTCAGATATATGAAAGCACTTAGAATTGTGGGTAACATAGCCATGTTGGAGTATTGGCCTTAATGAGAGATGCTGTCTGTAGATTCTATACGTTATGTATAGTAATAAATAACTACACCTATTCAGCAACAGACCTAGGTCTTACAAAATTTTCTAGTCATACATAAGCACAGTGGGAGCTAATTTTTATTTGCTGTTCATTGTGATCAGTTGTAAATTATAATCTGAAACAGTCAGAAGTGTATTTCCTAACAGGTATTTGCAGAATACTTTAATAGTAGTCTTTGCTTTCCCCAAGTCATATGTTCATTTGTTAATAGCAGGACATGATTCCACACAGACAAATATGTCTTTGTTCTGCTGTATCTTAGCGTATAGTTTTGAGCATTGGTAGTTTTTTGGGGCTCTCTGGTCTTTCTTCTTGTTTGGCTATTACATTTTGGTTCATGTGCTTAGGAGGTGATCATGTATTATGCCTTTTAGAAAATAAATTGTGATACTAACATAACTATATTAAATATTACGCAGGAAAGGTCATGAAATTACTATTTTTTAAGAATATAAGATACTCACACAGCTTTTGTTTCTGTGTTTTTTGATTCTGTCTTTTCAGCCCTAGTCCTCCAGAGCGCCTCATTACCAATGATGTCCTAGTGGTAAGGTTCACATATGAAATTAGCTTGGAGTGATTTTTCCTTCATTTTGTTTCTCTCCTCTTCCCCTTATCCATCTGACATTTTATAGAGCGAACAGAAGCTACCATGATAGATAAGAGCATGATGTGCATTATAAAGTGATTCTCATTTGTTATGGTTTAACTGTTGCCCTTTCCATCTGAAAGTAGAAGCTGTGTTTCTTGAAGTCCTCAGGTGTTAATGTCAATATTTTACTGAGCTGTGGTTTGTAAATGTTTCAGAACCCCATATGTGTTGGTGTTCACAGTGAAAGCTGCTTGTGTTTCATGTAATACAATATGGCACTTGGCAGGAAAAACAAAGGTTATAAAAAGGATAAGTCTGTGGAAGGCAAGAGTAAGTATTCAATGTGCTTATGACTGGAAGGTTATCTAATGTAACAGCTTTTTGGGAAATGAGTTTTTTAATAAAGAGTCATTGAAACATAGAGTCCTCTTTTGGTATTAGTCAGCATGTGGTACATTACCTATGTCCTTTGGCTGGCCCAGAAGCTAAGGACTACAAAGAACTTCATGCCAACCACACCAAGCCCACATATGATTTCCAGATGCTAGCCTTTAATACCCCTGAGTCAGAATAACACATATTCTGTTCTTTCCCCCTAATTTTCTGTGTAAGGCGTAATAGCTGTAATGATTGGCACGTGTTGTTCCTGAAATGGTTTGAAAAACTGTCCTGGCACGAGTTATTCGAGGTGAACTGGACTGACTCAGGAGGAGGGTAGGGTAGAATAAATCCATGATCTCCCTACATCAATACTAGCAGAGTTGGGCCTTGCAGACTAGTCACTGCCACAGTACACAGAAACTCATCATTAGGTGTTTTCCCCCACGCTTTCTAATTAATTGTCAGATATATGTGTAGCTATGTTTGGGCAACAGTGCGTCGTGCAGATTTTCCTGATTTTGGGGTAACTTCAATGGGTATAACAACCTCTGACAATGCACCACGGTATGGACAAGCTAGTTCTGAAGCAGTGTAACTAGCAGTGTCCTGGAATAATGTGCTCTGAATTTACTCTTGTGCAGCTGGATTGTTTCCAGCACCGAGACCAGTTTAGTGGGCTCTGTATTATAGCTAGTGGCTGTCAGCATGTTTCATTATTTGCTGCACATGTGGCATTTGCTATCTTCACACTTTTCCACTCCTGCCTTTTTCAGTCCCGTGAGGTTTGCTGCTTGGAAGTACAAGTGGACATTAATGAAAGCAGGAAATATTTGAAAGGTATGCTGATTTCTCTGTGAAGTGAGGACTTAGAATCACAGAATAGTTTGAGTTGGAAGGGAATTTAAAGATCATCTAGCTCCACTCCCCCCGCCATGGGCAGGAACACCCCCACTAGACCAGATTGCTCAAATCTCCATCCAACCTGACCTTGAACACTTCCATGGAGAGAGCAGCCACAGTTCCTCTGGGCAACCTGTGCCAGTGTCTCACCACCCTTACAGGAAAGAATTTCCTCCTAATATCCAGTCTATATCTACCCTCTTTCAGTTTGAAACCGTTCCCCCCTCATCCTATGACTATATGTCCTTGTAAGAAGTCCCTCTCCAGCTTTCCTATTAGGCCCCTTCAGGTACTGGAAGCCTGCTATAAGGTCTCCATGCAGCTTTCTCTTCTCCAGGCTGAACAACCCCAACTCTATCATCCACTCTTCATAGGAGAGGTGCTCCAGCCCTCTGATCATCTTTGTGGCCCTCCTCTGGACTTGCTCCAATATCTCTGTCCTTCTTACGTTGGGGGCCTCAGAGCTGGACACAGTACTCCAGGTGGGGTCTCACAAGAGCAGAGTAGATGGGGAGAATCACCGCCCTTGACCTACTGGTCACACTTCTTTTGGTGCAGCCCATGATATGGTTGGCTTTCTGGGCTGCCGGCTCATGTTGAACAACACCTCCAAGTCCTTCTCCTCAGGGTTGTTCTCAATTCATTCTCTGACCAACCTGTGTTTGTGCTTACCAAATCAACCCTACCACAGTCATTCAGACGCAGATAGAGGCACTTTAGGATACAGAGACAACTAAGAATGCTCTAAAGACAACAAAACGCAATGCAGTGAAATTCCCTGAATTCACTGTATTGCAACATTGATCTCTGCGTCTTTTCTGTGAAGCTATCAAGTTTGGACACAGTAAAATTTGCAGGTGGAAGCATGAGAGAGTGCTGATTCTGGGAGCACTCCAAGCTGTGGCGTAAAGGCAAAAGTAACAGTTCCTGTGCTGTAAGAGACTTGCCAGTGTGGCAGCTTATGGAGGATTTACCACAGAGAAGGACTCGAGCAGAAAGTTTGCCATCTTTGTTAACTGTTTTGCCTGAACAGTGTTATTCTCTAAACAAATCTGTTTTTACTAGAGGGTAAAAATCTTGTGCTTACGGTGCCTGCATCTCATGAGAGAACACAGAAAACTACAGAGGACACAAATACTTTCTACTTCCATTGTGTGAAGGCTTGGGAGCCAGTTCTAAAAGTCAGGCTGCAGGTAATGGGCACTATACAATACTGCTTGCTTATTTCCAGTGTCACCAAACCAGTAAAGAACTGGATTGTTTCTATTCTGTGAATAAAAACTGTGGTTTTTGGTCTCTTGTAGAGGATTTCTGATAAGGAAGATGACGATAGCAATTTAAGTGACACCTTAACAGTACCACTGAAATTCCTTCCTGTTGGACATAAAGTGAAAATAACTCTCCCTGTAAGACATGTAAGTGCTTCACGATTTATATGATCTTTTGGAGAGAAGAGTAAAGTAATACTCAGTATTTAACACCGTAATGTTTAAAAAAAATAATTTAGTAAGTCTGAGTGAAAATTTTGTGCAAATACAAGTTTTCTATGAAAAGGGTTAATTTTCTCAGAGGAGTATCATTTTTCTGTCAGTGAAATAATTGGAAATACATCCTGACCAGTTTTAGATGCATTTAAGACAAACCTCTGCTGTCCTTACACAGTTAAAGGAGAATATTCAATACCCCTAGCATGACTTTGGGATGCCCCACTGCTCTTTGTCAAGCTCAGGTGGGGCTCAGTCTATATACCTACATTTTAGATGGCTAAAGTTGGATTAGTTGAATCTTGCCCACAGAGAACAATTCTGACACTTTTTCTATGTGTGTAGTCATGGTGGTAGCTGATGGGGAGATACAAACTCTAAGTTGCTTTAAAAGCATTAGTAATGCTGCTGTGTGGCCAGATGAATCTGTTAACAATAGCCAGTCATCCTTTCCCAGACCTTGCAGCAAATGAGAGACAAGAATAGCAGGAGAATAATTTCTCAACAGACTTTCCCATAAAGACAAGGGAAAATGAATGTCTGTTTTGTCACTGGAGATTCTCTATTGCTCTGTTGGGACTCTCTTTTACCTCCAGTAGCTTTTTGGAAGGATGTGGTGACTTGTATTTCCTCTTCCTCTCACTGTCTTTATCTGGCTGCTGTCCTTCATCCTCTACAATAGGAGGATGGCAATGTGATACTCCTACTGGGTTAAGATGGTTCATGAAGGTATATTCATGAGGAAGAAATCCTGTTTCGCAGCCCATTCATCTAGCCTCCTTCCTCTTTTGCTTCTCCATAGAATATCTATTGTGTTTAGTTGCTTTCCTTCTCTTTTCCTATGTAGTTTTCAAAAAAAATATGCAGGGTGGTGGTGGGGGGGTATTCCAAGAGGCACTGAAAATCCGGATTTCAAAACTTCTCTTTTCCCCAGTCATTCACGTTGCTGCTCTCATTTCTTTGTTTACAGAATGTACCACTGCAGTTGTACCTACAACTAAATGATTGGTAAGAAGACTTTTTGTCTCTAAATGTTTTATTGTTCTTTGAACTGTGAATTCTAGAACAGAGTATCCTTTATTTAGGTAGAAGGAATGCACAAGACTAGAGGCAAAATATAACAATAGTTAAGTCACCACTAAAGAGTCACCACAACAGATCAAAGTTAAATATCCTTAGGGCAAAAGGGTCATGCCAAAATGAAAAAAAAGGATAAATTATTAGAATTTCAAACAGTGAGGAACTTAGTCACTGAGTGTCCTTTGCATCAAAGAACCTCAGACTGAGATTGGAGGCTTCTTCAAAAGACACACATAAGCAGGAAGAAGGCAGAGGGAAAAGGGAGTTTGAAATAAGCAAAACACCCAGGGTCTGTGCATTACTCAAATCATATAGGTATTCTTGACAAAACAGATTAGTGGCTCTGGTGATATCAATAGAAAGATGCACAAGCTACGGAAGATGAAATGTTACACTGCAAAATAATGAGACAGACAACAAATAAACCAAAATAATTTGAATATATTTTTCATTGTACCATTTCTGTATAAATCATAGAATCATAGAGTCATTAAGGCTGGAAGAGACCTTAAAGATTATCCAGTCACACCACCTACCTACATCACCACTAAACCATATCACCCAGTTCCACATCCAGATGTATCTTGAACACCTTCAGGGACAGTGACTCCACCACCTCCCTGGGCAACCTATTCCAATACCCGATCACCCTTACAGTGAAAAAATTTTTCCTAATGTCCAATCTGAATTTCCCCTTCTGCAATTTAAGGTCATTTCCTCTTGTCCTTTCATATGGGCATGGCAGAAGAGGCTGACCCCTGCCTCACTGCACCCTCCTTTCAGGGAGTTGTAGAGAGGCGATGAGGTCCCCCCTGAGCCTCCTCTTCTCTAGAGTTCCCCATAAGACATATTTTCCAGTCCCTTCACCAGCTTTGCTGCCCTTCTCTGGACACGCTCCAGCACCTCAATGTCTTTTTTGAAGTGAGGGGCCCAAAAATGAACACAGTACTCGAGGTGCGACCTCACCAGTGCTGAGTACAGCACTGTACAGTGGGACAATCATTGCCCTATTCTGTGGTACAAATCCCCATAAAAGACTTTGTTAGGTTCAAGTCAACCTTTGAAATTATATGAAGCAGGAATAGAAAGGATTCAGCTTACAAAGCTACTGGAAGACATGAAGAAGCCTTTCTTTTTTCATATTTGCTATCCTTAGCTGGCAGTAAAGCTTAACACTGAAGCATCAGAAAATAAGGAGACAATGTTGATTTGTTTGAAACTGGAAGCTGCATTTCTGTCTCTAAATCTGAATGGTGAATCATGATTTTTAATGGTACTTAGTAGACTGCAGTTGCTGAAAATAAATCCATATACATTTTAAACACCAGTCCCATGCCTCTGAATTTCTTTATGTTTCAGCACAGAAAAACTAGATGTGCGCTTAGGGTATGATCTGTGTCGAGAAGAGCAAGAATTCTTGCAAAAAAGGAAGAGAGTGGTTGCCAGTGCCCTGAAAAGGGTTCTTCATCTGGAAAGAGATCTATATGGACACGAGGTCTGTGAGTTGGAATCCAAACATGGGGTGTGGGTCTATTGAATTAGGATTGGCACAGCTAGCCACAAAATTTCTAGTAGTTTTGGCATGTTGATGACAAACCCGTTGATTTAAGTGGCAGCAGAACAGAAGTTCTCAGTGTGGCATACCCTGTACTCATCTAAAACTTCAGCTCAGCTATTCATGCCTCCAATCTTTACAATGGGTCAAATTCCCAAGGATATACTATAGCACTCTTCAAAGCCAGGGTTTCAAACAGTGTAATGCAGCAGGTCAGCAAGGCATGAGGCATTGGTACATTGTGTTAGACACAGCCTAGCCAGACAACCCAAACCAAGTAGTAAAACAGGAGTATCTGAAATTCACCTCACATAGGTATTTATGAAATCATTGTAATGTCCCTTCTTTAGGCTTACTGTTTTTTTTTCATTTTCAGAACACTTTTCACAAAAGGTCAAAATTCTTTAGGGTGGAGAAGGAACATTTTATAACAAGCTCCAGCTGAAGTATGTTTTGTTGCCAAGATCCAGACTGAATATTTAAGTGAACATTTATTTTCTTGCTGGAATTGTATTTGTTGAATGGATGCTGTCCAAAGAATCATTTTGTTTCCTAATGTATTTTTTTCTGAACTCTGCTCAGGACTTCCTTGAATCCATTCTTAAATACATTTATTACAATTTTTGTTATTTAGAATAAAATCATATCATCATCTGTTATTAATCATTGCAATTCCAATTATAAAGAACACGGGGAGGGAGGTTAAAATCCCTGCATATTCAAACTCATCAAGCTTTGGGGTTAAGGGAACCCACTGAGTAGATGGAAGTTAATTTAAAGAGGGCACTAGTAAAGACTGGCTGAATGTTGACTTAATTTCATTATCCTCCAATGAGGTCTGCTGAGGAAATTATAAGAGCTGTAATTAGACTTTTCCATTAGGCATGTGAGTAACTTCTTGAAGATAATACTTATGTTTTTAATAGGTCCCAGTAATAGCTGTTATGGCAACAGGCGGAGGTCTCAGAGCAATGTCAGCTATGTTTGGCCACCTCTTAGCTCTTCAGAAGCTTAATCTGTTGGACTGTGTTACCTATATCACTGGGGCTTCTGGCTCAACATGGTGCGTATAGAAAATGAGATTTGTAATTGGAATTACTGTGACACTACATTTCCACACAGTGAGAGAGTCTTAAATTGTTAGCAAGGGAATGTAATACCCTGCTGAAGCTATTACTGTTGGCTCTCAATCATAACTTCAGTTTAGACTTGCTGATACTCTTCTTTGATGGAAATGGCTGGGTCAATATAGTAATTTACCAAAATCATCCAAATAAATGGATAATTTTTTCACATTTCTGTTCTTTAGGACCCTAGCAGACCTGTATGAGCATGCTGACTGGTCACAGAAGACTCTGGAGGGGCCACTTAAGGCAGTAAAAGAACAAGTGACAAAATGCAAGCTCAAGCTTATGTCTGTAGAGCACCTGAAGTATTATCACAAGGAACTCGCTGAAAGGGCAAAAGCAGGACATGTCTCATCTTTTACAACTCTGTGGTCACTTGTTCAGGAAATGTTCTTACATGAACGGGTATGTGCATGGTCCTGCCACACGTTCAGGAAACATCCACCCATTTTCTTTTGAACTTTACTCTTTGAGGGAGTGATGTAATGTATGGAACAAACTCAAAGTGACTGAGGCATCCCAGTGTCATTTGTAAACAATGACAGAGGATCTTGTATTCAGAATTTCCCAGCCAGGATGCTTTGAAGGTGCCTTTTACTAGGGTGCCCAACATACTAGCAACTTCAGTAGGCAAACCTTCAGAAAGAACTCAGCAATCCCCCCTGAAAAGTCAGGTCTTTTAAAGTCCATTTCTAGTTGGACACTTAAGAGCTAGTGTAATCTGTCCTCACGTGAACATTAGTCTCAGCCTTAGTAAAGATCTGTGGGGTGCAGGCAAGCAAACACTTAGATATTAATGAAGAGGTTACTAGGTATCAAAAAGGCAACCAGGAAGCAAAGTGCAGGAACATAAAGGAAGAGGTCTCTTATGAAAATGCGACTCACAGGTTCCTCTGGGTTGTAAAACATCTGTTGTCTATCTGTACTCAGGTAGATTGTGTCAATGTTTTTGTCTTATGCTCTTTCAGGGGTTTACTGTGATTTTTTTATCTCTTTGATTAGCCAAGAAAGTACAAACTCACAGACCAGCGCAAGGCATTGGAGCATGGACAAAATCCATTGCCTTTCTATGCAGTTCTCAATGTGAAAGAAGAAAAGTTCAGTACTTTCAAATTTAGAGGTAAGTATTCCTAGAGTTTCTTCTGACTCTGAGTAGGGGCTAAAGACAATTTGGAGGGAGGATGCTTGTGTGTGGAGAATAAAAGGGGAATACATCTGTTGCTTGCCCTGACTTGGTATTCATCTTACTAACATGTTTGTCTTTTTGCAAACTGCTGGGTGTTGATTAGAAAGAGCAGATCTACTGGATAACGTCCTCAGGCATGAACAGGGCATTTCTGAAGATCTGGGCTGAGGTTCTAGTTTTGCCACAGGCATTGTGAGTGAGTGTGGGAACAATAATTTGATCTTTTTCTGCCTCAGTTCCACACCTATGAAATTACTTTGATGGTTCCTTAGTTTGTAGAGGTGCTGTGAAATGCAGTTGTCACTTCCATAAAAACTACACTGATGAGGATATGAAAATGGAGTGGACTATAATTGCTGTGATGTGTATGATATGACACCCTTTAAGTAGGCACAATCTCCATTCAGCAAAAGGTATTAAAATGAGCAGAGACTGAGAAGAAAAATAACAGTTAGAACTTGGTCAAGTTTATGACTACTGCAATATGTGTACAGGACAGCTTGAGTCAGGAAACTACACAGCCATGCCCACACTGTTCTAGTCCAGAGCTGATGTGTCTCCAGGCTGCTTTGTTATGTCATGTAGACTGACAAGTTTGGGTTAGTAGCGGTTTCATGCCAGTCATTCCTTGCAGGTTGGATCACATTTGCATGTTGTACATTTGATGCTCTTGATTTAGAGAGGCAAGTAGGATCCCAGAATCTTTATATAGAAATATAAATCTAAGCATTTGGAGCTAACGTTATACTCTTTCTAAGGTGAAAAATCTAGTTCCTTTTGTATGCAAATCATCTCTCAGTTTGTATGGAAATACACTGTGTAGTTTGCAATACGAAACTACTGATAGTATACAGCTTCTGAGACAAGCAAGATCTGTGGAGCTAGTGGATAGCTTTATCCATAGGGGAAGGTTTTGTTTTCTTATTTTTATTACAGTAAACATTCTGAGTGTCAATTCTTTTGTAGAGTGGGCGGAATTCTCTCCTTATGAGGTGGCTATACCAAAATACGGAGCCTCCATTCCTTCAGAATATTTTGACAGTGAGTTCTTTATGGGAAGGCAAGTGAAGAAGCTGCCAGAATCTCGGATCTGCTATCTGGAAGGTGACCTAGCAGTGCACTATGATTAATCACAACATGATAGAAAGCATGGTACTAGCTACCTGACACAGACACTGGTCTGTGTACAACACTCCTTGCCAACAGGTCTGCTCTAGGTCTTGATTCAATGGACTTTTTACCCCTTTTGTACACTCCTGCTCCTTGTAGAGCTTTTCCCCTGTCCTCCCTTTTAACCTGGACAGATTTGGGAGAGTTGCAGCATTATTCCCCTTCCCATTTTTTGAATCAAACAAGAAGGTGGAGCAGACAAGTTGAGTAAATAATAAGCCTTTTTCCCCTGAGCAGTCATCAACTCTTCAACTTAATCAACTATACTTCTAGGCAACACATTGCCAGGGTAGAATTGGAAAGAGCTGAAAATAAAATATAACTCATCTAGAACAACCCACAAAAGTGAGAACCATGTGAGCTTTGTGAGTTGGGAACAGTGTCACTAATCTTCCCTGGCCATAAGGATGAAGGAAGCCCTTTTAACCTCCAGCAACTGCTTTGACTCTGTTTTGTCTCTAAAGGTGGAAAAAGGGGGAAAATCAGTTAGTCAGAGGAATCCATCTGCCCCAGGCAGATTTTAATTCCTTGTCAGAATTTCAGCTTTTGATACCAAAGCCAAGGGTCCAGTGGAGATAAAAATCATACTTCTCTCACTGTGAAGTCTGCTAGAGATTGAATTTGTTCCTCATGTGAGTACCTGGCATGGGGCTTATGACAAAGGATAGTTCTTTCTTTTCCAAGAGCACATGGAGACAATTCTATTTTGATCCTGGGCCAGTTGAACTCCTCAGAAACAAAACACGCCTGAAAGGAAAAAATGGGTCTTAGATCAATTTAAAGAATAAATCGGTTTAAAGAAGGGCCTTATGCTTATATGGCTTCACTGTGCTTCCAAAGCCTGCTTTCTTTCATAGGCACACAGTAAACACTCTAAAACATTGTTCGGGTGACTGACACCTCTTGTTTTATTACTCTCTACTATACAGTGAATGGTCTGAGTGTAGTTATCTCTTGAGAAATCACTGAATTGCTGACACCATTAGGTTTGAACACTGTGAGACCTACTGCTTAAGCTGTGTTATGACAGCCAATAACGTGTAGCAAGGATACTTGTAACAGTCAGTGGTTAACGTGTGGTGGTGCAGTATTTTTCCCATGCGGTTTGACTTGCAGGTCTTTGGACAAATATCTTTACTAGGAATTTGCTGGATGGCTTGTACTGGTCCTCAAATTCAAATGAATTCTGGGATCGATGGGCCAAAGATATGGTAGATACAGGTAAGAGTTTCAAAATCATTATTTGTTTTTAACCAGACAGTCTATTTAGCAGAGGATTAAGAAAGATACGCTATTGCTGCTGCTTGTGAATAATCTCTCACATGTTCCCCCTAAATCGCTGCATGTTGTGTTGCCTCACTGTGGATCTTCCAGCATGATTTTTCACCTGTATCAGAATGATCACTGTGTAATGTTCTGTTCTATCCTATCCTATCCTATCCTATCCTATCCTATCCTATCCAATCCCATCCCATCCCATCCCATCCCATCCCATCCTTAACCCAGAGGCATACTTCATGTTAGGTACAAATGTTTTCCATTTAAAATTTGCTCACAATCTGTTGAATGACTCCTTCCATAACTGCAAATGAGAAGGGTGGCTTTTACTTTTAGGCAAAACTTCAAAGCCAGCGTGTCATTGGAAAACAGTAATAGACAAAAGCTGTGCTTGCTTTAAACAAAACCAAATATCTCTTTGTTTAGATGGGATTGGTCACATGCATGTGTGTTCAAGCAGATTGCAAGAAACAGGGAGGGGAGGGACCCACAGGAAGACAGGAAGGGCAGCTAGCCAGTAAAGGTGTCCGGCAGAACATATTGCTGATGTTTTTTTCTGTTTCAGAAAAACAGTCCCCTGAAGAAGATGATGTCACTGTCATTGAGCCTCCATCTTGTTTGTCAGGGAAGTTGTATGAAATGTTTCAGGACATTATGACCAAGCGTCCACTACTGGGAAAGTCTTTTAACTTCCTGAGAGGCTTAGAATTTCATAAGGATTATATCCATCAGAAAAAATTTATTGAATGGAAAGGTAACTGCAACAAAGAGTTAGCTGCAGTGTGCAGGTAACACCTCAGATTATTTTTTTTTAGACTTTGGAAATCTCACATTTAGAGATATTTTCTCAGGGTTTGGAAATCTGCTGAGATGGAACTATGCTCATGGTGTCTGTTTCTTTAGGGTAACAGGTTAAAATGAACTAGTCCATGGGCCACTCTTTCACCTCCTGAAATTATCTGCCATTTGGGTCAAAGCATGCTCTTCTACAGGAAGTTTGTTAGTCTGCATAGGTACCCTAGTCAAAAGATTCAGAAAGGGTAGAATCTTTAGATGTCAAGAAGCAAAGGTAACACCAGAAACATAAAATAGCAGGTTATTTTGTGGATCAGATGAAGGAAAGGATTGGCTGCAAGCATGTGGTTGCCCATATGTGTGGTATTTCTTCCTGATGATTTATCCATCCAAAGACCTCCCCATAACCCTTCAGAAACAGAAATACCAAGATCCAACAACAGAAAGTTAAAGCCACAATGGTTTAGACTTTATATATTAAACCAACCAGAATGTGTAGGCTTGATTTATAAATTGAACAGCATTTTTCTATGGCCTGTGCTCTGCAGGCAGGCAGAATAAACAGTTGTAATAGTTTTACCCCAGAATCTCTGAAACAATCTGTGAAATGATAGCAAGGTGATGGAGCTGAGGTTTTGTGCATCACAAACCTTCCTGAAATCCCATTCTGTCATTGCTACATGTTTTGCTGACAACGGCGGAGTTTTGTGGATTAAGACAGAGCCCACAGTGTGCTAGTGCTTTCAAAATGTCCAGTAAAAAAAAAAAGTCTGTGTCCTGAAAGAGTCTGCTCTAAGAAAAGAAGTGAGAGAAGGAGAAAATGAGTAGCATAAGAAGAGTAAGAGAATGAGCAAGTGAATAGCCTAAGAAAGTAGATGAAGGATAAAATTGTCAGTCAGTAAATGTTAAAAAGAATAATTTTCCTTACATTTGCTGACTAGCAGTTTTGTAAAGGCAAATGGGTAGAAGCAGATTTCAAGGAGGATTTGAAGAAAGGGAGCACAGGGACACTGAAGACTACCTCAGGGTAGAGATTCTACAAATAATGTAAAATAAGTGAAAAGCGTGAAGTCTGGAATGGGAAAAGGGAAACTGAAGGTCTGGAGTAGGAAAAATCAGCAGATCTTTTTATCCTTTTTTGGCTGCCTGCATGAGACCAAGCTAAAACCAGGTATGGATCCTAGAATCTCTAGGAGCAAGAGGAGATGCCAGCTCTGTTAGCACAAATGATAGTCTCACATAGGTGAAGTCTCCTGGATACAGCTGTGTTTTAAAGGCTTCCCTGCAGCTCAGATTATCTGACACATTAAAACAAGACTTTAAATGCCATGTGAAAAGCCTAATTTTCATGGTGAGAAATTTGAGAACTCATAGACTGGAATTAGTGTAGTGCATTTACAGTAGGTTCATGCTTGGAAGGGAATTTCTAAAGCAGGAATTCTCTAAAGTCCCTTTCTGGGTGTGGAATGGAAGAAGAGAGTCACTCAAGGAAATGCCTACTTCTAATTCACATACCCAGCCATGAATAAATGCTGCACAGTTCTACCTCCATGATAAGAAAATGGAGGTAATGGAATTTCGACTAAAAATATTCACCAGGCCAAATAAAATTAAAAAGTACGCTCTGTTTCTTCTGTGAGGGACTGCAAGCAAATGTCTCTCATTTCAGAAGAATCTGTGAATTCCCAGCAGCTATGAATGCTAAAATAAGCAAATAATTTTGTAAAGACCTGACAGTGAGAGAATGGAAAAAATATGAGTTATTACTTCAAGCTGCTGTCAAACATTCCAGGCTATGGAACAAGCTAGAGTTATTCTGCACAGTTTAAATCAACATTACAGAATCAGGCCAAGGAGGCAGAGAGATAGAAAGAAGTGAAATACTGGAACTTACTTGCCGTATTTCTGTGATCAGCAGTTTCTTGAAATACCTAAGCACAAATTATTTAAGGCTCAAGGGGTCTGCTCTGGGCTTTGCTACCTCTTTTTGTGAGCTTGAGGAACTCTAACACCAGCCTCTTGATACTTTAGACCATGTCAAAATCTTTCTTATTCCACAGGACCAGAAATAGTAGCAGGGGTACAATAGTGGATTTGCTATCTGCAGGGCAAGCTTGTAGGGTGGCTAGCAGAGAAATAAGAATCTAGCTATCAGAAACTGGCTTTAAATCTCAACTTGCCAGTTGGTATAATCCCCCTGTGGCTCCTTTTGGCATTAATGTGAGATTTAATTAATTCAACCAATATTTTAAGCTGCTAGTAGGGGATGCTGTGTGCATGATGTATTTTTTTGCAGCATGGCTAAGATAATTTATATAAGAAATCACTGAAAGCAGGTTGGAGTTAAATTTTTCAATCTAGGAGAGGAGTCTAATCCTGAAAATGCAAAAGCAAAAAAGAACAATGCAAAAGTGCAGTGACGTACTGCATTTATTAGATTTGTTGCTACACTGTGAAATTGTTTTTGTTGTTTGCATTTTCCCAGTTCTTAGGGGAAAAAATAATCTAAAATCTATATTCAGTAAAAAATCAATCCCCAGAGGACAGTTGAGCCTGTTTTTTACCTGTCCTCTGTCCTCTGCCTGGCTACCTCACAGCCTAGCCTGCCTTTGTGAGTGTGCGAGGGAGAGTGTGGTAACAGGCCAGATGTGCTCAGACGTGCAGTTTGGAGGGCGTGCTCCTGAGGCCACGTTTGTGGGCTCACATTATGGAGGGAGGGAGCCTGGTCTTAAGGACAACCAAGGGGCTGCCCTCAACATGTAGCTCAGACAGAATTAGTGAGTCCTCCTTTCTGACCAATGCACCACTAACTATATTAAAAATGTTTTTCAGACACTGTGCTGGACGGTTTCCCTAACAATCTGACACCGCTGCAGAAATATCTTTGCCTCATAGATGTTGGTTATTTCATCAACACCAGTGGTGCAGCACTTTTCAAGCCAGAGAGGAATGTAGATGTCATTATCACACTTGATTATGGTTTGGGGAATGTGTTCAAGGTGAGATTAACATGCTGTGCTTCTTGCAGCCCTGGTAAAACTCTGCTTATGAAGCTGTGAGGTTTAATAGCCAAATTCATATCTGATGTTCAAATTGCACAGTGTCCAGTTGCTCAAAAAATGACCAATTGGTAAAGGCATGAAAGTGATCCTCACATTAGAAAAGTGTGCTTGTGGGGTGAGTAATGGAGTTGGTTGGTGTTCTGAAGGATGGGACTGAATGAAGCTTGATGACTGTAGATTGTATTGTAAGTACCATGTAAGCATATATATATAGTTTTAATCACATCTTTCAGGAGTCCTGTAGGTCCACCTGGGTGGTCAGGAAAATGATTTTTCCTTCCTTTTTTTTTTT
>VZRW01007332.1:5570-17704 GCA_013398125.1 Aegotheles bennettii
AAGGACGAGAGGGAACGGCCTGAAATTGCAGCAGGGGAGATTCAGGTTGGACATCAGAGACAATTCCTTCCCTGTGAGGGTGATTGGGTGTGGGAATGGGTTGCCCAGGGAGGTGGTGGAGTCACCATCCCTGGAGGTGTTCAAGAGGCGTCTGGATGTGGCGCTGGGTGATGTGGGTGAGTGGGGATGGAGGTGGGGGTTGGACTGGACAAGCTTGAAGGTCCCTTCCAACCTTGATGATTCTGTGATTAATTATTTGCAACTCCAATGCAGCAAACTCCATTAAAGTCAACCAAGTTGTTCTAGGTTTACTTCCAAGTTAAATGGCACAACTTCAGTGTATGAGAATCAGCAAAAGAATTCTTCTTTATTAGGTCGCTTACTCAGGAGATGAAAGAGAAAAATCTTATAATTAGAGTGTAGAGTTTAACACTACTTGTTCAAATGTGAACACAAAGCTATCAAGCTAAAGCTATTACAGTATTCATAATTTGTATACAACCTTTCACAACGCTGAAGTGGCTTCTTTTGTAATCATTATATTTTGCTTAATAAAAGACAAGGTCCATCTGTAACGTTAAGTCTAGCTATGGAAGCATACACTTCATTGCAGCATATGCAGTGAGAACAACAATATGGCTGAATCCCTCTTCAGTTCTGCAATTGTTTGGTCCCAAACAATTTTCTACTAGGTTGCATTAACAATGTACTTGCCCATTTCTTTGCTGTAGCAGTGCTGGAACTACACAAGTTACAGAACACAGCAAAATTGTTGCAGGTCTACAAAACATGCAGTCATCTTGCTGGAGTAAGCAAGATTTTTGAGAGATTCTGTTTCAGCAAGAGTTTGTCTCCTGTAAGCTGTTCTGTGAACAGTGCTGGCTGCTGACCCACCGAGGCAATGAACATATGTGGAGAAAGAAGGCAGGCTTATTATTCCTGTTAAAAGACTGGTTTATTTATACAGCTAAGCCTTGTTTCTTAAGAGCTAGTGAATGAAAGCCTCCTGCTGTGTAACTGAATAACAACAGAACATCTGAAATGAAAAAAAAATACCACTGTCCCATGCAAGTCAGATCACAGAGCGTGGCTTCTGCACAAAAAAATGTTAAGGCAAAGAAACAATCATACCAACTGATATACATTGAGGTTTAAGAGCTGATTGATCTATACATTCCTTACAACTCTCAGTTCATTTCTGTGGCACTAACCAACTTGCAAAGAACAAATTTGGGATAATTCAATCAGAACCTCATACATGAAATTGCAATCTCAGCCAATGAAGTTGGGATACTAACTCCGGCAGAGAGAACATTACTTAAGAAGTATGATCTCCTTCATTTATTAACTACATAGGACAATATTTTAATATTTCCCTATAAAATGATGCTTTGGATCCGAAACATTAAGAGTCTGAAGAGTCAATTTTTGCTAGAGCATATAAAGGTACATAAGCAAGGGAAGTTATTTGAACACTGAAAACAGATTTAGAGTGAAAAAAAAATCACAAAGTGAAAAAGCAAAGAATAATCCTGGAGATCTGAAATTCATTTTTTAAGTTTGGAACATTCCTAGCTACTCTGACAAATATCTCTATTTTAACCATAGTTTTTAGGTTTGTATCAACTTTTCAAAGTCAGCAGCACAGAACCATACATAAAACCAAATTGTATGACTGAATATAATGAAAAAAAGAGTCTTACTAGCAACTTCTGCCAGGCACATTAGATATCATTTAGCAAAGCTAGCACCATTCGTTAACTTTACAGGATAAGAAGATCCAACCCCATTGTTGCTCTCCATCCCGCAAACAGATGTAAACAGCTCTGTGCAGATTAGACAGATGCTGCATCAACGTACAGACCTTGTGTTCAGGTTTCCAGCCATCTGCACAGTGCCATATTTTCAGATGAGAATGAGTGATTGTTAAGCATTACCTTCATTCAAAATTAATTGTGCACGATTTTGACTTTGCTCCCAATTACTTCCTAATATTATCCTTGGCAGTTGACATACTTCAATTATGGTAAGCATCATTTGGGGGTGAGGGTTGGAATAATTAACAGAGGGAAGAGAAAGAGAGATGGCACTTACTGTGTTGCATTTTGTCCCACACACCACTTGTCGGTGGTTTAACCACTGGGAGGCAAACACTTTATTAAGGGTTCCGAGGTGGAACTCTCTCTCCTTCAGGAGGCTGGGAAGCTGCTGAGCTGCATACCCATGCAACAAGTGGCAATAGCTGGACTCATTCTGCATCCTGACCTCTCTGCCTTTCAGGTAGTACACCAGTGACCTTTTCACCAGGGGAAATCTTTTCCTTTTGTGAACTGAGTGATCCCACTCATACTGTGGAAAAGAAACAAGGAAATTAGATAAAACAACTAGAACAAACTTAAGACATGACCCTTCTAAATTCAAAGACATTCTCAGCAAAACACTGAAGTCTTCCAAACTACCCATGGAATACCATACTTAAAGATTAACGCAGAAATACTAATACAGCCTTCAACAACATAAAATTAAACATAAATATTTGCTAAAGAAGTAACACCGTGATGATATCAAAAACAGTCCACACCGGTTCATCACCGTTGAGACACCAGATACTTATAGAAACAAGAGGAAACAGAGAAGTACTTTAAGTAGAAGAGGACAGCCTCGACAGCCCCCCGCTATGAGCTCGGCAAGTTTGGGGTGACACCGCGGGGGCTGCCCGATACCGACCGCGCCGTTCATCGGCCTCCTCCGGCCCAGCCTGAGGGCGGTGAGGACCCGGCAGTTACGGGCCGAACGGCTGAACCTAACAGGGGCAGCGCCGGGCAGGGCGGGGGGGTCGACAGGCACCCGGGATTGCCACCGGGGAAGGGAGTGGGGGCTGCCTACTGTATTGCACTGAGACCCCCCCCGCCACTGGGGCCAAGACTACTCCTTCCCATCCCGGACATCTTTCCCAGGCACTAGAACTCCCCGCCCTCCTTCTTCGCTCCAACTGGGGCACCGGGACACGCCAACTCCAAGTCAGGGTCAACCTTTCTCCCTAGCACCGACACGTACCCCCCCACCATACACCCGTTCCCGTGGCCTCTAGCCTACCTGCTCCCCCTGGAGCCCCCCGACGGCAGCCACCGCTTTCCGCTTCCTGCTAACTGTTTTCCGGGCCATAGTAGAAGGAGAAGGAAGAGGAGGAGAGTCCAAGAGCCCGGCTCGGGCCCCACATGGAGCAGAAAGGGGAAGCGGCCGATGGGGGACGGGACATATAAGTACGGAGAGCCAAACCCGGTCACTGTCTCCACCGCAGGCCCCACGAACCGCGCTTCACGACATTTTCCCCGGGATTTTTTTACGACAGTGGTGTCGCGCCTTTGCGGCGGCTCCTCTGCCCCGTCCGAAACCTCGTTTCCTAGCAACCGGAAGAGGTAGGGTGGTGAGTTGGCCCGCCCTCTTTGCGATTGCCAGGCAGCGTGGCCCCGTCGGGGGCGGGGCGGTGCTCCCTGGCAGCGGCGGCGCTAGGGGTGAAGCTTCTCGGCCTTGCACCATGTCTGTTCCCCGCTGTCCTGCACGGACTGGTGGGGCTGGCTGGCGGCCTCCCCGGGCCCCGTCAATTTAAGCATAGGAGAGGCACAAGCTAGCTGTTTTCTTTCTTCATTTATTTTTGGGCAACCAAAGTTTGCTGGGCAATGCCTGGTGGGCAGGGATGGGCATTATTTTGGCAGCCCCATACGTGTGCTGCTCATGCGAGACAAAGTCCCAAGAGCAAGGAGGAGTGGGCTGATGCCACAACACTGGGGAGACATGGGGAGGGTACTCCAGCAGCTTGAAGCAGCAGAATACATGGGTTTGGTATCATCCACTGAGAGCTAGCTTGTGAGAGCATTCCTGTTGATTGTAAAATGCACAATTTTTACTGAAGTTCTCCATCTCTCCAGTGGGAAGATCTGACCACAAGCATAAAACACCTCCACCTCCTCCTCCTCCCCTTCCACCACCAGTCTGGAGGGGCTAACACCTGGCAACAGATTCACTTTGCAAAACTTCATCCCAGGTTTCCCTTAGAGAGATCCTTTTAACTAGCAAACAGCTTAGCTTTATCACCTGGCTTTTCCAAGTGAATGCAAGGGTCTGGTGTGTGTTGCTTGGTGCACAATGAGGCATTTAGTCAAACTTTGAGGTGCTCTATTCCACCAGGAAACTCCCTTATTACAGGGGAATTAAAGAGCATATGGAATATTTGTATATTTGTATATTTTATGTTGCTTTAAAACTGATGTGGATGGATGTGTGCTTTTCAAAAATTAGAATAACCCAAATCCAATGATTACTGTTTTGCAAATGACATTGCAAAAAAAAAAAAAAGAGAGGAAAAGAGAGAAACGTGTGACGTGCAGGCAGACTGCAAAAAAAGCCAGCTCCTGACCACTTGAAACACTGATGCCTCAAGCCACATGAAATCAGTAAATGTACTATTTTCCCGACAAAGAAGGCATTTCTTTTATGCCATTTTTGTGTTTTCATCTAACAAACCTCAAAGAGAAGGGTGCTGTGAAAAGTCAAATTGAAAACTAATATTAAAAAAGAGAACCTCATAGGCTTTCCAGCTTCCTCTGAGGATAAAAAGCCCAAGGGATAATTCTAGTTTGGCTAGAATCCCCCTGTCCACATCCTCTCTCACACATGCACAGCTGCCACCTGCATTTTGGACAAAACATCTCCATTTCGGATCAAGGTCCTCTCAAAAGGCTGAAAACCCGCTGCCAAAGCTGCTCTTGAGGGTAAAGAGCTGTGCTCTGGTGCATCCCATTGGGAGTGCCCCCTCAGCCATGTTGAGTGGGCATACAGCCCCTTGTGAGGGGACAAGGGCTGGCGTCGCAGGCGGCCATGGCCGCTGATGCAAGGGGCTGAGGCGTATGGGACAAAATGCCCGCTCTGGGCCCGGCTCACCACCTTCATCCAGCCCCCGGGGGAGCCTGTCGCTGTGCCCAGATGGGAGAGGAGCAGGAACTGCTATAGGAGCCCTTGGGCGGGGCCGGAGTCGGGGAAAAGCCCAGACACCACCTACCCGCCACCTCTGTCCCGCCCCTCGCAGAAAGAGGCGGGGCTTCCCATCGCCTCGCCTCGCTGAGGTGACGTCACCGCGAGCGCCTTCCGATTGGGCCAGTGGGGGCAGGTGATCTCATGGCATGACGTCAGCGTGTCGCTGGGGAGGCGAAACGGAGGGTAGGTAGACAAGATGGCGTCGCCTGGTTGCGGGGCTGGAGCTGGCGATGCGGTGCAGGTTTCGTAGGGGCGGGTAGTGACCAGTGACCGCGGGGATAGCTGGAGCCGCAAGGCGCCGCGCAGGTAACGAGCTGGGCCGGAAGGGGTAGGGGCGCTGGTCCCCCTTGTGGTTGGGCCTGGGTAGGGGGGCGCAGCCGGCCCCTCCCCGGGCTCTTTGCCTCGCCGCCGGGCCAAGCTTCACTGTCACTTTTCCTCGTTCAGGGCGTGGGACCCTTCGCGCCTCCGTCATGATTCAGCAGATATGGAGTGCCGGCGGGGCGGATGCGGGGCCACTGGTCTTTCGGAGGGGCTCGTGGGTTGAGGGGCCGCTCCCCTGGCCGTGGAGGGGAATGAGCCTGTGAGCGCTGCGTTAGCGTGTGGCCTTGCTTGGCCTTCACAGCGTCTCGATACTGTTTTTGAAGGTACTGTTTAATGGAGGTGAAACCTGCACGGTCAGCTCAGAAGGACAGAGTCCTGGTACTTTGTCCTGGGCTGGACCTGGGGAACAGAGCGAGGTCAGGCAAGCAGGGTGACACTCCTCTCCCTACACTCCTTTGCTTTCTGACAATTTTGGGGACTGCCTGAGTCAAGAGAATACGTTTCTGCTTAATAACCCTGATGAATTTGCCTTCTAAGAGCTGATTGTTGTTAAAATCTGAGTATATGGTTAGTGTCTATGATATTTGGAAGTCCCTCCTCATGGTAATTGAATCTTCTGTGAAGAACGAAACATCTGCTTTTGTTTGAGGGGATGGTTGTGTGTGTGTTTTTTGTCAAGTCTGTCTTCAGGTAACTTGTTAATTTCTGGCTTTTGTGTTGTGAAAACCATAGTACCCATCTTCCCTATGCTACTTGTGACTTTAGATTTCTACTGTATTCAGTCTTTGGTTGCATCTTCTTGTAGACTGAAGAGCCAAAATCTTGTTTACTTCATAGGTCATAGCCCTCCACATTTCCATTTATGCTTATTACTATTACTGGATCTTTTCTAGTTAGCTGTTCTGCTTTTGAATGGGGAAGAGGTCATATCTTTCTCTGCATTTGAGATGCAGACATACCATGGATGTATACACTGGTGTAAGAATACTTTAGTTTTGTAGTTTCTAACTTCCTGATAATGCCTTGTATTTTGTTTAGCTCAGTGCTTACTAGGAGTAAAAATTTAACACTTTTATGAAGCTATTTAGTATAATTCAAGAACTGTTTTCCTGAGTTTTGATAGCTCAAAATCTATCATTTTAAAGGGAAACTTAGAATTTTTTTTAATTAGTAAAAGAAATTACAATAAATGGAAATGGGTAATCAACCTTATCAAGTGTTTTTATTTCCCACATCATTTATAAATTCCAAACAAGCCCTCCAAATAAGTAGCCTTACAGAAATCTTATGATCATAGAGTGGTTTGGGTTGGAAGGGACCTTAAAGCTCATCCAGTTCCAACCCCCCTGCCATGGGCAGGGATACCTCCCACCAGACCAGGGTGCTCAAAGGGGAGCAACCTGGAGATGTTGATGCTGTCTCATTAGAATAAACAGGTGAACTCTGGCACTTGTTTGTGCAACTAATATAGCTGCCATCCTGGACTCTGTAAAAATGTATTCATGTAAAATTTAATCATTTTGAGGTGCGTATTCTGAAAGGACAAGTGAGTATTGCCAAATTAATGAACAACTGAGTTGTGACTGGTGATGTAACTTCAGTGGCTGATAGAAGGCATACTGCATCTCACAGTCTGTTATGGGGTTAAGAGGCTTTTATGGGAGCTTGGTGGGAGGAAGAGGCAGAGGTGGTACTGCAACTGCTGGCTTCCTAGGGCTGACCCTGCATACCTGGCATCTGCCCTGCAACAGCATTTTTCAGGGAAGAGGAGGGGAAAAAACCTGTTGTCTTCCTCCTCTCTTTTTCTCCACACAGAACAGAACTATGTGTGTAGCACTGTGTTAGCCATGGGGGAAAAAATGGGGTTGAGATGGTACATGTGGTAGCAGCATAGCAGGGTTGGACCAATTTATTCAAGGCCATGTGCAGAATGGTGTTAGGTTGCAGTACTGTGGTAGTACTGCTACTTAATTACTTCAGTTTTCTGGACATGTAGAGCTGTGATTCAAAAGTGGCAATGATGCTTTAGATCACCATTGCAATTGGGTGACTTAAACCTTTTAGGCAAAACCTTAATTCTAAGGATAGGGGGAAAGAAAATGTATCTTTTAAGCTTAGCTTTTGCAAACTCATGGTTTTAATCTCAGAAACAAAACTGAAAGTGATTGCACCTTTCTTGTCTTACTGGCTGGATCTGGCCTGCAAATTTGATATACCTTTTTTCCCTGTGAGTGCACTGTGGAACAAAGGAGTCAGGGAAGAAGTTGCTTCTACTAAGACACTGCATAAGTCAAGTGTAAGCTGAAAAAAAGGTATCTGAAACTTCAAAGGGAAAATCAAGTAAATTTCAGATATAAGATATATGAATGAATAAATGTTAGTTTCTCTTTAATGAATTGAACTTCAATTTTCAGAATATTTTAAGACTATACTGATCAGTATAGAGAGTATACTGATCAGCTGTGAGACTTACTGTATATTTTATGTTGATAGGTAGAAAAATCTTAATGATAAAAAAATAATCAAAAAAGTAGAAGAGCTCCATCTCCATTGTTTACATGGTGTTTTGCAGTGCCTAGTACTTATCCTAGAGACCGAAATCTCTACCAAAATAGGAGTCAGGTTTCTGGACCAATCCAGCAGACCACCTCATCTAACTGTCACACTGGCAGCCAGAGCTGTTTAGACTGGTGCTGGTGGCAAAAGTGCTATAATGCCACAGAAGGCATCACCTTACTCATCCTTTTCCTTTTTAATTGTATAAGCTTATGGTTTTATGTTGCTTCCACAAACTTTAGGGATTGATAATTCAGGATGTTCAATATTGTTGTCAGTGTCCAGTCTCTATATCATAAGTTTTTGACATCAGCCTGTTCCTGTATTTTACAGTTAGTGCTGGGTTGAATATTTTGATAAATTGATCTGTGAGAAATTTAGTTTTATTTATTACACAGAACTTCTATCCAGCCTTCTCTGGCATTTTGTTTCTAACATAATCACTCACAGTCTTATTAATCATAAATTTGAGTTTCACCTGTCATTTTACGATGATCTCTAACTAAATGCATTACTATCTATTTAAAATTGATCAGTGAAATTCAGATCAATGTCAGTGTAAAGACTGTATGGTGGAGCCGTAATTGAAAAGCTCTGGAAGATGTTTTTGAAAACTATTGTTTGAAGAAAAGGCAAAGAAGGGTTGCTTACACATTATAAATAGCTTTCTTGTTTGAAAAAGTAGGCCTTCTAGGGTGTATCAAAGGTTGGTTTCTCTTCCCTGTATTGTATCTGCTTGCTCTGATAACTAGGAAGGCAATGCTATTGGTCTTGCAGCATGTACCACTCTACAATTGATCGTTGGGATTGCAGTTGATTGATACAAGCCTGAACTAGCAGTTTTTCTGTGTTAACTACCTAGGTAGGTAATCCTCTCTGGTATGCAAGTGCATTGCTTAATGCTTTGACCCTCTGACTTGATTTGAATAAGCTCATGTTCTATGTCCCTAATGACCTTTTGTAGTCATTGTAGTCTTGTACTTTGGTCTCCCAAGAGAAACTGAGCATTGGGGTTTTTCCTCTCTCTTAAATTATCAGATTTATTCTAAATCCTTGCTTGCATGGGGAAGGCTTTTTCTTAAGTGCTAAGAAATACTGTCTTTCCTGTGGTTGGGAAACTTTGAAGGAACAGCTTGTATGTCCAGACTTCGTTGTGGGTTGTTTTGTTGTTTTTTTTTTTCCTCTGAGAGGCTACAAGGTCTTTTCAGAATCCTTTAACCTTGCAATGTATTTGAAGCACAGAAGTATATAAAAGGAAGAACAGAATATCATTGCTCTGACTTTGGTTTAAATCTTTTCTAGAAGGGAAAGCAGATTAGTTCAAAATACCATGTTGCATTAGTAGTATTACAGTTTCTAACTAACTGACCGAGTTCAAATGGAAATTCTGAGCTTGTCTTTTCTAAGCTGCATTTTGTGTCAGAAACAGTTACACCAGAGTAACATTTTAAGTGGGGAAATCAGAACAACATGAGTTCTGTCCAAGAAGTAATCAGTTCTTCAGCTGGAAGATGATCTGAATATGAATACATTTAAGCTACTTAACTATTGGTAGTTGGTATCAGGGAAACTAGTAATAGTTGTGAGCTCCTAGTTAGTCTGGTCTATGTTGCTGGAGATCAGCATTCGTGATAACTATCCACTAGATTATGTGAAAGACTTGATTTAAGCCCTTTACTAATGTATATGTTTGTGCTTGCACCATTTGACATTTCTAGGCTAACAGCAGATAAAGCCATGACTGAAATGACTGGTGAGACTGAGGTTGGATTTCTAAGAGTATGTGTATTACCAGTGCTATGTCAAGTGTTAGCACTGTGCTTAATCTAGACATAGAGATGCTTACGTGTTCAACTTGATTTGCTTCATCAGTTCTGAACTCTAAAATAAAACTAGATTTCTAGTTTATAAACATTCTTCAAATTAATTGTTCAAGCATATGTATTTCCTTTTCCAATACAGCAAAGCCACACTGGGTTCCACCCTAATGACTAATATCATCATGTGGTGTCCTTGCACAGTAACGTATAATAATTTGAAAAAGAAATACAGGAGGTGCATGTAGTAGGGAAAGGAGTTTATATTAAAATCACCATTAATCATTTGGAATAAAATTGTGTGTGGCAAAAAGGGTAGAAAAAGCTTTATGCTGCATACCTTCTGAGAAAAGAATGTGTTCTTAATCCTTTAATTAAGTATTGGGTCACTGCAAGCAGTTTGTTGCCAATCTATTTAACTTCTTGGTAGAAAAAAAGCTGAAATATTGTTTCATTTTGCTTGCTGTGTTTGTAACAATATAAAAATAAGGATTTTTATTTTGCTTTTCAGAAAGTACCTTTAGGCTCTTTATTGGAAAGAGAGGGAGTAAGTTAATGTATCCCCTAAATCCAGGTGTGAGTTGAAGTTTTTCAAACAAAAATGGATGGAAAAATTATGGTAGTATAAAAACTTTGCACTTGAGGAAGTAATGAACCATAAAGATTTGGGGGCAGGGGGTGTGTCAGATTTCTATATTACATGCCTCTGAGATTTGTGAGCTCCTTATAAACCTAGATTTGTTAATCAAGCTCTAATTCTATCAGTGGTCATTAGCTGGCAGGGCTCTACCTGCAATTACTTTTACATCTAAGCATATGACTATTTGAAGTATCATCTTCTAGATATTATTATGAGGAATAATTTAAAGAAAATTTTTGGGTAAGAAATTTCTTTATCAAGTTTTAATCAGACAAATATTTGTGTTACTGTTTTAATCTGAAGAACTGTCAGGCTGAGTTGGGGGGGGGGGAAGATGCATTTTGAGATTCCCACAGTTGATAAGGAGTCTTGTACTTGCACATATGCAATTTCTTTAAGCAAAGCTTTAAACAGTGAACTGTCTGTGGAAGAACAATTGCTAGATTCCGATTAGTGTCTTAGCAGAGGACAATTTTCAAAATATCTGCGGTTACAGGCTTTCTTCTTGTTTGTAGAAGGGCATTTAATGTCATCCTTTTCATATCTGAGCTTCCATATTGCATATGTAAGTAGTATATAGTTCTGAAGGTCTGCCTATGTCTTGGGATGTGTTATGATATTGGACTGATGAAGTTCTATCTTGTACCTCTCTGCCTTCTTTCCCTCTCCCAAGAAGATGAACACTTGAAATACACTAGCATTTAGTTCAGGGATCTAGCTATACTCTGGATAAATTGATTCTACCAAGTAATGTAAAGGTCTTCTCTCCCAACTTGAAGGGAAAGAATAAAGTTACGTATCCATTTTATTACAAGCTGTTGTGGTTTATCCCCAGTAGACAACTAAGCCCCACACAGTCACTCACTCTACCCTGGTGGGATGGGAGAGAGAATTGGAAGGGTGAAAGTGAGAAAACTCAAGGGTTAAGATAAAGACACTTTAATAGGGAAAGCAGAAGCCAAGCAAAAAGCAAAGCAAAACAATAAAATAAATTAATTCACTACTTTCTATCAGCAGGCAGGTATTCAGCCATCTCCAGGAAAGCAGGGCTCCATCACACCTAATGGTTACTTGGGAAGACAAACACCATCACTCCGGATGTCTCCCTTCTTTCTTCCTCCAGCTTTATATGCTGAGCATGACATCACATGGTATAGAAACATCCCTTTGGTCAGTTGGGTTCAGCTGTCCCAGCTGTGTCCCCTCCCAACTTCTTGTGCACCCCCAGCCTGCTCGTTGGTGGTGTGAGAAGCAGAAAAGGCCTTGACTCTGTGTAAGCACTGTTCAGCAATAAGGAAAACATCCCTGTGTTATCAACACTGTTTCCAGCACAAATCCAAAACATAGCCCCATACCAGCTGCTAGGAAGAAAATGAACTTTATCCCAGACAAAACCAGCACACAAGCCTTCTTCAAGGCATAGTTCTGTAATTTGATGTTACTACAGGAATGTAAATGTGATGCTCCTGTTCTGTCGTTAGGCAGCACTGGATATATTTGCTAAAGTGAACTGGATTGAATCAGACATGGGTTATAAAAGAGGCAGGCTGGGACTGATTCTCAGGTTACAAGAGAAAATCTGATAGCTCAGTTGAGGAATGGTCAACCCATAGTCTTCCCTTTCCTTCTTTAAAAAAAAAAAAATCTTGCTTCTTTGTCATAGTAATAATGGTCTGAGATAGCAGTCTCATTGTTGCCAGTCTATTAGACGTTTGGAGAGGAAAAGCTGTGGGTATGACTGTTGGATGGTCACAGAATCACAGAAT
>VZRW01007334.1:1489-22004 GCA_013398125.1 Aegotheles bennettii
CGGGGTCCCAGAACCATCACCCAGGGGTCCCGGAGCCACCACCGGGGGTCCCACACCCATGGCCGAGGGTCCTGTGACCATCGCCCAGGGTCCCGCAGCCACGGCCTGGGGCCTCTTCATAATCACAACCCCTGCTGGGTGGTCCTGGGGGGGTGCTTTTGGGGGGTTACTCAAAATACAAGTGGGGGTGGGGCAGATCTTTGCAATATTCGGGTGATTTCTTGGGTGGGCGCTGCTTTCCGTCAGCTTCCATTGGAAAGGGAAACTTTAAAAAGGGAAAAAAACAACCCAACCCCTGCCATTGCATCCCAAGCGCTGGCTGTGCTGGGCCAAGGGGGTGGGAATGGGAAAGCAAGGTGGGAATGGGCACCCCCGGGGGCAGGAGGATCCTGGCCCACCCAGGGGGGCTTCGCCAGAGGCTGCTGCAGGCTCCTGCCCCATCCCGGCGGGTGAGAGGCTCCTCGGGAGCTGCTGGAAGCCACGAGGAAGGGGCAGCAGGTAAGCAAGGCTGGCAGCCTGGCATGGAAATGGCACCTCAGCCACCCGGCTGTGTGCTGGAGAGGAGGTCCTGAGGAGGAACTCAGAGAAACACAGCGAGAGCACAGCCCAGGGTGGCACCAGAGCTCCCGGAGGAACGCTTGGTGCCGTGGGTGAAGGAGGCCTGGAGAAGGAAGTCCTGGAAGGGGGTGATGGACCTGCTGCTGGCAGGATCACCCCTGTGTGAAGGTGATGTTTGTGGCAGAGCTCGTCGGGGCCGGCACCTCCTATAAGTGGGAGCAGAACATCACAGGGCACTGGTACCTCCTGCCCTGCCCATGGTTGCTGAGGTTTGGTTAGTGAAGAGGAATGTGAAATCTTGGAGGTGCCAGGGGATAAACTCATCTAGGAAAAGGAGTTGCTGGGTATTGACATGGGAGCTGACTTGCTGGGAAGCCCAGTGAGCTTCACTGTGTGTTTCCTGGCATCCCTTGACGTATCCACTGACTCCTGTGCAGCTGCTTAGTGCTCCCTGGCTGCCCAGTGAGCTGGGACACAGCCAGGGGAGCTGCAGCCACGTCCTTCTCTGCATGGGGCTGAGAGCAACCATAAAGCCATAGGAAGGAAAACGTACCCTCTGCAGCTGGGTATGGGTTCAGTGTTGCAGGAGGGCTGGGCAGGAGGCACCACCAGGGTTACTCCCACCCTCCTGGTGCCTGGGACAAATTCTGGTGGCCGAGGTTCTTGGGCAGCCGCTGGCGGCTGGAGCCTGCGTGTTTCTACATCAGTGTTAATTACCACATGCCATTTAACAAAACTCCCACAAAACAAAGCTGATCCTGATGAGCCTGTCTGTGGTGGATCCCAGGGGAGATGTCCCATGCCATTCCTCCCAGCAAGTGAGACAGGGGCCATCAGGTCACGTCCCTCCTTCGGTGCTGTGATCTCCTCTGAGTAGCAGCTGTTTGGAGATAAAACACAGATCCGTGGCATGCTTAAAGTTCATCATCTTGTTGTGTACTGCATTATTTATCTGGAATTAAGAAGGTTAAGTATTTTGTAACAATTGCCATTTACAAGGTGGGAGAGAAATAACTCGAGTAGCGGTGCCTGAAATGAGCTCGCTGAGCAGAGGGATGAATCACAGTGACAAATTTTTAGCACTCCCGTCTGTCTGCTCCAGATGGGAACAGCAGAGCCCGGGTGCTTCCAGTGCTTTGTTTGGGAGGGTGATCTGTCTACCTGTGAGAAACAAAAATAAATGGAATAAAGCTTCCCACCACTGCCAGCACAGCCCTACCAACGCGCAGAAATTGAGCAGATGCTGCTCAATTAAGAAAGCAGAAGGTATTAAGAAAGCAGAAGGCTTTCCCATGTGGTGCTTCCCACAGCAGCTGCTGAGGGTGCTCTGCTCCCCATGGATCTGGGCTGCTGGTCCCACGGTGATGAAAAATCTGGCTGCGGTAGAGGTTAGGCACCTGCCAGCTCTCCAAGGTGGCTTTCTCAGGAGCTTCTCCTTGAGGTTCCTGTGAGGTTTTTCCTAAAGGACTCTCAACTCCGAAACCTGCTCCTGAGTGTTCCAGTGTTGTTCAGTCGCTCCTCTTCTCTTTTTCAGTGGGAGCATGGAGCCTGCATTTCACAGAGGAGACCTCCTGTTCCTCACGAACCGAATTGAAGATCCAATCAGAGTGGGAGAGATCGTGGTCTTCAGGATAGAAGGAAGGGAAATTCCTATAGTCCATCGTGTCCTGAAAATTCATGAGAAGTATGTGGAGAACTGGGGGGGCTGTGCTGCAGATGTTTGGCTAAATTGTGCTTTTCCTCCTCTCCATGGGTAAACGGGTGGGTGGGATGTCAGTAACAGGTATTGGGGTGCTCTAAGAAGTAACATGTGAGCTTCAGACAGACAAAATCCACTGTCCCTGCTTCACCTGTGAAGTTCATCAGCAGAATGCACGGGCTGGGCAGTCTGTGTCAGTGTCCTGGACGCCCCACGTCACCCAGTGTCTCCCGTGCCATCATTTCCATCCCGAGCTGTGTTGTCTCCTGTAGGTGTGGCTGCATTTGCATGTGCAAAGTGACTTGTTTGTAGAGGTAGAACCTGGGGAATAAGGGTGCTTTGTGTGCAGTATCTTCAGGCTTGCCCTCTAGGTCCTGCTCTGTGCAGAGGCAGGGTGCTTCTGTTCCTCTCTGCAGGAGGTTTTGTGTTGTTACACTCCGTGTGTGCTGTGCTGTTTGTTCTCTGAACATTTAGCATGTTGCACGTCTGAAGGGATGAAGTGCTGTGGTTTGAGGCTGAACAGGGCTTAGTATTCCAGGCTTGGCTTCCTCTGGAGCCGTGAGCCCTCCTGTTCTGCTGGATGGAGCTGAGACTGCTCCAGGCTGGTCCGTGTGAGCCAGCCCCATGAGGCATTCAAGGGAAAACTCAAATCCCGGGTTCTTGAGGGCAGCTCTGAGCGGGCAGCACTCGGATGGGGTCCCAGCATCTGTTTTTGCCCTCTGCAATGGGAGCAGGAGCTGTGGCAGCACTCAGGTGGCTGTTCCTTGGTCGAGTGAATCACTTGGATCGTACGCCGTGGTGCCGTTTGAGGATTGCTCTGCTCAAATGAGGTCGATGGGGCAGAGAAGGTCCCTTTCTCCAAGCTTTTGTAGCAGCCACAGCTGTCGGAGCAGGGAGCAGCGAGACCATTTGTCTGGTCCAACACCAAGGTCAACCAGCTTTGTGCACATAAATAGTCCAGCTGAGGTCCTGGCCACGAGAGCAGCACCTCTCCCAGCAGACAGAGCATGTTCTTCACTGCTCAGATGTGGTCTGCACCCAAACCTTTTACCAGTGCCTGCTCTCAACGTGCTGTTCTTTGGTACCACTTATTTGAAACTACGTGGTAAATTGATACCCAATATTGCACATGCACTTTGTGTGGTGTCTTGGGAACTCTCCTGAGGAAACGCTGCTTCCTCCCCTGCTGTGTGCTGAAGGCTCTGGTGCTGCTGCTGAGGTGGTTGTTGGAGAGGCAGGAGGGGGCAGGGTCTTCTCTCTCTGCTCCAGCCAGTGGATGGAAGGAGAGGCAACGATGTGGATTCTGTGCAGCAGCTCAGCTCCAGAGGTTGCCCACCCTTCTTGGCCTGCCTCTACCTCAGCACTAGGTATTAAGGCACCCAGCACTTTGGGTTTTGGGCTGTAGCAGGACCACAGTGCCAGCCCTAGGTTCCATGCAGCAAAGCCATTCTCCAGTATTTTAGGTCTCATTTAAATAAAACAACCAAACCTGATCTCTGTGTTAGGAAAGAGAACTGAAAAACCTGCCTGTGACCTGAAGCTGGGTGCTGCAGGCAGGGCTCAGAGTTGTTTCTTTCTCTATTTAAAGAATATTTTTCTGGTGCCAGCTCGGGATTCCAGAGTGTCCCCTGAATGGCTGGAGTTTCCCATTTCTTCCAGTAGTTCTGGAGTGAACATGAGAACAGAAGTCTCTGTGCAAGCTGGCAGGAGTGTCAGGATGAAGGGAAGCAGAACCCTGCTCCCTGTGATTCTGTGGCACCCCGGGCTCCGGGTCACATCCGTATTGTCTCAGGGAGAAATGTTTTTTACTTGTTTGCCTTTCTTCTTTGTTCGGAGCAAAATTCAGTTAATTCTTTATCACTAAACCCAGCCTGTGGTCCAAATTTCCTTAGTGGCTGTGGAGCAGGAGAGCCAGAGCAGATTCCATTCACCCCTCAGCCAGCAGAGCAGTGGTGCTGTGGGCTCCTCGCGCCGGTTCATGATGGAGCACGGAGCTGCTCAATAAGATGGTGTGCTCCTACACCATCAGTCTTCAGAGCTCAAACTGCATTATCTGCACCTTTGGATATGTTCATCTTCTTCCAGGCTGTGTCTCTGAGCTCCTGGAGTGTTTGCTGTTCCCACATTGTGAGCCAAATGTTCTTTGAAGAAAGATCTGTTCTTTTTTCCCCCCTTTTTTTCCTTCCAAGCTTCTCCTGTCGAGTAACACACATTGGTATGCAGACATGGTGAGAACAGCATGAGCTCTGAAGATCCTCTGCGTGCCTCCCCACGTTGCATTTGAGCTGTTTCTGTGAGCAAGCTGACAGAATCAAGCAACAAGAATGCTCCTGCTCAGCACCTGCCGTCAGATGCCACGGGGAGATGGCAGTGGCCGATCCCCAAGCAGTGGCACAAACTCCTGCTTACACGCAGGGATTGCTGGCTGCCCAGCAAGCTGAATGGGACTGACTGGGGAACAGTGTATAAGGGGAATTCTCCCCCTCTGCTCCACTCTATGAGACCCCCCCTGCAGTGCTTGGGCCAGTTCTGGGGTCCCCAACACAGGAAGGACACGGAGCTGTTGGAGAGAGTCCAGAGGAGGCCATGGAGATGCTGCGAGGGCTGGAGCAGCTCTGCTCTGGGGCCAGGCTGAGAGAGTTGGGGGTGTTCAGCCTGGAGAAGAGAAGGCACCGGGGAGACCTTGGAGCACCTTCCAGTGCCTGAAGGGGCTCCAGGAAAGCTGGAGAGGAACTGGTGCCAAGGGCAGGGAGTGATGGGCCGAGGGGGAACGGGTTCCAAGTGCCAGAGGGGAGATGGAGATGGGATGGGAGGGAGAAATTGTTTGGTGTGAGGGTGGTGAGAGCCTGGCCCAGGGTGCCCAGAGAAGCTGTGGCTGCCCCTCGCTGGCAGTGTTGAAGGCCAGGTTGGATGGGGCTTGGAGCAACCTGGTGTGGTGGGAGGTGTCCCTGCCCATGGCAGGGTGTTGGAGCTGGATGAGCTTTTTGGTCCCTTCCAACTCAAACCTTTCTGTGATTCTATGAATTGCCAGACAATTACCAGGCACCTCCTCAGTTATCCCTCTCCCCCACCCAAAGGAGAGGTATTTCCACCTCTCCCAGAGGTCCAAAGCCCCACGTGATGCCCCCTGAGGATCTGCACCATTTGCTGGTCACTTTTTGAACCGATACGATATTTTAGTACCCAAAATATCCTTCCAGAGAGACAGGATTTAGTTTGCATTGTGTCAGTTCAGCAGAGCACCTCTTCTGCCTTGTTTTAACCTGTTACCTCTGAGCTTTGTTCGCTGCCCTCTAGGTCTTGTGTCAGGGGAGGCAGTGGAAAGCTGACTGTTGCTGTCTGTGTCGTTCGAATCAGGCTGCTGTCATCTCCCATCAGTTCTGTCTTCTCCAGGCTGAAGAGTCCTGGTCTGTTGTTTCCTGTATGGAGGTGATTCCAGGCCTCGTTACCCATTTCTGAACCTTTGCCAGTTCTTCTCTCCATTTCAAAAAAGGTTGTAGTGGGGTTTCAGAACTGCACAGAGCATTCAGGGTGTAGGCACGTCGTGAGTTCACGGAATGGTGGTGTTTGGTTGGTTCTGTCCCCCTTTCCTAATAATTTCTAAGTTTCAGCTTGCTTCTGACCACTGCCAAGTAGAAGCTGTACCCTTTAACCCCAGAGGTTCACTTTGGATGGTGATGCAGAGCCCAACATTTGTGTGTGAAGCAAGAGAAGCGTCAACACCAGAGAGGTCAAAAGCAAAGGGGCGATAGCTGCACCTTTGCTGGGAATGGCTCGTCCTGCTGGTTCTGTTCTTCAGCTCTGCTGGAAAGCTTTGCTGGAGCCAGAATTCATTCTTCCCTTGGCAGTTTTTTTCCAGTCTTCTCTCCACTGACCGAGTTTCCCCCTGCTTGAACACACAGGACATGGTTGCTTCCAACACCTCTGTGTTAGGCGCTGCTCTCTCTAGAACAGCTTGCAGTGAGTTCCTCTGCTCTGACTTGGCTGCCTGTCTTGTCTTTGCTAGGCAAAACGGTGACATCAAGTTCTTGACAAAGGGAGACAACAACGCCGTTGATGACAGAGGACTGTACAAGCGAGGGCAGCACTGGCTGGAGAAGAAGGACGTGGTAGGACGAGCAAGAGGGTAAGCCAAGTTGAAAAGGACCTGGCTTTCTACACCGCCCTCCCCCAGTGCCATCCGTTAATCCCCTTCTCTTGAGCTCCCCCTGCTGGGTTTTTGCGACCTGCCTGAAAGCGTTTCCAAAGGTGCCACCTCAAAAGGTGGAGACTTAAAAAGCAAAGGTGGTTCTGGTCTTGGCTCGCTGTGAGCTGCGTCCTGAGGGTCTGGTGCTGGATGGACACCAATGCGAAGGCAGCACACGCTCAGGCGTGGTCAGAATGTTCATCAAAATGATCCTGCAAGGCACAGGCTTTGCAGGCAAGGCTGAAGGTAGAACATGCTCTGGGGCTGGGTGTCACTCAGCCCCCGCTGCCGTGGCTTCCCTGCCTGGGGGGAAGAAGTCCCAAGTCCCTTTGCACAGGTAGCAGGGCAGTGCCTCTCCCACGTGCACCCATGGGAGCTGTTTGTTTTAACAAAACCTTTATCCTTGCAGATTTGTGCCCTACATTGGAATAGTGACCATCTTAATGAATGATTATCCGAAATTTAAGGTAAGAGCTCTTTCATTTGATCCCACCCCAGCTAATCCTACTTCAGGAGAACTTTGTGTGTACCGGCAGAACCGTTTTCCCTCTGTGTCTGCTGCTGTCACTGCATCTCCAGGTGTGAATGTGCACTCCTGTGTCTCCTCTTCTTTCTCCTGCAGTACGCAGTCCTCTTTCTACTGGGCTTGTTTGTGCTGGTGCATCGAGAGTAGCCCCTGGGACTGAAGTACGTGGAAGGTGCCATGAATTTTTTAGATGAATGATTTTGGTAGCTGATGGTCCGGGAGGAAGAAGAAAACCTGTATTTCAAAGCTTCTTGCCAGTTTGGGTTTGTTTTGTTTTTTACTGCGTAAGGGCAAGTGTTTGTCACAGTATTGCCAATGGTTTGTCACATTTTAGCATTTTTAGTGAGTTTTTATATTAAAAATCTAACCCAAACTGTTCAGTGTTTGTACTTTGAAGCTGAGCTTCCTCTCAAAGTGCCTCCAGGACTGTGTCCTCCAAGCCTGTGCCTCCGCTGGGCGGGCATGACCTCTCCCTGTGCTGACTGAACTTGTCTAACAGTGAGCCATGGAGGTGATGGGGTTTTTTTTTCCACTTCAGAACTGGAATAAAGATTTTGCATCTCGCCGGTATGAGCCCTGCCACGTTCTTTGTTACTGCCCTGCTGAGTGCAGCCTCATCCAGTTTCCCTCGAGGTGGGGGGTGAATTGGGCTTTTCAGTCACAAACTGACTCCTATAACTTGTCCTTTCCATACAGAACAGCAGCAGCTGCTCCTCTTGTTTCTTTTTGGAGAGCAAGCAGTCCTGAGCTGTAGATCCATTCCATATTTCTGTGTTTCTCTAAATCACACTGAAATAATCTGCTTAAAGAAGTCATCTGCTTAAAGAAGTCATCTGCTTAAAGTCATCCTTTGCCACCTTCTGCCCCAAACAGTCTTCAAGCAGATTATTTCCGTTTGGGGGAGAAGGTGGCAAAGAATGGCTTTGTGCAGAAGCTGTCACTGGAGCATGAGGTGACAGAAGAGTTGAGATGGGAAATACCCAGAGTCTGGCAGGGGCGATTTAGTAGGCTGCAGTAGTAAAATTGTCTGAGTTTTGAAATGGGTTTTAGGTCTGTAATGATCCGGGCAGCTGGCTGCATCGTACAGCTCCCCTGGAAGCTCCAGGAAGGCTGAGCCCCCACTACCCTGAGGTCTGAAAGGAGAAACCACTGTCATCACGTGCAACAGCTTTTTTCCAGGCGACTTCTTCAGGATCGTGATCCTGCTCGTGTGGATGTGGTGTCAGGAGAGCCCAGGGCAGAGGCACGGGGCAAAGGCTCTGTAGTTACAGACTCGTGTATAAATGTGTGCCACCCCCCCTGAATGAGTGACCATTACAGCTCGGCTCCATGGTGCCTGTACTGACTCGTGGAACCATTCTACTCCCCCTTTGCTAGGGCAGACCTTCACAAGAGCAGCCAGGTGGAGCACAGTGCCATGGCTGCCTCCATCCAAGGCTCCCACCCCCAGCAGGAGCCTGTTTCACCCCCATTTTTGCTTTCCCCAGGTTAACAGCTCCTCACTAAACCTGCAGGTTGTTCAAAGCTGGGGTGTGTTACTTCAGGTGCACCTCACCACATCCTCTATCCCCCCTTCTCCATGACTGCCCCAAGACTGCACAGCAGCAGGGATCATTAAAGGTGATTTGAGTAATCGTAACTTGGTAATAAAAAATGGTAATAAAACCAGTGTCTCCCCCTCCCAGTGCTGGGGGCCTGGAGCACTGGGCTGCAGCGTTGCACCTGAGTCACAGACTGGAGGTTTTGTCAAAAGCCACAGCAGTGAGGGAACACAAAACCTCTGAGAACTTCCAGCACCATGAGCACCTTCCTGGGGGCTTGGAGCAGCCTTTGCAGGAGGCACCAAGGCTGTTCCCTGCTTTGCCTGTGGCTTAAACTGGTTTTGTGCATAAAGTGGTTTTTAACTTGGGTATGGGACTGGGTTGAGCTCTTATGAACTCTGCTGCTCCACACCTCTGGTGAGCACTCAAAGTGCTGTTGGTGTTCTCAGAGTCCTCTCGCTCTCACACCTTCTGCAAAACCTGAGCACACAGAAGTTGTGTTGCTGTCACTGAGTTAATTTAACAAGAAATGTTAAAATACAAAGGGTTTGTGATTGCAGGGGATGTGAGGATCAGCTCTTAAAGAGCACCTGCTGAAACCCCAGTCCTGAGAGGGAAGAAATGGTCTTTTTGGGGTGTTGGGGCATCCCCAAATCCTGCTTGTGGCAGTGCCTTTCCCTGCCCTGCTCCTGCATGGTGCTCTGTGAAGGGATTGGGCAAGAAGGGCTTAAAATGCAGCACAACCACAAACAAAGGCTGGGTGGGGGATGGATGGAGAGCAGCCCCGAGAAGGACTTGGGGGTGCTGGGTGAGGAGAAGCTCCCCATGAGCTGGAAAGCCCCCGGGATCCTGGGCTGCATCCCCACAGCATGAGCAGCAGGGCCAGGGGGGGGATTGTCCCCCTCTGCTCCGCTCTGTGAGACCCCCCCTGCAGTGCTTGGGCCAGTTCTGGGGTCCCCAACAGCAGAAGGACACGGAGCTGTTGGAGAGAGTCCAGAGGAGGCCACGGAGATGCTCCAAGGGCTGGAGCAGCTCTGCTCTGGGGACAGGCTGAGAGAGTTGGGGGTGTTCAGCCTGGAGAAGAGAAGGCACCGAGGAGACCTTGGAGCACCTTCCAGTGCCTGAAGGGGCTCCAGGAAAGCTGGAGAGGGACTGGTGCCAAGGGCAGGGAGTGATGGGACGAGGGGAAAAGGGTTCCAAGTGCCAGAGGGGAGATGGAGATGGGATGGGAGGGAGAAATTGTTTGGTGTGAGGGTGGTGAGAGCCTGGCCCAGGGTGCCCAGAGAAGCTGTGGCTGCCCCTCCCTGGCAGTGTTGAAGGCCAGGTTGGATGGGGCTTGGAGCAACCTGGTGTGGTGGGAGGTGTCCCTGCCCATGGCAGGGTGTTGGAGCTGGATGAGCTTTTTGGTCCCTTCCAACTCAAACCTTTCTGGGATTCTAGCATGAAAAGCACGGGCTGGTTGGGCAAAGGGTGTGATGAAGCCCTCTGCAGCCCAGTGTCAGTGAGTTGCTCTCTTCTGTGTTTGCAGACACCCCAAGCATTGGAGTGCTGGGAGATCCAGGAGCTCTCTGTGGCCCCGTGCTGCCTGTTTTCAACTCAGTGTAGCTGAGAACGTGGCTCTGTGTCACCTGCAGCCGTGAACGGAGGTGTTGGCTCCAATTAGAGTTATAAATAAGCAGCTCCATCCCCTCCCAGCTCCCAGCTCCCACATCACCCCCTACATCCCTGCCCCGGTGGGACTGAGCCTCATGGAAGCTGAGAAGCTGGGGGCAGGGTGACAAAGAGCTGCTGCTGGCTCTGTCTCCAACCAGACTTATTCTGCTTTGCCGAGCAGAAAAGCTGCAGGGGATCTCTGGCTCAGCCGGGCGCGGATGCTGAACTGGGATCTGGCTGGAACTGGTCCCACAGAGCCAGGGGTTTTGCTGCTGGAACTTTGCTGTCTTTGCTTTGTATTTCAGTTTTCTTCCTCCCGTGAGAGGTGCAGCTGGCTGGCCAGCCCCAGCAAAGCCTCCGAGGCTTCGGGCTTAGGGAAGTTGGAGATCTCTGTGGCACAACAGGAGTGGGATTTGTTTGCAAAGCGTGTGGGTGTTGGAAGGTCTGCTTTGTAAGGGAAAAGAGGGAGAAATCTGGCAGGGCTGGGGCTGCTTCTGTCTCTGTTGTGGTTACAGCCGAACAGAGCAGGTTTTCTGGTAGGCAATTTCATTGCTTAATTACTGTTCAATCACATCCGCAGCCCAGGGCACGGATTCCTCCACAGACAGGAGCTGTTCCAGGGAGCAGAGCGGCGCTGGGCTGTTCCTGAGCCCTGCTGGAATTTGCTGGGGTGACTCTGCCGCTCGACGCGTGAGCCAGAGCAGGGTGGGTGGGAGGTGAGCTGTGAGGAGCAACCAAGCTCCCCGAGACAAAGGCTGTCGTTGGGTGTTTGTGATGCTCCAACGCACGGTTCCTGGTTAAACAGGAATGGTTTAACCATTCCATCCAGACTATCACTCAGTGGGGGTCCTAGAATCACAGAATCATTATGGTTGGAAGGGACCTCCAGGGTCATCAAGTCCAACCTTTATCCCATCATATTCCTAACCATCAGACCATCAGACCATGGCCTCAAGTGCCTCATCAACCCGTTTTTTGAACACCCCCAGGGACGGTGACTCCACCACCTCCCTGGGCAGCCCATTCCAGTGCCCAACCACCCTCTCAGGAAAGAACTTCTTCCTAATCTCCAACCTAAACTTCCCCTGATGGAACCTGAGGCCATTTCCCCTCATCCTGTCATCAGCAACTGGGGAGAAGAGACCAACACCAGCCTCACTACAACCTCCCTTTAGGTAGCTGTAGAGGGCAATGAGGTCTCCTCTCAGTCTCCTCTTCTCCAGGCTCAATAACCCCAGTTCCCTCAGCTGGTTCTTGTTTGCCAGACCTCTCCCCAGCCTCATTGCCCTTCTCTGGACTCGCTCCAGCACCTCAATGTCCTTCCCATCCTACAGTGCCCAGAACTGGACGCAGCACTCAAGGTGTGGTCTCACCAGTGCTGAGTACAGGGGCACCATCACCTCCCTACTCCTGCTGGTCACACTGATACAGGCCAGGGTGCCGTTGGCCTTCTTGGCCACCTGGGCACACTGCTGGCTCATGTTCAGCTGGCTGTCAACCAACACCCCCAGGTCCTTTTCCAGCCACCCTTCCCCAAGCCTGGAGCTGCATGGGGTTGTTGTGGCCAAAGTGCATGACCTGGCACTTCCCCTTGTTAAACCTCATGGAGTTGGCCTCAGGTCCTAGGGCTTGAGAGAAGATCGGTTGGGTTCTTCCTTTAACGACACCAGGCAACCTCGTGGTGGTTTCCTGCCCATAGAATCAGAACAGGTCCACCTGATTATTTTGGAGGAGACTCTGCCAGGTGAAGCCTTGGTTGTCAGATCTCTTCGTGCTGGAGAAATGCACGAGTGCCAACGCAGCGCACGGCTCCTGCGATGGGCTGAGCGCGTTGGCCAGAGGAGCGGTGGCTTGGGCAGAGCCACTTGGGGATTGTGTCTGTGCTGGAGCAGGGAAATGCAGAGCAGATGTTTGCGGATCCCGGGCTGGAGACCCACGCGGTGCCAGTGACTCAGTGGCTGAATCAGCTGAGGAGTGTCCTGGTGCCAGTCCCAGGCTGCAAGGTGCACATGGGTGATGCCAGCAAGGCACGGGCTGTGAGGCTCCTGTTGGTGCCAGCAGCTCCTGGCTGTGGTTGATGCGTAGCAGGTGACTGCTCTGACCATCTCATCACTGGGGGCTGGGAAAAAAGAACATGGTGGAGTCACCGTCCCTGGAGGTGTTCAAGAGGCGTCTGGATGTAGCGCTGGGTGATGTGGGTGAGTGGGGATGTAGGCAGGGGTTGGACTGGATGAGCTTGAAGGTCTCTTCCAACCTCAATGATTCCATGATTCTATGGCATTTTGAGCCAATTTAAGAGCTTCCTGCCCCTCTTACCTTCTCCACTGCCTTGAAATACTTCCATCCCTTTGCTGTCTGCACCCATGAGGAAGCAGGAGGTCTCTGCAGAGATAGCTCTTCCAGCCTGACATGTGCTGGAGTCAATGCATGGGAAGGGGCACGGTGGCTTTCCCAGTGGATCTGCCCCAGTCCGGTGGATTCCCTGCTGGTTGGTGGTCTCCACAGCCTTAAGGAACTCTTCATGGTAGTGACTTTTCTGCTGCTGCGTGCTCATCCCTGCTTACCCCTCAGATTCTGTAAAAGACCAACCAGCTCCTTGACACGTCATCCTGCGTCTCGGTGGAGAAGGACCTGCCTATGTGCTGAGTCCTGCTAGCTGAGCGGGTCCTGTGTTAAACCTGTTCCTACCTGTGGGACAACCCATACACGTGCAATTCTAGCAGGTCCTTTGAAATCTTGACCTAGCAGAGCTTCCTAAACCTTGGGAGAAACTAAGTGTCTCCACAGAGACGAACCACCTAACCAGGGACAGAGGAGAAACACACCCACTGTGATGCAGGATGGAGCAGACACACTCACTGTCTCCTCCTCTCTTGCCCAGCTCCTCATCTCTTGACTTTTTTGCTCTGTTTAATAACTTAAAAACACCTCCTGGATCTCTCTCTGCTGACCATCTTGGCACCACCTTTCCATTCCAACCTCCTCCTGCAGAACCCAACCTTGCGGGGTTCGTTTCCACAGAATTAAACCTAAGGTGGGGAAAATGAGCTTGGATTTCATTTCTCTGAACCTCTGCTCACTCCAAGTGTTGGATTTCTGCCACCTAATTCTGGTTGGGACACTCGAGCTTTGCCTGCAAGAAGAGAAGGTTTTGCTCTCTAAGTCTTCTCGCGGAGTGGTTGTTTGTGTCCATTGGGTGCGGGGAACGGCAGGGAAAAGCACAACTCATTTAGGGCTTAGATGAGAATTGAAAAAAGGGGTTGGAAACGAGATGTGTGAGATTTCAAATTTCATCTTTTATAACCAACTGTTGCCTGTGGACAGAGGAATTGTAACAGAGGGATTTAATCTTTGTAAACAAGAGGCAGACGTGTCAGAGCAGCCCCGCGGGCGCGTGGCAGGACTTTAAATCTGACCTGGCTGGAGAGGCTGAAACAACTTAACCACCACTAAGGGGTTTATTGGCACCCGGAGCTCTGTGAAAGAGACAAATTGGAGGGTTTGAGGCCCCTGCTCTGTGTAGTTGGTTTTTATTAGAGCCATCGGTTTTGAGCCTGCCCAGGTGGATGTGCCTGCAGTCTCCCAGCCTCTCCCAGGCTGGACTGGCCACCTCTCAGTCAACGCCAAGATGTCCAAGCATCATTCAGCAGAAAAGAAACAAGATGACCTTGTTCAAAGGCCCTGAGCCACGCTGTGCCCACGTTGGCTGCTATGTTTGTTTGTTGGTGTTCAGCAATAGTGAAGCCCTCCTAGATATGCAGCTTTCAGGTACATTTGTTTTGCCCAGTTATGGCAAGGTCTCCTTTCTCTGCACGATGAGGTCCTTAGGTACATTTGAAGGATTTGCTATTAGTTCCTGTTTCACAGCTCTGTTACTGCTCATATCAGCCCTACATGAACAAGAGTTGCTCTTTGATAGGGACCAGGGCACCATCAGCTCCTGGACGTGAGCGGTGGAAGAACCTGCAGAGATCAGTGACCAAGAGAAAAGCCACGACCCCCCAGACCTGGCTGGAGCTGCCCACAGGCTCTGAAGGGATGGAAACCTGGGATCTGCTGTGGGGAGCAACCTTGGTCAAGCCAACAACTACCTAAAAGGAGGTTGTAGTGAGGCTGGGGGTTGTCTCTTCTCCCCAATTGCTGATGACAGGACGAGAGGAAATGGCCTCAAGTTCCATCAGGGGAAGTTTAGGTTGGAGATTAGGAAGAAGTTCTTTCCTGAGAGGGTGGTTGGGCACTGGAATGGGCTGCCCAGGGAGGTGGTGGAGTCACTGTCCCTGGGGGTGTTCAAAAAACGGGTTGATGAGGCACTTGAGGCCATGGTCTGATGGTCTGATGGTTAGGAATATGATGGGGTAAAGGTTGGACTTGATGACCCTGGAGGTCCCTTCCAACCCTAATGATTCTATGATTCTAGGGGACAGGACGGTGGCTGAGGTGGAGGGATCTGTAGGCTATGAACCAGACTTGTGCATGACTGCTTTGAAGAGCAGGCTCGGAGCTCCTTGAGGAGGTGTGTGGGCAAGGTGAGCCCACTGGGATCACCCACCTGGGTTTCCCAAGGGTGTTTGACAAGGTCCCTCAACAAAGGCTCCCAATGAAAGGAAGCAGCCCTGGAATGGGAGGTGAGGTCCTCACGGGGAGACAGCATTTGCTGAAACTTAGAGCCACTAAGATGATTAAGGGAGTGGAACATCTCCCTTATGAGGAGAGGCTGAGGAAGCTGGGTCTCTTTAGCTTGGAGAAAAGGCGACTGAGGGGTGACCTCATCCATGGTTACAAATATGTAAAGGGTGAGGGGCAGGACGATAGAGCCAAGCTTTTTACAGTGATGACCAATGATAGGACAAGGGGCAATGGTTGTAAACTGGAGCACAGGAGGTTCCATGTGAATATCAGGAAAAACTTTTTCACTGTGCGAGTGACGGAGCACTGGACCAGGCTGCCCAGAGAGGTTGTGGAGTCTCCTTGGCTGGAGACATTCAAACCCCGCCTGGATGCGTTCCTGTGTGATGGACTCTAGGTGACCCTGCTCTGGCAGGGGGGTTGGACTAGATGATCCTTCGAGGTCCCTTCCAACCCTAGAATTCTGTGATTCTGTGATTCTGTGATTCTGTGAAATATATGGAACAAAAGGTGGGAGGTGACAATCTGTAGCAGGAAACACCAGGGAGCTGCTCAGGACTACGTTCAGTATATTCCGAATGGATCAGCGGGAGCAGGCAGGTGGATGGAGGCCAACTGTGGAAAGAGGTTGGGCAATAAAAGAGATGGGATTCAAATGTGTGTAAGTGCAAAATGGTGCACAGGGGGAAAAACCAATTCTAACTCTATTTATAAAGCAACGGGTTCCGAGTTAAGTGTTACCATCCGGAATCATAGAATCATAGAATCATTATGGTTGGAAGGGACCTCCAGGGTCATCAAGTCCAACCTTTATCCCATCTTATTCCTAACCACTGGACCATTAGAACGTCAGGGCTGCAGCAGACTGTGCTGTGAAAATGTCAGTGTAGTGGTCAGCAGCCATGGAGAAAACCAACTGTGTGTGAGGACTGCAGGGGGAAACCAGAGAGCAAGGGAGACCATCCCCATCTCCTCTGCCTGGGGGCACTGGGGGAGCCAGGGGTGCCAGCAAAGGGTCTCTGGAGCTTCGAGGATGTTTCAGGCAAGGAGGGACCATCCCTGGTGGGGTGGTCTGTGCAGAGAGGTGGCCGGAGCTGCTCTCTCCCAGCCCCGGAGGGTTAATCCCACCGGGAAGGGGACCGTCAGCTCTGTGCAGACGCGTGTTCTGCTCACGGATGTGAACATCCATCAGGAGTCAGGCGTCTGCTGAGTCACCTCCGTCCTTGCCTGGCTCCATCACTGGTGGCCGACAGGCCAGGCTCCTGCAGCACCGCAGGAGCTGCTGCGGTGACCTCTGCCAGCAGGACCAGCTCTGAAATGGAATTTGTGCTGTTGTTTTTAACGCAGAAACTGGGAAGGTTCCTTTGGTGGCTGGTGACAGCTGGGAAGGTGAACCTGATCTGGGTGGAGTGAGCAGTGGGGGAGCGCTGCAGTGACAACTCCTGCCCTGAGTGCTGGAGGTCTCAGCGGGCTCCAGACCAAAGCTGTCCACCAGTGAGCTCCAGACCAAAGCTGCCCCACCAGCGGGCTCCAGACCAAAGCTGCCCCACCAGTGAGCTCCAGACCAAAGCTGTGTCATCAGTGGCCCACCAGTGGGCTCCATCCTCCCCTGCTGCCCAGCAGATGGGTGGCAGGCACTGGGGTCAGCTCTGAGCCCCACAGTTGCGGGAGGGCAGGGGCAGAAAACCTCCACCAGCTCTGCTGGGCTGGTGATGGGGGTTGGAGCCCAGGTCCTGGCACCTCTCCCAGGTGGGTCCCGGTTATTTTTCCCAAACTGAGAACAAGGTCACCTCTTTGCAAGGAAGATATGGACTGAACAACCCAGGGGAACCTGGTCACTGTTTGTTGGCGAGGCCTCAGGAGAGCGTGTGAGGGTTTTTCCTGGGGCTGGTTTTTAGTGGGATGGCCATGGTGGAGGGGTCGGTGCTCCCCTAGCCCTGCCTGGACCTCAGCCGTGCAGTTCCCTCTGCTGCTGCTCAGCGGGCCCTGAGCTCAGGTCCTGTCCCTGAGTTGTGTTGTGTGACATCCCACTGGCTGCCCTCAATCCTGCTCCCACTCCTGGCAGCTCTTCCATGGCTCTTCCCAGGCGTGAGACCGGGGTTGTGGGCTCCGAGCCCATCTGGTGTCCCCTCAGCTCCAGAGCATCCCCTGTGACACCGCTGCAGGGCAGGACCTCCCTGCTGGCCCCTTCCCAGCCCTTCCCAACCCTGCCCCATCGGTGCCACCGGGTTCCTCCGCTCCCACCCCGGCCATGCAGAAGAGGGGTGATGTGTGGTGGTTGGGTTCAGCGTCTGGGTCAAACCTGATCAGCACAAAAGCCTGGGTTGGAAATGCTGTCCCAGTTCCTGCTGTCCATGCTCTGTCCCTGGGACTGTCCATGCCCCGTCCCCAGGACTGTCCATGCCCCAACCCCAGCACCACCCTCCCCTCTCCGTTCATCTCCCAGGAGCTCCAAGCTGAAGGAGCAGGACTCAGCTCCCGTCACACTTCAGTGGGCTCCGCGGTTGCCTGAGGCCCTTTCCTCTGCTCTCTCTCTAATTGGTATCACTTTATCCCCGACTCCATCCCCCGGGATCCTGCAGGGAATCCTGCTCTGCCCGCCTCCAGCTGCTGCTGAGCAGGGACACAGAGCAGGACAGACCCAGTCCTGCTGAGCCACCAGGCAGAGGTTGGACCCGGACACAGGGAGAGGTTTCTCCCCACCAGCTCCCCGAGGGAAGCCCTGGAGCTCCTGGGGGAAAAGCAGTGTCCCAATGGCTCACACGTGGGGTGGAGTCAGCAGCTCCAGCACAGCTGTGGAGGAGCACAGCTCAGCTTCCCACATCCACTCCTTCTCCAGCGTGAGGAGAAACCAGGCTGAGCTGTGCTGGTGAGGGTGGTTGGGCACGGAGAGGGTGGTTGGGCACTGGAATGGGCTGCCCAGGGAGGTGGTGGAGTCACCGTCCCTGGGGGTGTTCAAAAAACGGGTTGATGAGGCACTTGAGGCCATGGTCTGGTGGTCTGATGGTTAGGAATATGATGGGATAAAGGTTGGACTTGATGACCCTGGAGGTCCCTTCCAACCATAAAGATTCTATGATTCTGTGATTCTATGATTCTATGGTGCTGGGCAGTGCCAGGCTCTTCCTCCACCCCAGCACCCTCTGTACCTCACCTCCTCATCTACTGACTCCATCCTGGGTCTCCAGGCTTCCAGCACTTCTGGTCGTGTGTCTAGTTCCAAACCAGAGCAGGGTGGGATCATGGGCATTGTCCCAGGCAGCCCAATCAACCATGGTGAAACCTTCTTGTGAAGCTTGTGAGGACTAACAGGGCACATCAGAACCAAAGGGGTGGTCACAGCCACCGAGCACCACCAGGACAGAGGTCCTCAGGGCTCCTCTCTCAGCTGCTTGGTGGAGATGAAGCTGCCACAACATGAGCGTGAAGGTCAGGGCTGCTGTGCTGCAAATGCCACGTCCATGGTGGGCGTCCATGGTGGGCGTCCATGCACCCTGAAGGGCCAGCTCCTCCAAAGGTGAGCAGAGACCTGGGCCCAGCACTGCCCTGCTCAGCAAATGTCCTCCTGAACCCAGTCAGGGGAGGAGAATGGTGAGGAAGGGGTGTGAGGGTCCCTGTTCCAGCCCAGGACCTCCAGCACACACAGACACAGGGGGTGTGGACCAACTGGAGGGTGACATCTCCTAGCTGGCCATGTCCATCAGCATGGCACACCTCCCAGGCAGTGAGGGAGCAGATGCTGGCCACACAAGAAGAGACACGGGGAGCTTGGAATGAGGATTTTTAATTAAAAAATCATTTTCCTCCCCGTAACGTCAGAGCTGAGTTCACAGTTTGGGCTCTAAACCCTGGGGTGAAGAGGAGCGGGTCTCCTCCAGCCCTCCTGAGCAGCAGGAAGTGCTGAGAAGGGCATTCCCAATAAATCTTCCCTGTGCCAGTTCCCAGGAGAACTGGGTCATCTCAGGCACTTCCTCCCCCACCAGCCAGCACCTCCTTGCAAAGTTATGGAGCTGTAAGTTTGGCAGAAGCTGCCAGGGCCCCGAGGACACTCATAGGCCTTCATGGGTCTCACCTGGGGCCTCCACGCCCATGGGCCCAGGAACCCATTTAAGCTCAGCGTTGGGCCTTCAGCCTCTCCTTGATCTGCATTGTAGGAACACTGGTCTCCAGCTCAGCAGAGCCTGGCTACAGATTGACTTCTTAAGCTCTTCTCAGATGTGCCGCACCACTAAGGACCTGTGTGGGCTGTGTCTGACCTGGGTTGCTCCCACCAGACCTCCTCCTGACCTGCAGCTTGCCCTGACACCTGCCTCATCACCATGAACGTGATGATCTGGACTCTCTCAACCTGGTGACCACATCTGAGTGGGTTCTGCTTGCCACTCGGGTACCAGGGCTGTTGAGAGCCACCCAATCCTGGTTGCCCCCCAACCCTTCAGACCTTCCTGAAAGTGGTCTGTGTGTGCAACATGAACTGGAGATGACCCGAAGCCCAGCATGCTGGGTGAGATTTCTGGGCACTGCTACTCATATTTTCTTCACCATGTTTGTCCTCCTGAGAGCTCCGTATAAACGTGGAACCTGGAGGAGCCTGCAAGCCCCTGTGGGCTACAGGCAGGTGACCAGAAGAAATGGAGCACAACCCGTCTCAGGGCACTCTGATCAAATGCTTCCAGTTTTAAATGGACTCGGTGGGCACAAACAGTCCATGTCTCAGCCTCCTGCTACCTCTGTCCCTGGCATGGCTGGGCACATCTCCATCCATGCTGCTGCTGGGTAGGAATAGCTCCATCCATGGAAAAGGAGAAACTGGTGGGAATGTGATAATCAGCAGTGGGTTTGGGTGTAGAGATGAGGAAATAGTAGTCTGCAAGGTCCTATAAAGAGAGTGCAGAAGTTGAGAGGTGATACACAGACTCTGGACTTCACCATATCCAGGGAGTTGGTGAGGAGGATCCTGTGGAAGGAGACTCCTGGGAGAAGGAACGCGGCAGAACTGGCAGGTTTTTAAGGATAGGATCATCCATGTCCATCCCATTAATCAGGTGCACAAATAGATGTACTGGAAGATAGGTTTGGCTCAACTGGGAATGAAACTTGTGACTGAGCTTGAGTGCAAAAAGGCCGTATGAAGGAGGTGGAAGCATGGACAGGCCATGAGGAGAAATTTGGAAATGTTAACTGGGCTCGTTAGGGAAGCCAAAGCTCAGTTTGTTGAGATGTGTGAGGAACATCAGGTCTTCTATAACTTCTATAATTATAGAAGATCTGATGTTCCTCACACATCTCAGCAAACTCCTTTAGCTGTAGAAGGCTGAGGAAGGAAAGTGTCCACCACAACTGGTGGTGGATGCAGGCAAAGCTGAGGTTCTCCACGCTGCCTTTGCCTTGGTCGTCACTAACCAGGTCTCACAGTGACCCTGGAGGCAGGGTCTGAAGAGCATGACCAGCAGTGGGTGAGGGTCAGGGTGGTCACTGCTTGGAGAGTTTGATCTGTAGAAACCTGTGAGCCCAGAGAGGCTGTGTCCATCAGCCAGGATGGTCCTGGCAGGGCCACGCATGGCAGCCTGGAGGATGCTCCTGGGTGGATGGAAGAGCGGGAGGTGATGGGGGGCTGGGCTGGGCAGGGGCTGGTCCACCCTGGCCACCTCCCGTGGTGGGGCACAGGGTCCGTGGGTGACCTGGCCCCGTGTCCCAGCGGGGTGACACGGGGCGGGGGGAGGGCT
>VZRW01007334.1:22316-53862 GCA_013398125.1 Aegotheles bennettii
GGTGGCGGAGCGGAGCGGAGCGGTCCCGCGCGGCCATGGCTGCGGTTCGCTGCCTCCTGCTGCTCTTCTGCGGCGCCGCGCTCGGCCCCGCCGTGCACCTGGACTTCGCCGAGCACCGCAGCCAGGCGGCCAAGATCAAGGTCAACCCCCGCGGCAACCTCTGGGCCACAGGTAGCCCCGGGGCGAGCGGGCGGGCGAGGCGCGGCTCCCTCCGGGGCTGCCCGCGGGAGCCCCCGCACCTCTGCACCGGGGGGCTCGGGCTGCGGCGGGACCCGTGGTGGGCAGGAGAAGGGCAGGGAGGACATGGGACAACCCCCTCTGAGCCCGGGACGCCGGCAGCAGGAGGGCGAAGTGTCCCCAAGTCCCACCCGGAGCAAGGACCCGGGGTTTTGGGGTTTCTCCTCGCTCCCTGGTGATCGGCAGCTTGGGCTTGGGGTCTGCTCGGGGCTTCTTGTGGGCTTGCGTTGTCCTGAGGGTGCAGGTGACAGCCTGGCCCCTGCTCCCTGCCCGGGCGTTGTGTGGACACACAGGTCCCTTGTGTTGCAGGTCACTTCATGGGGAAGAAGAGCGTCGCGGGGTCCCCACACCTGGAGTCACCCGAGGAACCTGCGGTGCCGATGGTCTTCGGGCCATCCCTCAGAGCCTTGCTGGAGGACATGATGGAACTGCTCACCCGGGAGCTCCTGAAAATCCTCTTGCGAGAGAGACTTTTGGATGAGAACCAAGGGAAATACGACCTCGCTGACCAGGTGAATATTGGCTAAGGCGGAGGGAGATGCTCGGAGCAGGGAGGTGGTGGAGATGTTGATCTGCAGCAGCCAGCTTTGCTGGAGATGGAAGCATCTACGTAGATGCTTGAGGTGTGTTCCCCCCTTCTGCTCCTTAAGCTGCTTCCTAAGACCAACCATAAAGGGGCAGAGGAGAAGGCTCCCTAGGCTGGTGTCTAGCTGTGCCATGGCTGTTGGTCCCAAGTGCTGGGGAAGGGCGTGAGGATGAGTAGGGGATGCTGTGATGGAGCTGTGGCCCTGGTGATCTCCAGCCCAGGGGTTGTCAGTCAGCATCTGGGTCTTCCTTGACCAGATGAGTAAGAGGATGGCTGGCCACTGTGGCTGCTGTGAAGAGATGTCCCCTTCTCCAGCCACTGCAGGGACAGGGAAATCATTTCTCCCCTCTGTTTCTGTAGAAAGTGGCCAAGAAGGACCCAGCTCCACCAGTGAAGGGGGAGCAGTGTGTCACGCAAAGAGGTCTTGGGCTTTTGCTGCCCCCGTCTTGGGTCTGTGAGGGGCACTCAGCTCTCTTGGCTTGGCTTGTGGAGGGGCAGTGTGCTGCAGAGCACACCTTGGGGGGCAGGCAGGAGCCTCTGCAGATCCTCAGCCTCCTCCGTGTGGCTTTTCCCTCGGAGCACACCCAACTCCTAGTGGAAAACCTGCCCCTGGGAGCAGCACGCAGGTCCTCACCCAGGAGGTGGGATTGCTTGGTCCGTGGGGCTCTGCTTCCCCAGTGTCTCGCCCTTCCTGGTCGCTGCAGGAGGTCACTGAGAACCTCGGAGCCATGAAATCCTCTTAGGTGGGTTCTGCGGGTGCTGTCCCACTGAGCTGCTGCTCCTCAGGACTTTTGTTACCCAGCTTTAGGCAGTGCTTGCTCCCATTCTTTGCTCTTTTTTGGGAAGGAGCAGAGTTGCAGGGATGTGAGCCTGGGTGGCCACTGATGGTTCAGGCGCCTTCTTGACTCGGTTGCAGCAGACTTTAGTGAACTGAGGCTTTCCTGGAGAGCTGGTCCCATCAGGATAGAGGGCTTAGCACCATGAAGACACAGCTGGGCATGGCTGAGGACACCAGCCCAGCCCTGCTCCCCTGAGGATGCTGCGACCACTGCACTGCTGCAGCTTCTGCTTCTCAGATGCAGCTGAATGGGAGGAGAGGGCTGTGAAGGTCCCAAACCCTTCTCCTTCTCCTAGGGAGCTTTTGAGGAGGAGGGTATTTGCTGCATGAGCTGCCTGAGATGGTGGGAGGGCGGTGAATGTGCCGAGATGTTCGTGAGCGTGCGGTGTGGGTTTGATGGAAGTGACCCTGGTGGTGTTCCTCGGTGTAGGTGAGTCCCATGGTCACCTCTCGCACACGGATGTGCTTGAGCAGAAGCTGCCCTGGGTACTGGTGCCATGTCCTAGGTTGCCAGCTGGGTGCTGGTGCCCTTCCAGCCTGTTCCTGGTGCCCAGGGGCAGCACCCAGCACTGGACACCAGCCTGGGTGTGCTGGGTCTTGGAGCTCTGCTGCTGGAGGGCAGTTTGGCTCATGGTCAGGCAGAAGCTGTCCATCTCACTGCCCCAGTGCTGCTCCCATGGGAGGTGGCTCCTGCCCCTCACCTTCTCCTCCTGAAGCCTCTCTCCTCTCCTTGGCCGGTACCCTGGTGTGCCAATTGTCCTCTCGGTGGCAGTGGTGACCTTGTTGGGTGATAGGTTTCAGGCACCTGTGAGCACCTCAGTAGACTCAACTCCTGCCTTCCTGCTCCTTTCTTTGCCACCCGTCCCCCAGGGCATCCTCTCAGCTGCTGGCTGATGCTATAGGACTGCCACTCCTGGTGCCTTGGAGTGCTGCCTGTCCCTCTGTGGGACCTTATTTTCCTTGCTTGTGTGGGTGACACAGTGCTAATGTGAATTCCTGCCACCCTGAAGGCTTTCTCCTTCGATGTGACCATTGTTGGACACCTGGATGCTTGAACTGGTCCGTGTGCCATGTTCACCACTCACCTAACAAGGTGGCTCTGCTCCATGACACCCTCCCTCCACCCCCTGCTCAGGATGTGTCCCTTCCATCTCAGCTCAGAGCAAACCCTTCTCCCTCCCCTGGGAGCTCTGGTCAGGCAGGCAGGAGCTCATGTGCTCTCCGGGTGGCTCCTCCAGCACCAGTGCTGTACAGGAGGAACTTGGCTCTCACTGGAAGCTCAGTGGGCTCGTACTGCTCTGAGGAACTCACAAACAGGTTCTTCCTTTCCGTGGGGCCCCTCCAAGCATTAAATAAACCCCAGGGCTTAGTCTTTTGGCTCACTCTGCCCTCATGTGGGTTAGTCCTGCCTGCTGCTGCTGGGCTTTGTCTCCAGCTGTTTCCCATCCCTTCGTGGTGGAGCCCATGTGCTGTTCCAGGCTGGTGATGGCAGAGCAGGAGGGGTTTTGTCTTTTAACCACATGTAGCAGGCAGGGCTCGGCCCTCAGCACGCCAGGGCTTCACCATGTCACCCTGCTGTTGTGCGTGACGAGGATTTGCCTGGCGTTGTCCCCACCCCTTGCCATCTCCTTGGCTGTGTGGTGGCATTTCTCCAGGAGACAGGCAGGGTGAGACCATGTGTGCGGAGTGGGATGGCTCCAGCGTGTGGGGAGGGTCCTTCTGCACGAGGGCAGATGCTGCCCTGCGTAGTCACCTCTGGGTGGTCCTACAGGATCCCTCTGGAACTCTTCCCAACCCTGTGGCTGCTGGCTCAGTGGGCTGGTGAAGTTTGCCTCTGCTGGATCAGCTGTGGTCCAGCCGCTGGAGCACAGGAAGGAAGGCAGGAGCCTCTGGCTCTTTCTTCTCATGTGCTGTCCCAAGCCACCCCTGAAAAGTGCCAGCGTGGTGCAGCGTGGGACCAGACCATGGTACCCAGCAGGTGCTGGTGAGGGCTGTGCCTGGGACCCTGTCTCACCGTTGTGCCTTCTCTTGCAGGAGTCTGGGCTTCTAGCAAAGGTGCTGGAGAAGTATTTCTCAAATTGAAGCAGCAGAGCCGTGGAGGGTGAGGTCTGCGGGCTCGGCCACGCGTGGCAGGAGGAGGAGAGCATCGTCCTTGTGGGTTACTGTAGCAACATCACTTTTCTTTATTTATTCTGTTATTTATTTATCCATTCATTAATTCATTCTGTTATTTATTTATTTATTCAATTATTGATTTATTTAGTCTGTTATTAATTTATTCTGTGTTTTATTTATTCGTTCATTCATTCTGTTATTTATTCGTTTGTTCTGTTATTTATTTATTTATCCTGTTATTAATTCATTCTGTTATTTATTCATTCATTCATTCGTTCTGTCATTTATTTATTTATTTATCCAGTTCTTGATTTATCCTGTTAATTATTTATCCTGTTATTAATGTATTATCCTGTCAATGGTGATTGCCTGTACGAGAAGCAGAGCCTCCCTGTGTATCTCCTGTATCTTTGCTGCTCTCTTGGTGTCCCCTGTGCCCCTGTGAATAAAACTGGCTCTTTGCACAGCCCGGCTCAGGCTCTGCTCTGGGGGTGGGACAGCAGCCCCCAGGGCTCGTGCAAGGATGGGGAGTGGGGATGGAGGGAAACTTCTGGCTCTCAGCAGCCAGGAGGGGGTTGGAGTCGATCCCTGCAGCCTCTGCCCACGGAAGGAGGCCCTGAGGCTGCGTGACAAAGTGACAAGCTTGGATGAGCCGATGACACCACTCGCTACTGGAGCATCTCCATCACCCTCCTGGCTGGGGGGGTTCCCAGCAAACCCTCCTGAAAACAGAGAGCACCTTGCTCATGGCATCACTGCCATCTCTGGCCCGAGCAGGGTCCCTGCCTCGTGGGACCCCACTGTTCACTACAGGCTCGTTGGCCTGGGTTGGACCTTCTGCTGCTGTGGCCACCAAACCCTCAGCCTGTCTGGGTGCCTGCTTTGGGGTGGTTGCCTGGTGCACCTTTGCATGGGCAGAGGTACAACCTTGGTGACCTCTGTTGTGCAGGATGGCTGAAGAAGGGCCCAAGCAGGGACTGCCCAGTATGGGGGATGGAGCACAGTGCTGCTCATAGATCCATCTGCTGTCCTCCCAGAGTTCTGTCACAAATGAAACCGTGAGCTTTCCCTCACATGCACTTCTGAAACTGATTTCAACCTGAGCCTTTGAACTCCTGCAGGGAGGAGAGCCCTTCTCCCATGAGCAACAGGAGCCCAGAGCCACGCCGTGCCAAGCCAAGGGGTGAGCCAGTATCTGAACATGCTGATGACCAGTAGAATTAAGAAAGCTGTGGTAGAAGACCTTCCCACCTTGCTCCCTATCTCTTCCAGGATAGCTTGAAGCACACGTGTTGTTTAGGAACACATTGCTCCTGCAGGAACTTGCTTGTGAGCAAGGGAAAGGCAGTGGCAGCCCTAAACTAAACCTTAAACCTAACCTAGGGAGCTGCAGGAGAGGTCTCCATCCCAGGGCAGATGTGGAGCATGCAGGCACAGATGCCCCAGCCCACTCACATTAAGGCACAGCACTGCCTCCTGCCCAGCCCCAGGCCTGGAGATGCTTCTTAGGAGAAGACACAGTGCTGCAAACCCACTACCAATGTCACAGGATGTCCCAAGCCAGGCGAGAGCTAGAGCCAGCAGTGTAGGGGACAGCTGGGGGCATCACGGGATCCCCAGGTCCTGCTTGAGGCAGGCTGGCAACTCTGGGAGGTGAAAAGAGAGAGGTGCTGCAGGAAAGTGTGATGGGGTCACCACTGCAGGTCTCAGCCCATGTTTTCTGTGAAAAACGATGAGGGTGTTTTCCACCCACAGCCTGACTTTGGAGCCTTCAGAGCTGGCACCTTCTCAGCTGCTCGAAGGCTGGTTTGAGAGGGTGAATAACCCTAGTCTTCCAACTAGTCTGCCCCAAACATGGCCATCAAATGCCCTAATGCCAGGGGCCTTCATCCTCCAGAAGAGTGGGACAAGGATAGGAAGGAGTTTTCCTGGAGGCATGGGATGATGGGTCAGATCATGCCAGGCATGGATGATGGGTCAGATCATGCCAAGCCTCCCCTGCGTCAATGGAGCGGCTGCAGCCCCTGGAGAGAACATCACCTCGCTGCCTCTTGGAGCCCTCCCCAGTTCTCCAGCCTTCTGGTGGACAACCCATCTGCAGCACCACAGCAGCCTCTGTGCCCCATATGCCCTCCTTGTCTCCTTCATGGTCTCCTATGCACCAGCTCTGCTCAGGAGGTGTCCCACTGTCCTCCTGCAGTCGCTCATGCCCAGGACTGTGGGAAGGCTTCCTCCAAGCTGTATTTTTCAGCCCAGGCTTCCTGCTGTGTGCTGGGATGTGGGTGACCCCCAGCTTGCCTTTCATTAGCTGTTGCAAAGCCTTGGCTTAAAACTAATTATAAGCAAGAAAACTAATGACCTGGCGTATCGTGGCTGACGCTGGAGCAGACCAGATGTCTCTCAGCCGGCAGCGCGTTGGACTGACAGCCTAATGGCACTCCTGACCTGCTGTCACATCATGGGACCACCAGCTCATGGGAGGGTGAGCAGGCTCCTGAACCCCCCAGAGCAAACCTGCCAGGAGATATCTTGGCGAGATCCTCGTTGTCCCACCCACCCAGCAAGAACCCATCCAGCTGCCTGTCTGTCTGTCCATCTCCCCCCAGCGCTATCTCATGGGTCAAGGTAACGATGGGGAGGTCACTGTGATTACTGTCACGGGCAAAATAGACACAATTTGAGGAATTTAATTTATTATCAATTAATATATAAATATTTGAGTGTTGATTCAGGTTTTGGAAATAAACCACACACACATCCCCCCCCCAAGCATTTTCACACCTCTCCTCCCCTTTGCCAGGCTCAAGGTTGCTCCCAACAGCTCTCCTGTTCTGTGCTGTCACTGCTGGTGGAGCAGCAGGTGACAGCAGAGGGATGCGGTCAGGTCTCTGCTGTGACTGCTCCTCATTCCCACCTATGATTTAGACTTCCTTTTTCATAAGTTGTAATGACTTATTGGTGCCAAATGGTCTTTAAATGTCTCGAAATCCAATTGTAATGAATTACTCTCCTCCTTTGTCGACGTCTACCAGCAGATGATCTGGGAGCCTCACCAAACCTACCCTGAGAGAGGTCCCAGCTCAGGGGGAGATCCTGGGCCACAGTCCTGGAGAGCACAAAGGGTCTCCCTGAGCATCGCTGGTTGCACGATCACCAGGTGACTGACTTATTCCATACCTTTTCTTGGTTCCTTTTGGCATGTGTTAGGTGATCCTGGTATCCCAGCAACCGTACAATTCCAACGCTGTCCAGATTGTCCAGTTCTGGTCCCTACCAGATCCTGGCAGCAGGAATTTCCAGTAACAGGATCCAGGCAGCAGGACTTTCAGGTGCAGAGCCAGATCGTCCCAACTCACTGCACTTGGAACCAAAACAAGACCACGAAGTTGGCCATCCTGAGGTCGCAAAGTGGCCCAGGGCAGGACTGCACCACCTGCTCTCTCATGGACTCATCCACAGGCTGCAGTCCAGTTGGGGTTGTGTCTGCTCCAGCATGGGTCCTCCACGAGCAGCAGTCCATTCAAGGGGTGCCTGCTCCACCATGGAGCACTGCTTCATGCTCCTCCTCTGAACTGCTACATTGACCACTGGAGCTATGTTGGCCTCCTAAGCCACATGTTGTTGAGGAGAAAGGTGTCCAGCACCTGACTTGGACACCATCCTAGAAACATAGGTTAACTCAGGCTGGAGAGGACCTCAGCAGACATCCAGTCCAGATATTTGCCCAAGGTAGGGTCAGCTCTGGGGTCAGACCAGGTTACTTGGGGCTTTGTCCCATCATGTCCTGAGAACCTCCAGGTATGAAGGCTGGCTGACCTGCTCCACTGCTCCACTGTTCCAATGTTTCTTCTCCCACACAGGCAAGCCACCACTGGAGACCCAAGCCTCCAATCCCTCTTCAATTTAAATTACTTCACCAGTGACATTGGTTTCTGTTTAGTTGTGAGGCTGCTCCATGGGGAGGAGCTGCCTCAGAGGGATGTTTGTGGAAGTCCACTGCCACCCCTTGGTGTCATTGGTGTCCCAGGCTTAGCGAGGTGCTTCCTGTCATGCTCATTCACACGGGACTGGCTCTCCTGCTATGGCCTCAGCAAAAACATCAGGCCCCAGGTTGGTGTGCTCCTCTCTCCGAGGTGGCTTGAGACCTCTCTTCCATAGGAGACCAACAAACCAAGCAATGAGGAAGGGAGAGAAAGAGGCAGAAAGGAACTCAGGTTGTCATCAGGAAGCAAATGGGGGGACACCGATGACATGGAAGGTCCTCATGTAATGGCAAATGGTGGACAGAAAGGATGTGTACCCTGAACCCAGCACTGGTGACTTCACAAGACCATACGTGCTCAGGTGGCCAGGTTTCCTTCTCCAGCTGTGGGGACTGAGGATGGGGCCTCCTGGGAGGTGAAGAGAAGGGAGATCTAAGCCTTAGTGAACCATAGAATCATTTTGCTTGGAAAAGCCCTTTCAGATCACCCAACCCAACCGCCAACCCAGCACTGCCAAGGCCACCACTAACTCATGGTCCTCAGCACCACATCTACACAGCTTTGAGATCCTTCCAGGGATGGGGACCCCACCGCTGCTCTGGTGCCGGTGTTTGATAACCCTCTCAGTGAAGAATTTTCTTCTAGTATCCAATCAAAACCTCCCCTGGGCAACTTGAGGCCGTTTCCTCTTGTCCCATCGCCTGTTCCTTGGGTCCCCCTGGCTCCAACCTCTTCTCAGGGAGCTGCAGAGAGCAGAAGGTCTCCCCTCAGCCTCCTTCTCTCCAAGCTGAGCACCCCCAGCTCCCTCAGCCGTTCCCCATCAGCCCTGTGCTCCAGCCCCTGCCCCAGCTCCATTCCCTTCTCTGGACACCCCCCAGCCCCTCAATGTCCTTCTTGTCCTGAGGGGCCCAGAACTGACCCCAGGATTTGAGGTGTGGCCTCACCAGAGCTGAGCACAGGGAGACCTTGTACCAACTTCCTTGCCCCCCCCTCCACCTTGAACATGGCAGAATGACTTTGGAAAACACAAATATGGGACATTGTGATGGAGCATTTCATCACACCAGGTCCTTTGCTTCTAGCTGAGGTCCCCAGGAAGGTAGTCAGTTAAAGATGAGCAGGAGACATGCCCTGATAGACAGTAAGAGGCCTAGCAGAGATCTGGTACCTCCATGAGAACCCCAGTAGTTAGAAAACTGCTCCATCTCACACTGGAGCTGACAACAGCTTCTCAGTTTCAATTGGATCAGAGAAGAAGCCAAACTCCTCTGGTCACACCACACAGACCTTGTCATCCAGCCTATTCTCACTGCTCTAGTCCTTATGGGATGCTCTTCTCTGGACCCTCTTTCTAAGCCCAGGAGATGCCTTCTGAAGTATGAAAAGACTTCAGTGTTCCTTGTCCCAAGGCAGATGTTCCCACAAAGGACGTGCTCAGCCTGGCCCCAAGCAAATGCCTTGTTCTGGACTTGGGTGGACTGTGCATAAGCAGCTCCAACAAGGATGTCCTGGAACATGGTGCCTGGAAATCCTGTGATTTCTGTGCTGGGAGAATCACAGCTCTCTGCCTGGCCACTCCAGGAGGTCTCAGGGCTGTGCTGGGCCTAAGGTCCTCCATGTGACCCTGCACAGAAGGAGATATCCTTACAGTGTATGTGCAACAAATGTTGCTGCTCTAGGGTAGAGAGATGGACCATCCACCTAGAGACACACAAAGCCTCTTCTTATGGGCTTTCTCTGCAGCACCTGTTCCTGGCAGACAGGAGATGTTGGTCACCAGTGGATGAACACAGTTCTAGAGCAGCAGGGACAACGCCAGCAAGAGGCTGGATAAGAGCCCTCCTGCGACAGGACCCTCCACACAGGACTCCAAGGACCATCAGGGTGATGGAGTGCAGGGAGATGAGGTCTGACACAACCTCACTTCCACATTCTATTGGTTGTGCTGCATTTTAACCTCTGTGTGGTGCTGAGAACCAGCCAAGGACCAGGAGGTCCACACATTAATGGTTCTTCCAGCTCCTGGTGTGTAAAACACAACGAGCGGGCTGGGCATGAGGGGCCACTGGGAAGTCGCTATGCACTGGCAGCTGTTCCTGGAGCTCCTGCTCCCACTGTGCTGCAGAGGAGAAGGTGCCATAAATCAGCTGCTGCCAAGCCCACCTGCCAACCTTTGGACTCCTTGTAGGACACTGAGGCTGTGCCAGGAGCCACAGAGCTGGCACAGCAGCTGCTTTTATAAAACCTGTGTAGATCGGTGATTTCCCAGCGTGAGAAGCTGCTCCAAGCAGTAATCCAGGCAAGGAGAGGTGGATACAGTAAGACACCTCCCTACTCCAGGAGGATCTAGAAAGAGTGATCTTAGGACACTCATTTCTTTCCATTTCCAGCTCTCAGTGTGTCCATGATCTCAGCACCTCCCGTCCTCCGATGTGCCAGGGAAGACCTTTGCCTCCAGCAGGAAATCTGTACCAGTTCCGGGGGTTTTCCAGCCAAAACCCATTCCACAAACTGATTGAGGGTGGTGGCACTGATGAGGGAGCCACCAGCCTCCAGCATGTCCTCAGGGAGCTGCTCCAGCCTGGCTCTGCTGCTGGCATGGAGGACAGCAACCTGCTCCAGGACCTGTATTCAAATGCCATAGGAAGGAGAGGGCCAAGAGAGCTCCCAGCAGGGCAGGAGGACTGATGGGAACAGACAGCTGGGACTTGGGTCCTTTGTCTGGGAGCATTCAGGTGGCAGCACTCGATCTCAAAGGCCATGTCCTGGTGTGGATAACCAGCTTCCCAGCTTCCTCACCTGCCACGTTCCCTTTCTCTGGAAGGATGGGAGACACATGACCTGGGAGGTTTTAGGGAACCAGCTCTGCTGTAGGAGGGACAGGGCCACCAGATTCATATAAATGCTAGTGGGAGGACTTCTGAAGGTCTCTAGTTTATGTCTCACTGTCACCAACTGCAAGACACTGTCCCAAAGCGATGCTCAGTGGGACAGGACCATTGGGTAAGAAGAGCTCCAAACCACAGCCCACAAACTGTTGTGACACCCAAAGCTGATAGAGAACATGCACAGGAGACCTGGCCAACCTCAGATCTGCCTTGGCTATCTTCCACCACAACATCCATCCTCCTACTTCAAGATCTGCAAGCTCATCCTCAGCAAGAGGTGGTCCAGGTCTAAGTGGAGGGACTCTGAGTTTGCAAGAGGTCCTTGGAGGGCTCTGAGAAAGTGAGGGGGTCTTACAAGACTAAAACCAGTTGGAAGGTGGTTCCACAAGCCCTGCAAAAACCTGCGCTACTTCCAGCTGGGTTAAACTATTGGTTGCACACAAGCTGAGGGAAGCCCATCGCTGCTCACAGAACACCTTGACTCTATGGATTATCATTTTTTAACAGTGATCAAGCAGATGGTTGTAAATCAACACCATGATCAATATCTTCAGAAATATGACATTTCCCACTGCTTCTCAGCCAGATGCCTGAGGTCTTATGACACTTTTGCCTGGGTGTAAGAGCAGATATTCCAACGATCTCCTGCCCACAGCCAGGGCACGGGGCGCCGGGTGCTCGTGTGCTCAGATGCAGTCCCAGGGGGGCAGCATCGCCCTCGGCGTTGATTCTGAGACCAGGAGATCCATGGAAAAGTGTGCATCACTTTAATCAGCCCTCTAACCACAGGGATTACAAGAGAAAGCTTCTCTCTAAGCTGCAGCCTGGGCTGAAAGTGCTAATTACTGGTGGTAATCGTTAACGAGCCCCAGCATGGCCTGGAGGAGCTCATGTCACTGAGAGTCACATCAAGTTGTCAGCAATGGTTTTATCTGCAGGGACAGGGTTCCCCGGGCCGGGATGGTAAAATCCCGGATGACATGTGTCCCAAAGGCTCCTGCACATCCCAACGCTCCTGCCAGGGGCTGTCAGGTGAGCAGGGATGAGGATGGAGAGGCAGTCGGGGAGCTGGCAGCCCCTCTTGCTCTTCAGCAGAGAGGCAAGGTCTCCAACATAGATGCAAGGTGGGCAGTGAGGTTCTCATCTTCTCCTCTGTTCTCCCAGGACATCAGGATCCGTGCTCAGAACCTTCCACACATCATCCCTGAATCCTGAGCTGCAACACTGAGGTCAGAGCAACTGGAGGGGGGGAACACTTGGGATCTGGGAAGCAGGAGAGAAGGGCTGGACCTGCAGCCCCTCATCCAGGCTGGGCAATCCCAGCCAGGGGCATAATGCTTGGGAAGGAACAGGGACCAGCCCCAGCCCCACATCAGGGTGTCCCCTCCCCTGACACAGGCACTGGTCTCAGTGCCATGGGGTCAAAGAGGGGACCTCTGGGTGGGGTGGAGATATTCAGGAGGGCAATGGGACAACTGGGTTTCTGTCTCCAGGGTCTCTGAGTGCACATGCAAACCCACAACAGCACTGGCAGGAGATGGCTGGGGCTGGATGATCAAGCAGCCCCAAGTAAGGTGTTCTTCCTGGCACATGCTTCTGAAGATCCAGGTCATAGGACACTTGCTCGTCTCCTACAGAATGGCTCTGGGAAGGAGCTGAACACCCAACATAATTTCTGGATGAGGGTTTCCTCAGAGCATGGCTGAAACCCCTCCTGTTTCAATTCCCACTGGGATGATGGGTGGCTCCTGCTGAGCTTTGTCTCCATCTCCTAGCAGACCTCTCAGTTGACCCTGATCTGTCTCCATTATGAGATACAAAACCTGGTTCTCTGGGCAATGTAGTGGGCAGCAATGCCTTCCCCTTCTCTCAAAATCTTGAAGAAGTTCCCAACAGAGCTGGAAAAATCGATCCTTCTGGTAAATCAGTATGAAGCCACAACAGGGCCACAGCACTGTGAAGCTCTCTGCTCTCTGCTGGGTGGAACCTGGCTAGAGGAGGTCCCTACATCCTTCCTCCTGTTCCATCATGGGTCATTCAGCCGTTGCAAAGAATCCCAGGCAAGGAGCTGAATCCAAGACTGGGGATGGTGGGACACTGGATGGGCTCCATTACAACAGAGCACCAGCCTGACCCCAGCTGCAGGGACCAGGACAGAGGGACAATGGGGACAGCCAGTGAGGCATGGTGACACCTGGACACAAACACCACATCTGTCCCATTTGCACCAGTGGTCAGGTGGAAATCCTCTGCGTGGAGGGTGTCCTGGGGCTCTCGCTCCATCCCCACAACCACCTCCCTGCCCAGGCATGTCCCCACACCATCCCCACCTCGGTTCTCGGTGATCCAACACGGCGTGGCTGCTTGCACGAGAGGTGATGGGTGCTGCTCCCCTGGCCCCCACCTCCCACGGGTGACCTGGCTGGGGTGACTCATCCCTAATCTCCCCATCCATCGCTCCCAAGCGAGTGAGGCAGAAGCTGCTCCATGGGAGGGAGCTGCCCAGGAGAGGGCAGGGTGCTGACAGTGGGACCAGCAAGAACAAGTCCCCCAACCTGTTCCCTGGAACCTCTCCAGCGAGCTACACACCTTCACTACCTGCAGAAGTACCCAGAAAATTAAAAAGAAAGGGAAAACCAACCCAAAGCCCAGTTGTCCCCAGACCCCAGGCCTCCTGTAGGACCTCTCTGTGCCTGCAGAGCGCTGGGTAGGGGTTAATCCAGCCGTTTGCCCACGCTTGCCAGTCCACGGTGCCAGGGACATGGAGCATGCCCCCCACACCATCACGTCCCAGTTCCATCACTGCCAGGGATAGGTCAGGGGAGCAGAGCAGCCCTGTGAGCTCCCTCACTGTCCTCGCACACAAACGCTGTGTTCTGGGCACCTCCTGTAGAGAAGGAGGGAAAGGTCCTCCCCCCTGCTTCAGCTTTTGGCAACAGGAACATCTCCCCTTAGGCGTCTTTGTGATGCTCAAACCCTGCAGTGCCTCCATCGCTTCCCCAGGCAAACCCCATACCTTGGTTTGGCCAAGCCAGTGCAATCTCTCTGTGGCCTCTCCCAGCTCCAGGGAGTGCAACAAGTGGTGGTCCAACTCCTGGCCAGACCGCTTGTCAGCCCACGTACCACCATTGCATCTTCCTCACCTTAATTAACCTAATTGAGGTGTGAGACCCTGGCCCAGGGTGCCCAGAGAAGCTGTGGCTGCCCCTCCCTGGCAGTGTCCAAGGCCAGGTTGGATGGGGCTTGGAGCAACCTGGTCTGGTAGGAGGTGTCCCTGCCCATGGCAGGGGGTGGGACTGGATGAGCTTTAAGGTCCCTCCAAGCCCAAACCAGTCTGGGATTCTATGAGAGAGAGCAAAGAGAGCGTCAACGTGCCTGGTGCTGAGGGGCATGACCTGCAACAAGGAGGTGACCACCTGCAACAAGGAGATGACCACCTGCTGAGTGACAGAGTCTCCTTGGAGGTCAAGGGAAGGGCTTGTTTTCCTCTGTCAGACACCGTGAAACTACACCTTGGTACGGTGTCCTCAGTTGGGCATCCCTATATGAGAGGCATCAACAAACTGGAAGAAGTCCAGTGGGAGCCATCAGGATGGGTGGGAGCTGGAGGACACGATGGGGGAAAGGCTGATGGAGATGGGTCTGGAGGGGGTTGGGGCTGGATGAGCTTCACAGTCCCTTCCAAGCTAAACCAGTCTGGGATTCTGTGAGTCTAGGAATTAATCTCAGCCTGCCAATTACCAGGCACCTCCTCGGTTATCCCTCTCCTACATCCAAGGGAGAGGTATTTCCACCTTTCCAGGAGGTCCAAAACCCCATGTGATGGTCCCTGAGGATCTGCTGTGAAGCCATGGAATCATCGAAACGTTTGGGTTGGAAAAGCTCTTTCAGATCACCCAGTCCAGCCATGAACCATGAACCGTGAGCCATGAACTGCCAAGGCCACCACTGCCCCATGGCCCTCAGCACCACATCTACGTGGCTTTGAGATCCCTCCAGGGATGGGGACCCCACCCCTGCCCTGGGCAGCCTGGGCCAGGCCCTGCCAGAGCTGGAGCTGACACCACATCCTGGGATGGGTTCAGTGTTCAGACTGGGTAGCACCAGACTGGGACTTGTGGGGGAATGGAAAATCTTTGTCCAGAAATGCCTTTATTTCCTGCTGGGCATGAATTAAAACTTATTCTTCCTCCCTCTGCCAAGGGGTGGGAAGTGTGGAATTTCAGGGCACCCAGCCAGGCCATCTGCTGGGGTGCAGAAGGAAATAGCCAGGGGATGGCAACAAACGTGCCAGCTTCAGAGGGAAGCCCCCAGACATGGGTCAGGACAACATTTCTGCCATGCTGGGACCTCTTGGCACCAATCAACCTGCCTCAGCCAACCAAAATGCCAAAGAATGAGAGCAAACACTGAAAGCTTGAATTTCCATGGTCTCCACACCATGACCAGGTGACCAGAGACCTGAGCATCTTCTGCATAACGGGACTGGAAGCCCCTCTAAATCTGTGCTGCTCTGCTGGTCCCCCTTGTGCCAGCCACTGTGTCATCTTGCCCTGTGACCAACGGGTCATCTGGGACCTTCTCAGGGAACCTCCGCAGGGAATGGAGTCAGGAGCAGAGTCACCAAGGAGACCATGTGGCCACATACCATGCTAGATGACCTCAGCAGAGATGCTTCCATGGGCTTTGAAGTCCTCTGCTGCTCTCCCCAGACAGCTCCTGAGGAGCCTGGCACCCCAGGGTCTTCATGCCATGCAGAACAGCTGGACTTTTCACCCAAAAGTCAGGGAAAAGAAGGCAAAGCTCCACCAGGATCACTTGGCACAGCACCGTGCCAGCCCTGGAGGAGGCTGACCAGCCCCGGGTGAGGCTGCACCACCCAACCACCTCCGGAGGCGGGCACATTCCCAAATGCCTTGAGAAACACCACCGGGACACACCGGAGTTGCTCCTTACAGCAGTGTGGGGAGGCAGCAGCACCCCGGAGCAGCTCCCCACGGCACAGGTAGGCTGGGAATGGGAATGGCCACGGGTCCTTTGGCAGCTGCTACTGGGACAGTCCCCACTCCATCTGTGTCTCCTCGGATGGCGAAGAGTTGGCTCCGTACAGGGCTTGGTGACTCACCAAGCACAGCTCCCACCGGTGAGAGCCTGGCTGCTGGGTGCAGAGCTGAGCTGGGAAGGGTGAGACCACAGTCAGGGGACCAAGGGTTGAAAACAGGCACAGGAGGGGAGTGAGAGGCCACACAGTATGTGCAGAACTTGCTGTCACATCTTGGGGACAATCCAAGCATCACAGCAGATGTCCCGGTGGCTCCAAACCTGCTTTGCTCTGGGAGGTGAGCTGAGGAGATGGAGGGCTCCCGTGGGAGATGCCTGAGCGTGCACCCAGATGTGGGACTGCAATGTGCACGGGCACTGGAGGTGCACACACAGCCGTGCCTGGGACAAGCAGCACGCTGGCAACTGGGCAGGAGATGGCTCTGTGGAGAAGGCTGGGTGGGGTGGGAGCCTGGAGGTGATTTTCTCCCCGATGTCTCTCTGGGTGCTGACCTCCAGCCCTCCTGGACAGCAGGATGACGCTGTGGAATGGCTCCTTCCCCTTCTACCCCGGTGCCAATGGGTGCTCCCCCTTTGACACCACCCGGGCCGTCATCATCTCCATCTCCCTCTCCATGTTGGCCACCTTCTTCATCATCCTGCCAGGGATCCGCGGCAGGGGGGTAAGCGGAGGGGCTGGGGGAGCTCAGCCCTTTAATTCCTGTGCATCCCACATGCTTCCTCCTTCCCAGCCTCAAAACCAGACCTGGGGAGCAAACACACCCACAGCTTCATGGCTCTGGGGTCTCTAGTGAGCCATGAGGATGAGCACCAGCCCAACCCAACATGCACCTCCACACCAGAGACACCAGACCCCACCATCCCAAATTTGCCAGGTGGCCAAACTGAGCTTGGCTTGATTTCGCTGTGAGCAAGCCTGAGTGATCTCACAGGAGTGGAAAAACAGGCTGAGTCTCCAAGACACGGCTCCACCTCCCCCACAACACCAGTACAAGGAGGTGTGCACAGTGCATGTCCCAGCATGGCCCACCAACCCCACTGCAAGCCCACCGCAAGCCCACCGCTCCCATGCCATGTGTTGTCTCCCTCCCAGGGGACCCTTTGAGGACCCCCAGCCCCTGTTTCTATCTCCAGCTGTGGCCAGCTGCTGATACCTCCACGCATGTGAGGTTTGGATAAGTGGACAATCCCAGCTCATAACTATTGAAGGGAGGTCTCCATCCTTCTCCTCAGAAGAGCTTTTCCAAATGGGCTGTTTGACCTTCTTGCTCTGCCCAGATCTCCCTGCTGGGGACATGCCCCATGGCAGGGATATCCCAGCCACAGGTTCCCTCCATGCCACCCACCTGCAGCTCCTGTGGGGCGAGTCCCATTTCTCACCAGTTGCCATTTCTAAATGATGTGCTTAGTGCTGAGATGGCAAAATGGGACTGAGCCCTGTCCCCTCCCTCTGCTCACTCCTCGCAGAGACTCTTCTGGTTCCTGCGGGTGGTGATGGGCCTCTTCGTGGGAGCGGTGGCTTTGCCTGGATACCAGGGTCCTGAGGGGGAGGCTCAAGGATGCCCAAGACACAGGGAATGGAGAAGCAAGGCAAGGGAGGGTGAACAGAGCAGCCAAGCACCAAGTGCAGCCCACAAGATGAATTTATGGGGAAGACTGACCACACTGACCCTGAGACCTGGCTCCAGCAAGCGGTGAGAGGTGCAAGCATCCATCTGTCTCCTATCTGAAGGCTGCACACCACCTCCAGGACAGTCCCCACAACTCCACGACCAACTGCCAGGGGAACCAGACAAATTGGCAGGTGCTTAGATGAGGACCAGTGCCTGGGCAGTGGCCACACATCAGCCCCATTGTCTCCAGGGCTAGGGACTGCACTGGGTGTAGGGAGATACCAACCCAAGTGGGGCTGTCAGGGTCACATCCTGGGGCTCACAACCCAGCCCTTGCTCTTGGGATGGGGAAGACGGTGTTCAGGCCATGGTGACCATCATGGCAGGTGCTTCCAGCATTAGATGTCTCACCACCAGGCCATGACTAACCTTTGAAGTCTTCACAGCCATACAGTTCACCAGGGACTGGGAGACCGGCTGGGTGACAGCAAACACCTCCTACAAGTCCTTCAGCCATGCCCTGGTGAACGTGGACATTGGGCTGCACATCGGCCTGTCAGGGTTGAACATCACACTGGTGGGTGAGTGCGTGTCACAACAGGAGAGGACTGGGTGCAAGTTTGGCAGCCCTGCACCTGGGAACTGGGGCTGTGGGCCCTCAATCCCCCACACCAGGAAGTCTTAGAGCTGCCTCCAAGGCTGAGAAAGGTCCTTGGTCTCCATCATCCAACAGGGAACCCAGTGGACCAGGTCAACGAGACCATCAATTACAACGAGCACTTTGCCTGGAGCCTCGATGCTGACTACGACCACAGCTATGGTGAAGGCCTGGAGAAGGGGCTGCCCAGCCCCATCCTCTATGTGGCGGAGAAGTTCACCACGCAAAGCCCCTGTGGTGTGCACAGGCAGTACCGCATCACCGGCCACTACGTGTCCTTCATGCTATGGTAAGTTGGAACAAGAGGTCAGTCCTGTCTCTGCTCGGTGGGGAGGTGGAAAAAGCCAGGTAGAGCAGAGAGAGTTTGATGGAGCCACCCTCTTCCCTGTAAGGTCAAGCCAAAGCCTTGGCTGGTCCCTGGCACTTGCCCCTCTGCAGAACCAGGGATGCTCATGCTTGGTGGCCTGCCCACCTCCCCACAGCCCTCTTCTGTGTCCTGTACCCTGATGTGCAAAATTGCAGTTGGACAAAGATTATTCTTCATTTAAAGGAAAGCAGGTGCAACTGTGTGGGGCATATGGCACAAGGTCCTCTCCCAAGCAAGATGCAGAGGCACAGTAAGACCAGCCATGAGGCAGTTCCTCTTGTGTGCCCAAGAGGGCATGAGACCTGCTTGTGGGGAGCAGGAGGGACCATCAGGAGGTTTCTCAGAGGCTGTCTCGTGGTGTAAAGCTGAGAGCCCTTGTGTGTTGTCATTATGGAGTCTCAGAACATCCCCACGGTCTCAGAGGTCATGGGACAGACATGGCAGGGAAGAGTGAACCTTGCAATTCCCCCTATGGACCTAGGCTCCAGGTCCTTGCCTGTATCTCCTCTTTTAATTTCAAACAAATAACGAGCCCTGCCCAAACCTTCCTGATCTGGAGAAGGACTATTTCAAGGCGGGGATGTTGATGCAAACTTACTTTTCATTATTAGTCTTGGAATTAGAAGAGTTTGTCAGGCTCGCCTTGCCAGAGAGCTAAATCCAAACCCTACACACAGGGCAGGGCTGGCAGCTGGGTTCCCTCCAGCTCCTGAATCAGACATGGGCATGGCTCAGCTCGCTGTGGCTGTGTGGTTCTCCAAACAAAGGTCTCCTTTGTTGACATTCTCCCAGGTGGGAACTGCCTGGGGTGGGGCAGTTGTGGAGCACCACAGGAGTCAGAGAAAGAGTTAATATGGAGGCATCTCAAGAGGTTTCTACTCCAGTCCCCTGCCGGGCTGATGTCAAAGCCATATCAGTGTGCTTGGGGCTTGATGAAGGTCAACACTGAATGTCCACAGGCATGGAGATCCCTCTCCACCACTGCAGGACCTGTCCCACAGCATCATCATTCATGCAGTTACACAATCATTTGGGTTGGAAGGGACCTCCTTAGACCAGCCTGTCCAGCCCACCTGTTGAAACAAGGTCAAGCTAGGGCAGGTTGCCCAGGGTTGTAACAGCCTGTTAGGACGTGGAGAGGAGACCCTGAGAACAGGGTCCAAGCTTCTGGCTGGTTTGTGGTCCCTTTGCAGGATGGCCTTTTGCACGTGGCTCATTTCCATCCTACTGTTCTCCATGCCCATCCTGCTCTACGGTGGCTACATGCTCCTGCTCACTGCCACACTGATGCTCTTTTCACTGCTCTTCTTCTTCACTGTGAGGAACACTCCCAAGTGTCCCATCCAGTTTGGCCCAGCTTCCCTGCAAACAGACTATGGTGGATCCTTTTGGCTCACCTTAGCAACAGGTGAGTGCACAGCTTTCTCCTGGGGCTTTTGTTCTCCATCCCTGCAGTGACCATGCTCGGTGATGCCCCAACAGCACCTCATCACTTCTGTCTCCGTGGCTGGTCACAGAAAATGAGGGGTTTTTTTAAATGACACAGAATTTAGGGTAGCATCATCAAGACTGGGTTGGGGGGGAGACCTGAGCAGACAGGAGATCCAAATGGCCAAGGTTATCTTCATGGAGGTGTGTCCGGAGGAGCACCAGGGAAGCCATGAATCGCAATCAGGGGAAGACCTGGCCTGGCAGGACCCTCAGGGGTGTCTCTGCCAGTCCAAGCCCAGAGCAGGGCTAACCTCAAAGCCACATCAGCCTTGTTCAGTCTGGTGGGGGATGTCCCCATGACTAGAGCTCCCCACTGCCTTTTAGGACCTGCACCACTGCTGTCCCACTCATGGGCAATAATTATTTCCTTTTATCAAAGCAGAACTTCCCGTGTTATCACTGTGCACTTCCCAGAAGATACTGGCTCTTTTTCAGCAGCAGAAGATGGCAATGAGGTCCTCCTGTAGATTCTTCTTCTTCAGGCTAAATAAGCCCAGCTCCTCCAGCCTGTCCCCATGCATGGTGGGCTCCAGCTCCAGCTCTCTTGGCCACCTGCCCCAGTTCATTGACTTCTCTTTTGTACTGGGGAACACAAACCAATGGCAGAGTCCAGATGTGGAGAGAGAAATGACACCTTCCCTTGACCTCCTCGGTGATGCCATGTGCTGCTGGCCTCCAACCCCAGATCCAGGTCTGGATGGGGCTGGGACACAGCGGGCAAGAGGTGCTAACATGTCTCCCCATGCTGTGCATTGCAGGGCTGTTGTGCCTGATCCTGGGGTTGGGCATCATCTTCCTGAACTCTGTGAGGCCAGGGAAGCTGCAGCTGCTCTTTAACCTGGATGAGGAAAAGGGAACAGAAGAGGAGGGGTGGGACAAGTTCTGCGTGCCGGCCAAGACCAGCTGCTCTGTGCAGGACGTGCTGATGGTCCCCCTGGGCGAGCTTTGTGAGGTGACAGCCACCCAGCCGTAAGGCAGAAAGCTGGAGGACAACCCTCCTGAACTGACACTTCAGCCCAACCCCACCAGGAGCCCAGGAAGGAGGAGACACAACAAGAGCCAGGTGATGAAAATATCCAAGTCTGGAAAGGTGTCTCAAATCATAGAATCATAGAATCATTTGGTTGGAAGGGACCTCCAGGGTCATCAAGTCCAACCTTTATCCCATCATATTCCTAACCATTAGACCATCAGACCATGGCCTCAAGTGCCTCATCAACCCATTAAATACAACTGTTTGCCCTCTTTTTTTTTTTGCTGTTTACTCGCCAGCAGCTGGAAGAGCTTTTGGGGTGAGGACAACCCATGCCCCACCCCTGGCTGTCCAGTTACAAGCACTGGGCTACTGTCCTGTCCCCCAGTCCATCTCCAACAAACTCCAAGTCCTCCCTAAGGGAGACAAACCAAAGAACTGCAGATGCATAGACATGAACCAAAGAAGTAAAGCCCCTGCAACAACACCCCCACCCTGAAGGTGCCAAAGAAGTCCCCTCTGCCCAGGAATGCTCTTTCCATCAGTGATCAGGAAGAATGAGTGGAGCTGTGCTCACCAGGGTACCCTGTATCCAGAACCTTGCTCTGGGGTGAAGAGCAGGTTGACAAGGAGGTCCCATAATTTAGTAGGATGCTGGAGGTACCAGACCTTGGTGTCCTCCTGGATTTCAGACTCATCCTGACACCCCACAGCTCAAGTCTGGTGTAAGTCCGAGATGTGCTGGGCTGTACTTGGGGCTGGAAAGAGCTCAGCTGGGGAGTTGGTTGGTTGGTTGGTTGGTTGGTTGGCTCCTGCTTCTTACAATGCTTACAGAACCATAGAATCATTTCAGAAAAGTCCTTTAAGATCATCCGGTCCAACCATTAACCCAGCACTGCCAAGGCCACAACTAAACCATGGCCCTCAGCACCACACCTACAGGGATTTGAGATCCCTCCAGGGATGAGGACTCCACCACTGCCCTGGGCAGCCTGGTCCAGGGCCTGACAGCCCTTTGGGGAGGGAATTACAGAATCACAGAGTGTCAGGGGTTGGAAGGGACCTTGAAAGCTCACCCAGTCCAACCCCCCTGCCAGAGCAGGACCACCCAGAGCAGGGCACACAGGGATGCATCTGTGGGGTGCAAACAGTTGGGGTTTGAATGTCTCCAGAGAAGGAGACTCCACAGCCTCTCTGGGCAGCCTGGCCCAGGGCTCTGTCACCTTACAGTGACAAAGTTCTTCCTTATGTTCACCAAGGCACCTGGACTTGGTGAACCTCATACACTGGCCTCTCCCCACCGATCCAACCTGTCCAGGTCCCCCTGCAGAGCTTTCCTACCCTCAGGGAGATCAACATTCCCACCTAACTTGTCATCTGCACACTGACTGAGGGTGTCCTTCATCCCCTTGTCCAGATCATTGATAAAGATATTGAACAGAACTGGGCCCACTCCTGAGCCCTGGGGAACACCACTGGTGACCATCAACAGATATAGCACCAATAAATAAACACCCCAAACCATAGCCTGGGAGTTATCAGTGCTCTCATGGTCCTCTGAAAGGAAGACAAAACATTTTGGTGGGAGGGAAGGAGAGGAGGAGGTGGGAACGGAGGTGCTCCAGTGCCCTGATGAGCAGATGTGATCAATTAGTAAGATGTGAGCAACACAGTGGGGCTCAGCCATGGAACTATGGGTCTTGTGGGGCCATGGGCCCTGTATGGGGCATCTGACCACAGCGAGTTGGCACAGGGCAATAAAGATCAGTCAACACTCGGTAGAGTATTGGAGCATCCCCAGGGAAATGAGCAGGGGAGATAGAGGAGGACTTTAGCTCCTGGAGTGACCCTGGGCATGTGGAAGGTTTAATGGGAGCAACGTCCAGCAGAGCAGAGAGGTTTGCAGAGGGACCACCATGGGGCAGCCTCTCTGGGGAGGGAGTGGTCAGACATGGCATCCTGCCCCATCCCACTTTGGATGGAAGAACATTCCTTGAGGACCTGGAGGGCCCACCAGGCATTTAAAAACAGGTTGAAGCTGAACTCCTTGGGATTTGGAGACCTCACCCAGGATGTTCTCAACAGCATCTACAAGGACATGATTCTGCTTACAGATGGTCCAGATCCAAGGTGCCACAAACTCCTTTTATGCATTGAAATGAAAATCAGCCTGGATGTTCTGCCCTTGCAGCCCAGCCCGGGGGGCAGGAGATGCTGGGTGGTATGGGGGGTGGCTGCACTCCCTGGTGCACTGAGTGCCTCCAGGCTTGGTGGCCACGGTCCCTGCAGAGCCCCTGGCTCTGCTCTCCGAGACGCTTACGGTGTTCGCTCCACTGCTGGCGCTGGCTCCCTGGTTGGGTGCCAGACTCCTTGGCCAGCGTGGGGCCAGAAGCAGCCTGGGCTGAGAGCCAGGGATTTAGTCACAATTATTTTACGTCTTGTTGTCCAACAACGGCTCAGTCCAGGCAGGAATCTGAGCTGTGGTGGACAGAAGAGGAGGCCATTCAACCCCTGCTCTTATGGTGCATGTGAAGCAGCAGCTACAACAGCAATTAGTGATGCAAATAATTAATGGCCCTCGTGACACAGCCAACCCCTGCTGTCCTGACCCCCTGCAGGAGACATCGTGGGTGATGGGGTCTCTGCATCCCCCACCAGGTCATGGTCACTCCCAGCTGGCCCTGCTGCAGTGATCCCAGCCCTCCTGTGTTTGGGAGGAAGCAGTGGAGACACGCAGAGATCTGGTGTCTCTGTGCTCCCAACAGGTCGGGTTGTGTTTGTGTTTTGTTTATTTGGGCTCATGGCCCTGTATCTCTGACACAACAGGCCACAGCCTTTCTCCTGGCGAGGATGCTCTTGGGGGGAATCATGCCTAAAAGCAGGAGATGAGGCTGGAGAGTGCCAGATGTGGAGGCAGAAAGGATGGGGAACCTCCCATCCTCCTGTGATTTCAGGGCACGGGATCTGTCCCACCCCAGCCCCAGTAACTTGTGGTTGCTCATCTTCCCATGATGCCTCCAGACCTGGCATGTCCAGAAGCAAAAAAGACTCCAGAAAGGATCCTGCTTTCCTTGAGGGAGCTTTGTTGGTTTAATCTTACGGCTTTTATCCCATCACCCAGCTTGTTACAGTCCTTTTGAGGCTCTCCTACACCCCACTGTTCCCCACCACAAGGGTTTCTCCAGGGCTCACCCTGACACATGACAACGAGCCTCCTCCTTCCCTGGAGGTACCTCTGCCAGGGCAGCTTCCCCATGGAAGGATGCGACTGCTGGGGGCTTGCAAGTGGTTGCCTGCAGATCAACCTCCCAGCCCCACGTAAGAACCAGCCCCCAGAAATGTTTCAAAGGGTTTTTAATAAAGTTTCAGCGAAAATACTAATTCTTGCCCACCACAGCTCACATTAGAGCAACACAAACATCACGTGAGAGGAATAAGTAACTCAACAGACAGGGTCTTCTCTCAGAAAGAGCCAAAATACTGAAACTATGTCCTTTAGGGTTAATTGGACTGGTGCTGCCTGGGTCTCCAGTGTCCAGATATGGCGACCTCCTCATGCCAGCCCATGGAGACTTCATCAGGCTGCTGGGTTTGGTGCCACAGCCCATCTTCTGCTGGTAGTAGGGCAGCTTGACACACTTCATGTCCCACCTTGCCTGGGTCTGACTCCTGGGCTTGCGTTTCGTGGTGAGCCCAGCCAGCCCAGGTGTGCCCCAGCTCTCCTTCCTTTCCCATAGCATCTTCTTGGCCCATGCTAGGCTACAAGTCTGACCTAACGAAGCCCAAATCACATCACCCCAATCCCACCCCCCTGGCAAACTCCATCACATCTTTACTCAGTCCTTATTTCTGGAGCAGTTTTTTAACTCTTGCTCTTGCAGCATCCACGATATGGATCATCCAGATGTGGATCCAGATGATCATCCATGATGTGGATCATCCAGATGTGTAGCATCCAGAGTTAGGGTCCGTGCCTGGCTTTCCTCGGTACACCTAAAGGTCTACCCTAAACTTCAGTGCTTGAAGAAGAAATGAGCAGCTTTAATCAGCAGCTTTTGGAGTCACAGGTGCTCCCTGTGTGAGATCTCATCAGCGAGCTCAGTTTGAGCCTGCAAAGGTCCTTCTCAGCAAGTACAAACCCCAGTGTGGACTCACGACTCTTCAGAGGCAGTTGGATGGGGAAATGGGTCTCTGGGGACATCAAGAAGGGTTTGTGCTCTGCCCTTTCAGACCCACCCTCAGGGAAGGAGTGGGAAAAACTCTTCTAGATGCTGTTGGGGTCGAGTTTGGAGGGCTGAGGAGGAGGTAGTCCTTCATGGTGGAGTTCTTTGTCCCCCACAAAACAGGGATTGATGTACACTTCAGTCACCTCCTGGTGCTCCTCTGCTTTGTCCTCACGGAGGTCGAAGAAAGTTTTCAGTAGGTCCAAGTTGAAGTAGTGCAGGGTGACAACAGTGATCCCAGCCACAAAGCAGAGCAAGCCTGGAAGACACCATTGCTCCCTGAGTGTTCCTATAACACCAGCACCCTTCCCACCCTGCACCCCTCCTCTGATGGCCTGCTGCCAGGGGACAATGCCTTCTCTTATGGGAGATGGCCTTCTACTGCATGAGGTGGCTTCAGCTCCTGTGCAGAGCACGTTAAAACCCAGGTGTGGGTCTTAAAACCCAGGCAAGTGAACCCCATCTCCTTGCACATCTCAGGGGCTAAAAATCCCTCCATCACCCTTGAGAAGCAGATGGTGCTCCCCACCTGGCATCTTGGTGCTGGCATCTTCTGCCAGCCCTTTCCACATCTCAGCCAGGATCTGCTTTCCCAAAGCTGGGGCTCCGGGGGGCTGCACCCCCCCAGCTCTCTCACTTGCACTTCTGGGGAGAAAGCACTCCTGCACACCTAGAGGGACACGTTGGTGGTCCCTGGTGTAGCTTGGTGGCCTTACCAATCACTAGTGTGAGCCAGAAGGATCCTCCATAGCCTGTGTGCAGGATCGCGGTCCCAAAGTGGATCGGGCACGTCAGGGAGTTCCTCACCGTGGAGAATGAGAGCAACGAAAAGATCATGAAGGCCCCCGTGACCAGCAGCATGTAGCCCCCATAGACCAGGACGGGCATGGAGAAGAGTATGTTGGAGATGAGCCAAGTGCAAAAGGCCACCCTGGAGACAAGAGAAGACCAACAGATGAGTTGTGCAAATGCCACAGACCACGATGCTCTGTGTGAGGATTTCCATGTGGGAGTCCAGGGGTCCAGGTTGCATTGATGAGACCAAGAAGCTCTGTGGGCAGGGTAAAGTGAGCCCACATTTCCTCTTCCCATCACTCAGCCTGTAGACCATACCAGGCTCAAGGAGGTTGGTAGCCCACTCAGACCACCTCAGCTCCCTGCACCTCCACGTGTGGGGCTGTGCAGACCCCAGGGAGCAGCACCCAGGATGGGGGTAATTGCAGAAGCAGGCACAGGTCATTTGCAGCACCTCTGAACTCGTGTCAGGAGTTGGGTGACAGGGGGAACTTTGTACTATGGACCAGGAGCTCTTGCTCTGTGGTACCACCAGGCCCCTCTCCTGGTTCCTGCATCCCTGCTGTCAAACCTAGCCCCAAGGGAACAGTGCTGCAATGGTCCTTGCTCTCCACAACCATCTCCTGAGAGCCATGGGCCAGCTCTCCCTCAGCCCAGATGAGCAGTAACATGTCACTGCCAAACAGATCCAACTAAAGATTCAAGATTGACCCCACAACAACAGCATCATCAGCTTCTCCTTGGCTGGTCCCACTCCCAAGCATTCAATACCCTCACAGATAGGGATGGGAGAATTCTCCACATGCCCATGGGCCTCTCTGGGCCACTGAGAACAGCAGGTCCAACTCCCTCCATGGGGATGGACCCCTGCCACCATCAACTACATCACAGCAGGGGTCTGTTCCACCTTCCTCTCCCCTGTGCCCTGCCCTGGTGAAGCTCACCAGCAGAGAGAACCAGGACCACCCCTCTTATCTGCTCATCCCAAGGTGCCTACAGGGCCACTGCTTTGACACCAGACCTTGCAGAAGCCCAAGGTTTTCCACCTGGGAAGGGCAGTAGAGTCTTTTCCATGTCCTTGCACCTCCCCTGCCTGCCCCAGGAGAAGAAGGCTCACCAGAGAGTGGCCGAGGCGTAGTGGCTGGAGATGCGGTACTGCCTGTGCACACCACAGGGGCTCTGCGTGGTGAACTTCTCCGCCACGTAGAGGATGGGGCTGGGCAATCCCCTCTCCAGGCCCACGCTGTAGCTGTGGTCGTAGTCAGCATCGAAGCTCCAGGCAAAGTGCTCGTTGTAGTTGATGGTCTCGTTGACCTGATTCACTGGGTTTCCTGCAGGAGGGAGAACATGGAGGAACATGTCCCCCGCCAGGAGCACGGGGACAGCAGGGGCCCAGGAGCCTCCACACAGACCAAGGCCACCCATGGAGCACTTGGAGACCTCCTGGGGCCATAGCTGCTCCAGAGCTGCAGATGGGGACACTGGACTCACCCATGAGCGTGACGTTCACCCCTGCCAGGCCAACGTGCAGCCCAATGTCCGCGGTCACCAGGGCATGGCTGAAGGACTTGTAGGAGGTGTTTGCTGTCACCCAGCCGGTCTCCCAGTCCCCCGTGAAGTGGACAACTGCCAGGAAAAGCAAAGCTGGGCTTAAAGAGGGGCCAGTCTCAGGCTTTGCTGTGCTCGAGGGGCATCCCAGGCAAGCACAAACAGTGGTGTTCCCACCATGGCACTGCAAGGGAGGGTGAGCAGGGCAGGACAGCTGACTCAGCCACCAGGACATGTCTCAACCAGCTCCCACGCCCTGGCAGAGCTCATGTCCTCCCCTCGCAGAACATCCACTCCCTTGATCTGGGAGCGGGCGAGCTCAGATCCTCAGGGATGAACCCCATGACTTGATCCCTCCTAGGACATCCTCTCCAGAACTTCCCCGCAAGCTCCTCACCACAGTGAGCACCGTGGTCCCTGGGGCAGGGCTTGGGAATGAGCCGGTTCCTCAGTCTCGGGAACAGGGGTGAGTTTCCTTGCTAAATATTCAGCTCCTTAGATCGTGGTGGTGGTGGAGAGGGGTGGCAATTGCCATCACAGCTGGGGGAGAAGCTGGAAAAATTCCTGGTAGGTGTTTTTTGGAATGAAATATCCTTTCCTGAAACGTTTTGGGGTGGGCTTAACTTCCTGGCACTGAGATGAGCTGAAAGTGAAGGTGATGATTTAATCTCAGGCTGAACAAGATCTCTTAACCCTGCCTGGAAAGAAGTTCAGCTGCTGAATCAACTTGTGAGGGCACTGATCCAGCAGCAGCTCTGCAGAACGTTTCCCAGCTGCAGGGTCGAGCGTGCGCCAATGCCACCAGACAGAAACCCTGGAACAATGAATTCCTCCAGTGTGCCCAAGCAGCACTGGATGGCTCTCCAGGGCTGAGCTGGTCGAGGCTGTGGAGCAAGCCCTGCCCTCCACCCCTCTGTCCTCTCCATCTTGGCACCATGTTCCTGGGCCGCTCTGGTGGCATCTCCCACCTCCTACCAGGGGGTGACCACCTCACGCCAGACTGGCCCATGGGTCAGTCAGCAGAGTCCCATGGCTGGTCACAGCCTGCATGTCTACTTCTATCACTGGTCAAATCCGGGGTTGGGTCATGAGCTTGGGCTTCATCATCCCTCTCTAAGCAGTCTTGTCATCCACGCCGCCCTTCACAGCAGGAGAGTTTCTTTGATTTAGGGTTAGGGATGGTCGATGTCCTCATCCAGCATCTCCTATCCCCCCAGTACATCTTTGCCAAGCTCCCTTGACAGGGCTTGCACGGCTGGAGGAACATGGGGCTGTGCAGCCCACTGGAGCTGGGGCTCTTTGACCTCTGTGGGGCACCTCTCGATTCAGAAGTGACCCCAGGCACCTCCAGGTGCTCTCAGCCCTCACACCAGGGATGGGGAAGTCTTTTTAGGAAGCTGTGTGACTGCTTTGCAGAGCAGGGGTCAGGCAGACCCTGCAGCCAACCTTGGCCAGGCCATGGCTGTGGCCACCCAGCTCACATTTCCCAGGCACAGACCTTGCCCCCAGACCCCCCCTCCGGGGCTGCGCGGCACTCACCGACGATCACCACTCCCACCATCAGGCTGAAGAGAACCCGGAGCGTCCAGTAGAGCCTCTGTGGGGAGACACGTGGGACATCAGGCACGGAGGAACAGCCCTGGCTGTCCTCCTGCCTCACCTTGGACCAGCCAGGAGTGTCCCAGCATCCAAAATGTGGGAAGCAGATGCTTATCCCCAGGGAGAGGGGTCACGCACCGCCCGCCCGCGGATGCCCGGGATGATGAGCAGGAAGCTGGAAGCGAACGTCAGGAAGACCACGATCACAATGATGGTGCTGACATCGAACACGGAGACCTTCCTCTGCTGCACGTAGAAGGGGTAGATGCCATCAAAGAGAGTCATCCTGCACCTCCGGCAGCCTGCAGGAGAGAGATGGTGACAGCAGGGACCTTTTCATAGCTGTCTCCAGCCTGTGGTGGCCAGCTCTGGAATAACCAGCTGTGGGAGCTCCACCTCGAACCTCCCCAGGACAAGGAAATGTGACGCTGCTAGGAAATAGGCAGGGTGAAACACTTCCCAGCAGAGAAACACACCACCCAAAAGCCCTCGGTGGAGGAGAGGAGGTGCCTGGGGCAGGGCTCCACCAGCCCGGAGGGTTTGTGACCGCCTGAGGAACCATGAGCTACTGTCCTGCTGAGGAGCAACCCAGGCCCAGAAACCTGTTGAGCAGCTCCTGCCCAGACAGAGCCACCTCTTCCCCTCCAGGAGGTGCAGTCAGGGCTTTCCGCTTTGTGGCACACCCTTAGAGGAAGTCCACGAGCCAGCGGCCACCGGCAGATGCAGCGTTCCTCCAAAATGACAAGGAACCACCGAGAACATCCGTTTCACAGTAGCAAAATTATCCTTGGCCAGGGGCCACCATCGCCGGGTGGAACCAAGCCCATCACTCCCATTTCCACCCCCTCTCCTCCGAGAGCCTTTCCCCCAGGAGCTGCAAAGTCCGATAGGGGGAGGGAGAACTGTTTCTGCCCTTAGTCCAGAAGCAAGCCCTAGAGATGAGGTGTGGATCCAAGGAGCACACAACCATCAGGAGCACATCTCAAGGCTAGAGGAGATTCAGATACATGAGCTCAAATGGAAGATGAAGCGTGTGATTGCCACAGATGGCTCTGAATTCCCACCGACACCTCAGTCCTAGCAATTACAGAGCTCCCTCCACTCCCGGGTTAGATCTTTTCTACCCAAACTCATTACATGCTCAGTCCTTTTATTTTGCTTATTTAATAGCATCTCAGCATGTAGCCACCTCAGGAAGTCTTCTGAAGTCAGGGAACGCCAGAGCTAACGTGACTCACGACCAAATGCAATCTCACCCTGTCCCTGCGTGGAGGGGGTGATTTTATTCCCATTTTCTGGAGACAATATTAATGGTGCTTTTAGCTTCACATCCAACCCAGAGCCAGACAAACAGCAGGTCCCAAATCCCTTGGCGTGGGTGGGGATTACAATAAATATCGTGAAACAATTCACCTGGGAGGCCAAAGTCACTTCTCAATGCATGAAACATAGTTGATTTCAGAATGATTCTCTGCCCAGTAACCATCACAGCAACCAGTTGAGCAGACACCAGCTGATCCAGACCTGACCTTACCTTGACTCTCTGCTCCAGACTGACAGCTCTCCTGGAGCTGTTTCAGGCTATTTCCCTGGAGCTCCCTGCCCAGAGGAGGGCAGATTCCACTCCTGCTGTGCTTACCTGGGAAGCAGGAGCTGTAACGGACCCCGATGCTACAGCGCAGGACTGAAGCCCACCGGCAGTGTCCCCAGCCCAGCAGACATGCCCACAAACACTCCGAGTGGCTGGAAGAGAAGAAATAACTCAAGTTTAGCTTAGGACAAGTGACAACTCCATTACTTAAATCCCACTGGTTTTGTTAGATCTTTGCCCGAGTTTCCTATGAGGTGCTACGAGGGCAGGGACAACTTTCGAGCCCGTGTTCCCCAAAAAGCAGCTCTGCATGGCTTCAAACAGAGCAACGACACGCAACGATGGAAACCCCAGAATGTGGCATGGAAAACGTCGCCTTTTTAAATCTAAATTTAACTTCCAAACACTATCAAGGGGCGTTTGCATTTCCTCCACGCTTGCCAACTTCTGGGAATAGTTTTATAGAGCATTTCCAAGGGAACGACTCTTACTCTCCACCTGATCTTTCTCACTTGGTTACCCTGCACAGAAGACCAGCTCCTTGGCATTTCTGCACCTTGGAAGTGGAAAACTGGTGCCTGCAGCTCAGGACAGGAGGGACTGAGGTGGTTGCACCTTGGGAAACACCCTCCCTGCAGAAGTGGCCCCCAGAGCCCCTGTGCTTTCCTCTGCCACAGCATATGGAGAGCAAAAAGACTAGAGACATCTTCAAGATCAGTAATTCAGCAGAAATGGACAACTTATCTTTTGCTTGAAATATTCTGGACTGGCAGGGGAGAAGGGCAAAGGAGGCAGAAAGTTTGCCCAAACTTTCCTGCCCCAGACTAGAAGTGACCCTTCAGAAATGCCCAGCCAAAGCCTCCTCTCAGCAGAGCCAGCACCGATCCTAGGTTGGGTTGCTCAGGGCTGCAGATCGGTATTTTCCACTGAAACAAGGGAAATCCCAGGAAACCGAATTATTAGAGCTGCGATCCGGGAAT